>QLTV01003467.1:1303594-1333521 GCA_003457575.1 Thermophis baileyi
AGCTGAACCCCCGCATAGCCCCCTGAGAGTCTGACAACCAATAAGATACATTTCTTGCAAGGCCCAAGAGAGGGTATAAATATATCTCACTCTCCACTCCATGTGGGCTTCTACCCAGAATCACACGTGCTTGGTGGTTCTGCTTCACCATTAAACTATCCTTCCAAGCAGTCTCCATGTTTCCAGTGTCTTTCTTCCCACTTGGCACTGAACCCAGGTGGACATTTCTTCCAAAAATATATTATGTATTTCTAATGAATTATGACATAAAATGTTGATTATTTTGTGAAAAAAATGCTATTATACTAGTGTGCTTTCTACATATATATGTATGTTCACATATACAAAAATATTTTAAAAATAAGATTTTACTTCTACATCACACATTTTATGGAGAAATGTGCACGCAGCAATTATATATTTTACTTAAAATTTCAGATTTTTTAAAAGTGAGGTACTTGTGTTAAAAGAACATTATATATTTTACTTAAAATTTCAGATATTTTAAAAGTGAGGTACTTGTGTTAAAAGAACTAAATGTGTTTGCTGTTTTAATAGATATTCTTCTAGTGCTTTTATGATGGAAATATTAGTACTATGAAGAATAACTGAGAAAATTGGAATTTTGTCAGTAGCCTGTGGAAATTGAATTGTTTTTATGATGTCTACTATGGGAGTACAATCGAAGAATAATGATATTTCCTATAATTTTTGTGGCAGAAAATAAAAAGTTAAAATCATGCTAATAGGAAAAGCCTCAATAGCTCATCTATTTTTCATTTCTTGCCAGAAAAAGAAAAAGAAAAAAAGGCAGCTATACAAAAATAAAAATTGAATTAGTGTTCATCTAAAATAATACTGAAATGTTCTAAATGTGCACAAATGAAACATTATTTTACAATACAAATATATATCGACTGTGTTCTTTCTTTAGAGGTACTGCATACTGCACCCATAACTCTCCTTATGGAATAAATGATAGTTTACTTATTTGAAAGACCTTGTCTTTCTCTGATTGTCCCTTTTTCCTTTCCTATATTTGTTTTTTACTGTCAACTTCTCTCATCTTCTCTTGTGCCTCTCCCCCACCCCCTCTTCTCTTAGGTTTCTTCCTCACCTTCCACAGAAGGCAGTGATTAATAAACCATGTACTTGTGTGCCACTGAAGCATCAATTTCCATTTCATTGCAGGTTTCACCTCTCTAGATGAGGGAAATGTGTTTGACAGATCCTTGAGAACTTTATGGGGTAGATTTTCAACTAAACCAGAAGGGAAAGGGAAAGACACAGACGCAGGTAGGAAATGGCAAGGGATAAGGGACATAGCTGCAATTACCATAAAATACTGTAAAGACGGTAATTTTCTTTGTGGCAAGTACCTCCAAGCATAGCTGAGAGTGATTGTATATACAACTGTAGTACATAAATTAGAAATGAAGATGTGAGATGATTTTTGCGGCGAGGACTGTAACAAATATAAAGCCAAACTATTTATTAAGTAGTCAAGTATGTAGCTAGGTGCAGAAATGGGAACCCAAAACAATACACTGAATGGTGGATATAAGTAATATAAATAATTAAAAAACAGAGTCAGAATGAGGATTTCTTAGACACATGAAAATCAGTGTATTTTGTTGCAGTGCAATACCCATTTATGAAAATTCCACAACCCCCTTGGCTGTTTCTTAAACCAAACTTCAGAAATTCCAGTGGATTGCAGTGGATGGGTGGTGAGGTTGGGCTTTGCTTGTCAGAAGGTTGCAAAAGGTAATCACATGACTCCAGGACACTGCAACTGTCATAAATATGAATCTGTTGCCAAGTGTCTGAATTTTGATCATGTGACCATGAAGATGCTGCAACAGTCATGTGAAAAATGGTCATAGGTCACGTTTGTCAGTGCCATGGTAACTTCGAACAGCCACTAAATGAATTGATGTAAGTCGATTCATATTACTTTTATTTTTTAATTAGCTTAATAAATTCAAAGTGGAAAACACAGGCACAGGGTGCATTTGGAATGGGCTGGGAGTAGTAGGAGGATGACATTATCTGTTCCTAGGCTCACCTTGCCAACAAAAGTGCGTATAGTCAAGGCTATGGTTTTCCCAGTTGCAATGTATGGCTGTGAAAGTTGGACCACAAGGAAGGCTGAGCACCAAAGAATTGAGGCCTTTGAACTATGGTGCTGGAGAAGACTCCTGCGAGTCCCTTGGACTGCAAGGTGATCAAACCAGTCAGTCCTAGAGGAGATCAACCCCGACTGCTCTTTAGAAGGCCAGATCCTGAAGATGAAACTCAAATACTTTGGCCACCAAATGAGAAGGAAGGACTCACTGGAGAAGAGCCTAATGCTGGGAAAGATTGAGGGCAAAAGAAGAAGGGGACGACAGAGAATGAGGTGGCTGGATGGAGTCACTGAAGCAGTAGGCGTGAGCTTAAATGGACTCCAGAGGATGGTAGAGGACAGGAAGGCCTGGATGGGTCGGACACGACTTTGCAACTAACAACAACAACAACAAAAGGCTCAGAAAATAGTGAGTGGCTTGTACCAGGAATGGACCTAGCAGAAAATGCAAATCTGTCCATAATGTAAAGTAATTATTGCTCATATAACAGATAATAATGAAATGGTGTGTATGAGTGTTCCGTGTTATCCTGCATAAATCACTCCAGCACTTTCAATCTCTTCTACCACTTTGGCCTCAATTGCACTACTGATGTTAATAGCTGCAACATCCCCTTCACGGCCACTTAAATGCTGAAATGCTGAAATGCTTTGCTGCTTAGACATTAGCAACCTATTAGAGCAGCTGAAAATCACAATTTTTAAAGCTTGCCATTTCTTATCATCTACCTATAATGTTATCATTCTTTATTATTCTCAGCAAGCAGCATTTATTTTGAGCTGAAAGGATCTTCATGTGTCCTCTGCCATACTTAAACCAACCACCCTCAGCTTGTACTTGTTATAAAGTGATAAACTTATTTTAGACTGTTAGAAAACCTGGAATGGTATAACAATTGGGAAACAGATATATTTCTCATGAAAGCAGAACAGCTAGAAAGCAACAGGTCTCAAACACTCCTGTTACAAAGAAGGGAAACATGACATACCTTATTAGCACAATACTATTGAAGAACAAATCTTAAGAGAGCTATATTTTCAAGAAAACAATTAGAAAGCAATGCATTCTGTGCAAAGTGGGTCTTAAAGAAGTTTAAATAATATTTTTTTCCAACAAATCATTGTATGATTCTGCCTTTCCAGGTGTTATGAGGCCCTTTAGCAAGAAAGCCTTAATTACTGGCTGCTGAATATAACCTTCTGTTTCTTACACCTTCGCTTTATTTTCTTCACATAACCTCATTATTTCCAAATAAATAATAACATGTCTTTGGTAATCAGACTATTTTGTCAGTGTTTGTACTCTGAAAAGACAAGCGCACACGTAACAAGAGCAGCAGCACAGCCAAATCACCAGATATCAGCAGAGCCTGTGTGGGCCTAGCAGATGTCTGATTATGGTACTTCCTGGTGCCAGTCCTGAAATAAATTAAATAAAATCAGATTTGTATCTAAACAAGAGTCTAGCCTGTTGTCTAAAGTTAGGGAAAAGAGGTGGTGGCATTACGTTCACAATTTGTGCCTATGATATGCCTTCATTGTAATGCCCGATAACATTTTGAGCAGACAAAATATGTCCTGAAGCTCCACATTTCATATGCACGTCATACTGTTTATAGACTTTTTCCTATATTATCTTGAATGCTGTTGGGCCAGAACACGATAGCTGAGCATGAAACAGGCATGATTTTGTACTCCATTTCATGCATATTCAGACAAGATTCTCCAAATATCTGTTTTTAAAAACTTAATGTATCTATATGTGACTTGAAAAATAATGTTGAAAGAAAAGATAAGGAATCATCAGCTTGCTTCCAGATGTTGTGAATGCTCCAACATTGGAAGTTTTTAAGAAGATGTTGGATAACCATTTAGATGAAGTGGTGTAGGGTTTCCTGCCTAAGCAGGGGGTTGGGCTAGAAGACTTCCAAGGTCCCTTCCAACTCTGTTATTCTATTCTATTCTATCATAACAACCTCACATATCAGGGAAGAAATTATTGGTTGGAAAAAAAATTGAGTTTATTGTCTTGCTTTTATTTTTATCCTGTCTTCATTATTTTTATAAATAATTCAAGGTGGCGAACATACCTAATACTTCTTCCTTGCTACTATTTTCACCACTACAACAACCCTGTGAGGTGGGTTGGGCTGAGAGAGTGTTTGGTCTAAGGTCACCAAGCTGGTTTTCATGCCTAAAATGGGACTAAAGTAAACAGTGGAAAATGTGGAGACAGAAACAGTAAGATCAAAGTTATAACTTTTTCTAAGAATTCCTGAGGCTGCTGCTTGCATGGGAGAAAAATAAAGACAAGGAATAAAGACAAGGTAACAATATGATGACAGGTGTTCTCCTGCATTGTGAAGAAAGAATGAGTCAAATAAGTACTTGAATTGCACAAGTCAGAGTCAAAAGAGAAAGAAAACTGACTTCAGAAAAAAAAATGAACACACTGAGAATATCAATTTAATGAATACGAGGCTGCTTAGGCAGAGAGATGCAAGGAAAGTATTTGAGACAAGGAAAGGAAATTCAGGTGGTCCCCGACTTCCAACCATTTGTTTAGTGACCATTTGAAGTTACAATGACACTGAAAATAGTGACTTATGACAGTTTTTCACACTTAAGACCATTGCAACATCACCATGGTCATGCGATCAAAATTCAGATGCTTGGCAACTGGCTCATATTTATGATGGGTGCAGTGTCCCGGGCAGGGGTGGGATTCAAAATTTTTTAGCAACTGGTTCTCTGCCCGATTGCTGGGTGGGCGTGGCCATGGTGGGTGTGGCCTATTTGGCCTCCTGCACCATGGCGGTGGCGGGGGGGGGCGTTTTCGCCCTCCCCAGGGTCTGGAGGCTTTCCTTGAGCCTCTGGGAGGGCGAAAACAGCCTCCCCCAGGCTCCGGAGGCCAGAAATGGGCCCATTTCCAGACTTCCAGAACTTCCAGGAGGCCCATTTTTTGCCCTCCCCAGGCTCTGGAGGATTTCCTTGAGCTTCCGGGAGGGTGAAAAAGTCCTCCCCCGGGCTCTGTTTCCAGACTTCTGGAACTTCCGGGAGGCCCATTTTTGCCCTCCCAGAGCCTTTGTGTGGGCCCTGCACTTACCTGGCATCCAAAATGGGCCGTGTGGAGAGTCCTGGGAGGGGCGGGGAGGGCGGGGCCAGCCAGTCCTTGCAACTACCAGTTCAGCGAACCAGATGTAAAATTAGCATCCGGTTCACCTGAACTGGTCCGAACCGGCTGAATGCCACCCCTGGTCCCGGGGTCATGTGATCACCTTTTGTGACCTTCTAACAAGCAAAGTCAAAAGGGAAGCCAGATTCACTTAATAACTGCAGTGACAACAATTGTAGCAAGAAAGGTTGTAAAATGGGGGAAAACTCACTTAACATCTGTCTCCTTAGCAACAGAAATTTGGCTAAATTCTGGTGGTGAGATGAGGACTACCTTAAAATTCAGGTTCTTCTGTTGTCTGTACATCAATTACATGTATCTAGTGGTCAATAGATGAATAAGTACAAAAAGCTGTTGGATTCAAAGTTGAATTACAACACAGAAACCACACTGTCCTATTTTCATTAGCATCCCTAGATTTATGAGACAGAGTTTAGTCAGTCAGTTCATTCTTGTCAGCTAAAAGGAGCAAATAAACTATCAGGTGGTTTAAAAATTAAACATCTTGGCTAACCAATTGAAATGGAAAAATGTTTTTATTTTGTGTGTGTTCAATTTCTTTTTTTCACTTACACCAAACAACAAATAGAGGCAACCAACACTAGAGAGCAGAAGTGCTGTGGCTTGTTACAAACCTTGTAACTAGTCCATGGGGAATTTATTATTTAATGACTCACTTAGGTTAATTTATTTATTGGATCCTGCCTTTTAATTAGGACCTCAAGGCAGGGCTCCTTTTTCTCACTTCCCCCCACAACAACCCAGTGAAATAGGCTAGGCTGAGAAAAGCTGATTTTCTCAAAGTCACACTGCATCTTGAAACACATTATTGTAATAACCATGAATACTTTCCATAGTCAACACTTTATGTGGACGATGCAATGTCTACTTTATTATAAACACAATAAAACCCAAATCAGCTTTCCATCTCAATAAAATTACAATTTGAAATCTGTGAGTGGAGACTTAAAAGAGAAATGCTGAAATTTGGACGGACTGAAATACAAATTTCTAACTAACTCACTTCTTTTCAGACAAACGTAAATGTTCCTACCACACAAATGTGATGATGATGTTTCATCCATTCATGTCTGACTCTTAGCAATTCTATGGGCCAGGTCTCTCCATATCTTCCGATCTTGCATTACTTCCACCAAATGTACCCCTATTTTAAAAAATAAAAATAAGTACAGGTAGTCCTCAACTTACAACCACAACTGAGCCCAAAATTTAATGTGCTAAATGAGAAATTTGTTAAGTGAGTTTTGCCCCATTTTATGACTTTTCTGGCCACATATGTTAAGTGAATCACTGCAGTTGTTAAATTAGTAACACAATTGTTAAGTGAATGTGGTTTCCTCATTGACTTTGCTTGCCCCAGAAGGTTGCAAAAGGTGATCACATGACCTTGGGTCATAAATGTGAGTCAGTTGTCAAGCATCTGAATGTAAATCTGAGGATGCTGCAACAGTCATAAGTGTGAAAAATGGTCATAAGTCATTCTTTTCAGTGCCGTTGTAACTTTGAACAGTCACTAAGTGAACTGTTGTAAGTTGAGGACTACCTGTAGTATTGGAGTTGGGATATGTAGGAATAAATAGGAAGAATAGGAATGAATCTATAAGACACCTCTATCCTTCTTCTACTTGCATGCATTATTTGGAGATAATATAATGGTTACTTCCCAGTGTAAGTAAGCCAAGGTCTGAACTCAAGCGCTCTCTTGGAAGGAAGCAAATGAGGCCAGCTGCTCTTTGTCAACTTCCTCTAATTGGGGAGAGAAATGGAAAACGAGAGAGCCAGCCTCGCCTCTTTAACTATGCCCCCCCCCACAAAAAAAATCCCATCGTGGTTATGAGCTGCTTATGCATGCGCGTATGAAGGCCGCCTTTTTTTTCTTTCAGCTCAGAAAATGTAGCCCCTCGCAGCCACCCAGCTGGGCTAGGTTGCCGCGTCCCTCTCGGAGAGCGCCTTGCTTCCCTTCACCTGGGTCGAGTCTCTGGAAGTGAACCGTGAAGAGAGCAATTCTTTCCCCTTCCCTCCCTCCCTCCTCCCTCCCCTTCGCCAGGCCAGGCCAGGCCAGGCCAGGCAGCCAGCAGCAGCCAGGCACTGGTCGCCCGTTGTCACATTACATTCATTTGCAGCGTGTGCATGGGAGCGCAGCGCCCAGCCAGGAGGAGAGGGGACGCGCGCTCGTGCTCGTTCGCGCTCTCTCTCTCTCTCTCTCTCTTTCTCTCTCTCCCTCTCCTTTTTCTCACAGGAGCCGTTTTCCCTCTCCCCCTCCCTTTTCTGCTTTTCCCAACTCCGCAAGTTGGGAGGCGCGCAAACCGCTTGCACCTGCTCCTTTTCCCTTTTTCTCCGCCCAACTTCCCTCTAGGGTCGCCTTCTCCGAACATGAGGGGTTACAAACACAGCGCCGAAGCCAGCAGCCGAGTCGGGGCTTCTGGGCTGAGGCGTGGGTAAGCGAGGGAGGCGAAGCGGAGGGTGTCTCCCCCCCCTGTGAAAAGAGCGCCAAACCCGCCCGCCAACCTGTCTCCCAGAAGGTAAGCGCCAGCTCTTATTGGTCTCCCAGAGTGCCGGGTTCGCTCGGTTTACGGGCACTGGAAACGGACTGTTAACTTGTTTCCTCGACGGTGAGCTTTAAAGTTGTCCTCTTTTTTTGGCGGGGGGGGGGGAAGAAAGACTAGACTTTGTTTTGACGTGGAGCTTACGAGCGCGGACCGCGTTTGCTTGCCCGTTGGGTGTGCGGAGGACGGCTTCGGGGGTTTCCGCCCTCCCAAAATGGTCAGCGGTTCTGGGACAAGCTGGAAGGGCGAGCCAGCCCTGAGCCTCGGGAACTGCATGTGGGAACGGGCTGTACCATTCTATCGCATTCTACCCGGTCGCCGCCCCTCCGGACTGCGCGGATGAATGGACAAAACGAAAGAAAGCCACTTCGGGACTTAAAAGCGGCGGCGGTTCCGGGGCACAGTTAATCGGCGGTGTCATTCCAATTCGTCCGATTCGGTTCCGAGTTATGCCTGCCTAGGATTGGAGCGCAGAGCGAATGTGTTGGATGCAAGTGAAGTCTGGTCGATTTCCATCAGCAGATGGATGGAATATTCGACGGAATGTTTATTATTATTTCACCCTCGAAGAGTTTTAATGTATTAAGTGCATTATTGTAGCACTGTGCTGGTAAGAATAATGAAAAGGCAATATGAAATGTGTAATTTCCCCACCTGAACAAATATCTTGCCTTCGAAGTCAGAAAGAAACACCTTTCTACTTTGCCTTTAAAGAGGGTCGAACTGGGATTAAGGTAATGAGCAAAGAAAATTTCAGATAGATAGATAGATAATTTTATAAATATATGAATGCATCTTTCCTAACTATTAACAAAGACTTGAAACATGAAATTTGAGTGAGAAAACTCCCCTCCCTTCTGGTGTTTCTACTGGCCTTTTTAATCATTTCCTTGTATTTGGAAACAAGTAATTTACTGTAGTTTTAAATAAGATAACAGTGCAGTAGGTCATATTAAAAGAAAAGGCTAATAAGTACATAGCATGTCCATAATGAAAAAATTCAAGAGTAAGTGGAAGTTCTGAAAGAGGGGTTGTCCTATTTTTAAAGCTATATGCTTTTTCAGTGTAAAACATTTAACTGGGCATATTCACAATTTGCCTCCAGAAGTTGTGAATGCTCCAACACTGGAAGTTTTTAAGATGTTGGATAATCATTTGTCTGAAGTGCTGTAGGGTTTCCTGCCTAAGCAGGGGGTTAGACTAGAAGACCTCAAAGGTTCCTTCCAACTCTGTTATTATATTATATTATATTATTCCTCTCTTAGGTCATGAGGAAGTGATGCCTCTTAAGTTTCTGCTTGATAATCTGTTCAAGGGACATATTTTCTGTCAAAATCTTATAAACTGGGAGAGTACTCCCAATATGATTTCCACCAGTTTCTTAGCTATATAGTACCTATGCATTGTTAACATTTGGTAACAAGTAGAAATTCCAGTAGAACAAATATATGTAGTTCAGGAGTATGTCTATGAAGATTTTCAGTCATCCAGGTAGAGTTGTCTGGAAGTTGAGTCATGGCAACTGGACTTCCTTTTTGGTTTGAAATGTTTTGTTGCTTATCCAAGTTAGTTTCTTCAGTCTCAGTGAGCTTCAGAAGTAAACCCTGGAATCTTTGGTGCTCTCTTTGTTTGCTTGCAGATGTTTTATTACCCAAATAGGTAACATCAGTGTGAATGTGGAGTTTGTTCCCTACTTATATATAGTAGCTTGCCCTGCTATTGGTGGTGGGGGTGCAGTTTTCTCCTTGGTAGTTCTTTGATTAGGGCAGTGGTTCTCAACCTTCCTAATGCCGCGACTCCCACCCCGCTGCCGCGACCCCCGCCCTGCCCCCTCCCCGCGCATGCACGTTGCCAGGCGAGAAGCGATGAGGTGACAAAGGGGGCGTGGCACCAAGATGGCGGGCTAGCGCGCGCTTAGGTGACCCCTGTGAAAGGGTCATTCGACCCCCAAAGGGGTCGCGACCCACAAGTTGAGAACCGCTGGATTAGGGTATTGTTTTTTGTTTGCTGGTATTAATCCCTGCTTATCTGAGTGTTGGCTGCTGGAGAGGATGTGTTCTGGTCTTTTTGTTTTATTTATTAGAGTTTATTACATTATAAGTAAGTCAAGGCAGCAAAACATACGTAATACAACTTCCTCCTGTTTTTCCTACAATAATCCTGTGAGGTAGGTTGGCTAGCTAAGAGAAAATGACTGGCCCAAAGTCAGCTGGCTTTCATGCCTAAGGCCAGACTAGAACTCACAGTTTCCTGGTTTCTATGCCAGCACTTCAACCTCTACACCAAACTGGTTTTTCATTCTTAGATTTTTTTTATCATGTCTTTCTCAATGTTGTGTCAATGTGGTTTATCTGTGTGTGTGTGCTAATGGTTGATTTTAATTTTAATTTTGAATGTAGAAATTCAGCAGCAGTTTTTGGAACAGAGCAGATGTTGTTGGGTGAGATTATGCTTCTTTGTGACATATCAATCATTGAGGCACCTTGTCAAGAAAAAAAGCTATGCTAAACTATCTCGTTATGTCAACACTAGATTGTGGAAAAGAGATAACTTTTTCAGAGATGTAAGTATGAAGAAAAAAGTCCCAAACATTTTCTCTAGACCATCCTTGCCTTGGGACAAGCATGGTGTTTGTCACAGAGGAAGGTTGGAATTGCCTGTTCAAACTACGTATCAAAAATACGTATCAACTCCTATGTAAAACAATATGGAAGTATAATTTGGGAGTTGATACATATTTTTGTATGTGTGCATCTTCACTCAGGTATACATAGTACAAAGAGACAACAATAATTTTGCACAGTCCTTCAAGTTCTTTTTTTTTGCTTCAGTGCCTAGCCAGAGGCAATTCTCTGAAGAGTAAAATTTCTTGATATTTTCAGGTCACAGTGCTCCATTAATTGCATATATTAATGCTGTTATTCTCATTAACCAGTAGCTAAATCCATATTTCAGACAACGGAGATTTAGGCCTGAGTGAGGATGTTTCAATGACTACTAAGTAGGAACATCATCTTCCATAGTATCTACTCCATAGACATCTCTCACTCTTTCACATTCATGTCAGAAGCATCAAGGTGCTTCTGAGTTGAAAGGATTAGCTGGTGATATCACCATTGCCCTGGGGGGCATGCTGATTGGAGGCTCCTTTCATGTCCCCATTAATGTGCCCACCAAAGTGGTACCTATTTACCTACTCACATTTGCGTGCTTTCGAACTGCTAGGTCATGGGTGTCAAACTCAAGGCCCGGGGGCCAGATCTGGCCCGCAGGGTGCTTAGATCTGGCCCGCGGGGTGCTTAGATCTGGCCTGCGGGGCCACCTTGGAAACAGCAACAGACCAGCCCACGCTGCCTCTGCCAGTGAAAATGGAGCTCCAGAGGGTTGCAGGAGGCTATTGCAGCCAAAAATGGAGCTCACAAGGGCTGCCGGCAGCCCTCCCGAGCTCCGTTTTCGCTGGCAGAGGGTTGCAGGAGCTCAGGAGCTCGTTTTCTCTGGCAGAGCGCTCGGGCCACCACAGGCGCCTCGACACAAGTGACGTTGAGCTGGCCACGCCCACCCTGGCCACACCCACCTCGGTCCCCCAAGGTCAAACAACCCTGATGCGGCCCTCAATGAAATCGAGTTTGACACCCTGTGCTAGGTGGGCAGGAGCTGGGGCAAATGATGGGAGCTCACCCCATCACACAGCAGCACTCGGATCTTGAACACAGGCTTGCTACTTGTCACCCCAGCATTCTAACCACATGAGCCACTGCACTTCCTCATAGACAGCTTGCCCATGATTAAAACAAAATTGGAAATGACCTTTTTCATAATATTGATTATTGGTAACTTCTTTAATTATATAAAATTAATATGTACTCCCTTGATTGAAGATCATGTGAATGTTAGTGATTCATAGTTCTGTTCTCAGTATCCTGCATTCATATGTATTGAAAATTGGGCTCATACTGAACTGAAATGTCTACCAAGGTTCAGTAAAAGAATTGTGAATCCTAATTAATTAGTACATCTTTGACTTGGAGAGAGATTTATTGATAACCTCATTCACATGAGCTGCTACATGGAATACTTTGCGACTTTCTTTTTCCAGGAACTATTTATTTCTTGGCCTGCTCCTAAGATTTTTTTTGATGACTTTCAATCCAAACACTAATCAGATGAATCCTTAATTTTCTTTTTTGAGATCAGCCAAGGTTAGCTAGATGCTGGTGCTATCATCACCAGCATCAGTTTTGGGGTGAACCACTGTGCGAATACTGAGTGTTGCTAATATGTTAAAATACGTTGTGTAACAATGGGATAAATCTTGATGTAGAAACCCTTAAACAGTTTAAAGCTTCCTAGATCATTTTTTTTTGCCATGTATCCCATACAAATTTAAATTTTGCCTATTTCCTTTGACCAGTTTAGATTTTAAACTAGAGGAAAAGCCGGATTGCCTGATTTCCTGGATAGAGAAGAGATACAGTTGCACTTCTTGTGCAACATATTGTCTTTCTCCACCAAAACATGCTTACTTAGGGAGGAAAATTGATACACAAGTGTATATTACGTTTTGCTTGGAATAGATTTGTACTACATTATGAATCTGTACATTATCAGTCTTATGTACTGGTAGTAGCACTAACAAAGACGCAAATGCTTATCTGCCACTGTCTGCAAGTGAGAATGAGGAAAAATTCTTACAACTTAGTTATTTGGAGTACTTAGTCCATCTCATATTTCCCAATGTTGTCCTTATATTTGATTTTCATACATTTCATCAAAGATTGTATAGTTCTAATAAAACTCAGACCTTAAACAGTATATTCCATTTGTCAGCAGCAGCAACAACAAAGTTAAGGTTTTCAAATGATAGGACCAATGTTAATAAAGAGATATTGAAATTCAACGTGGGAAAAATTTCAAAATTACCAAGAAAAAACAAACAAACAAAAACAAAAAACAAAACAAGGACATCTCTCCTAGAAAGGGAATACTATGAAACACAGAACACTTTGTAATCTTAAAATATTTAATCTGTATGTTTGTGGGGGGTTTTCCTCCCATATATTTCATATAATGCCTGTAGAGTTGCCTTTGGCAAGATAGGCACCATATAAGTTGATAATCAATGTGAAAAAGCCACATTGAATTTAATAAATCTCAGCAGACATTAGGACAGTGGTTCTCAACCTTCCTAATGCCATGACCCCCGCCCCGCCGCCGTGACCCCCACCCCGCCCCCTCCCTGCGCGTGCACGTTGCCAGGCGAGAAGTGATGAGGTGACAAAGGGGGCGTGGCACCAAGATGGCAGGCTAGTGTGCGCGGCTCTTCTGTCGGCGCCTGCGCATTCGAGGGCCGCCCATGCGTCACACCGTCCCCGGGTACTCGTATGTGGACGGATAGAGGAGCGGTGTCTCGGTTCCTAAGACTATCGGAAATATGTGTTTTCCAATGGTCTTAGGCGACCCCCAAAGGGGTCGTGACCCACAGGTTGAGAACCGCTGCATTAGGATTTCCCTATGAATGTATTGACTTATGGTCTGCTTTTGATTCAGGGAGCTCATAGTAAGGTTATCAGGCTATCGCTGAGGGGATGGACATCCTTTCTTTTTGGGGTCTATTTTTTGTCATTATAAAGGGATGCAGTATTCATTTCAAGTGTCCTTGTGGTAGTTTCCAACCCATAAGAATATAATTCTAACAGATGTAAATGTCTACCAGGGAATTTTCCAGAACAAAAATATGTGAAAAAACTCATATCTAAAATGAAATCATTGTAGCATGTGTAAACAACCTGAAAATTAATTCACACTCTGCCCAGCTTTTGGAAAATAGGGATTGTGTTGTTGTTTTCAAATATGAAACCCCATCCCCCCAAATGGAGGAATCAAAACTGGGATTTTTGAGATGTTACATCCATGATCTTGCAACCACATTTCAATCTCTGTGTTGCCTTTTCTTCAGAGTAAAGATAAGTCTGATCTTTAAAAAGTGTACCTATCAGTAGTCCGCAGTGTTGCCTGTGTATATACTGATTTGATGGAGCTAGATAAAAGATAAGATCATGTACATTTCTTGATGCCCAATCTCCCACCTGCTAATAAGCAAAGCCTTTGGAGAAGTGCAAAATATCTCTCATGAGTGTCATAGAGTTTGATATGACAAAATGAGCTGCATAGCCTGGGGCTGTGTTAGAGGAAGTTATGTGTTTAATTAGCCCATCCATTACTACACTTCATATAGAAATTGAACATAAAAAGATGGGAGTAGCACATTTCTTCCGAAGTACTAATTTTCTAGTGTTTTGCATTACATGAAGGAACAATCAAAATGGATAACCACGCCTGCAGTTTGAAGTGGATTCCCATAACCTATGCTGTACATCTGTATTTAAATCAGGAGGCCTTATTTATGTATTATTGAATGTATCTGTCATCTTGTTTAAACTGGAAAGCTTTGCTATGCATGAAAGGTTACTTGCTGGTTTTGCCTCCACTCTGGTTACTTGAAATGGTGTCCATAGGCAAGTTTTCCTTGCCTGTCTGAGCCAGTTGCAAAGGATCCGAACTAGTTGAAGCAGGATCTGCGATTGGGCCTATGATATATTAAAAGTACACCCCCCCCATTAAATTAAGATGAATTCAATTTGTTTGAGGGAGAAGGGGACATATTAAAGAAAACTCATCTTCCTTTCCTTTTGACCAGTTCTAAATTTATTTTTTTCCTCTCTGCTTTTGTATGTTTCATTCTAGTGCCAAAGATAACATCCTACCAAGGTTTCCTCAATGTGCACCTTCCAGATATACATGACTACAGATCTCATAATTCTCAATTACTATGACTATGATTGACCCAGTATGGCCAGGGAATAGTAGTGAAACACAGCTGGATGGTGCCATGTTGTTCTGCATTGTTGTGTTGTTCCTTATCTTTTTTTCAGCGAGTGTATTGAGAAGAACTTTGCAACTACCCTTCCCCACCATTCTCTCATTCCAGTCCTGTTTTTCTGTTGGCTTCAGTGTTTGAGTGATTGGCAGGGAAGGAGGAGGCTGGGTTACCAGATAACCTGGCTCAGGTTCATTATTCCACATTCACAGCTGGGAATCGGAGATCTGTCCCTGGAACATTTGTTCTTTATAAATAATTCTCATTTTATTTGTGTCAGCTCTGCTTAAAACTGGTATATTGAGGACTTTTCTCTTTGAAACATGCCACAGGTAAGTTTTTACATAACAGTTGAACTGTGTGGGATAATGAGGAGGAAGATAAAGGGGCAGTGAGACCTTCCTTCCCATCAGCAAATGTCTTTCAAGGGAGGGTCAAATGAATTACGCAAGCAGAATCAATGTAATCTGCTGGTCTGCAATTCCACTAAAAGATTTCAATTTTGTTTTAAGGGGTATGAATGTCAGATAATATATGTGTCTGTAGCCATTTTTCAGATCAAAAGTCCTTTTGAAAGTTTTGAACAAATGCCTAATACTTTTCAAGAAAATTCTTCAACAAAACAACCATGGGATTGTTTCCAGAATAAAAGACAGCTAGATTTCTACCAAGTATTTTAGTGGAAGAAAAAAGGAACTTTTTCCCATTTTGATATTGCTGACTTCCTATACATACTCACCAGGTGGAATTAAGCTAAGGGGTTGTAGCTCCTTTTTCCAAAATCAAATGCATATGTATTTGATGCATGTCAGTTTGAAATTCCAACTTTATTGTCTTAAGCTCTCTTTCAGTTGTGCATAAAGTGCAATGAAGGCAGTAGCTGATTTTATTTAGGGTCAATTTCTAATCAATTAAAATGGCAGGTTTTTTAAAATTAGAAATGAATATAACTGCAGTTAATCATGTAGAAAAATTGAGACTCAATTAACACATTTGCCTTTTATCTGCTGAGTTTATCTTCATTAAAGCCAAGAGGGTATACTGATTACTGACTACTCTCAAATTACTTCAGTATCTGATCAGATTACTGGTATCACCATGTTAAAGCAATCTTAGCAATCATCTAAGCTAAAAATGTACTCTCATGGCAATAATATAAAGAGATGGGGAAAATGTTGCATCTAATTCAGGGGTTCAGGTTCCAGGTTTCCCAATAATTCAGAACAGCTGCAAAAAACATAGTGATGAAGATGAACTGGAAACTAATAAGAAAAGAAGTTGAGGGACTTTGATACACTGTAATCTGAGAAAAAAAGAGAGCCAGTTTGGTGGTGTGATTAAGTTTGGTGGCGTGCATAAGCGCACCAGCGTGCCTACCGTCTCTGTCCTACTGTCCTATTGTCTTCATCTATCTGTATTCACTTTGATTATGTTTATACCTATACCTGCTATCTTGTACATGTTTGACAAATAAATAAATAAAAAAATAAAAATAAATAAGGCAACAGGCTAGAAACTGGGAGATTGTGAGTTCTAGCCCAGCCTTAGGCACAAAGCCAGCTGGGTGTCCTTCAGCCAGTCACTTTCACAGCCCTAGGAAGGAGGAAGAAATGGCAAACCACTTCTGAAAATCCTTGCCTAGAAAACTACAGGGACCTATGCAAGCAGTCACAGGATTCCACTCAAAGAATTCAAGTCTTTATTGATAAATAAATTCTGAAAATGTTGATAACGGTATTTGAAGGAATACTATCTGAAAATTGGCCCAGCTTATTCTGTTCTTTAGGGACTATTCTTATTGTCCTAAAGTGTAGGATCTATGTGATAAGCTACAAGAAACAGATTATGGTTCAATGTTAGGAAATATTTTCTAATAATAAGAGCTAATTGACAGTTAAACCAATTACCCAGAGAAGTGGTGGGTTCTGTTTCACTGAATGATTTCAAGCAGAGCCTAGATGAACATTCATCCTGGATGCTTTAATTTGGATTCCTTTATTGAGCAGTACCGCTTTTTTCTGCTGCTGTGTGTCCTCTTCTGCATTATGTTTCTATAAGCAAACAAACCAAAGGAGCAATAGGCGTATTCTTACAGTAGAGGTACTCCTCGACTTACAACAGTTCATTTAGTGACCATTCGAAGTGGCATTGAAAAAAGTGACACATGAATGGTTTTCACATGAACTTTGTGGCATCCCCATGGTCACATGATCGAAATTCAGATGCTTGGCAACTGACTCATATTTTTGATGGTTGCAGTATCCCAGGATCATGTGATCATCTTTTGCGACCTTCTGACAAACAAAGTCAATGGGGAGGCCATATTTACTTAACTATGTTACTAACTTAACAACTTCAGTGATTCACTTAATAAGCATGGCAACAAAGGTCATAAAATGGAACAAAATTCACTTAACAAATGTTTCACTTAGCAACAGAAATTTTGGACTCAATTGTGGTCGTAAGTCGAGGACTATCTGTACTACATCTGAACCGGCATATTACAGGGCAATAAATATATGTTAAGTTACAGCGAATTGAATAATAGTGCACTTAAATGATTTTACTTACTTTTTAAAGATAATGTATTTTATCTAAAATAAAGAAAAAGGAAGAAATAAAAGAGAAAGTTAAAGTGCAGAAAAGAACAAAAGAAAAGATATATTACAATAGAAAAGAAAGAAAAAAGATATAAAGAAGCAGCTCTCTGATCTTCTTTATGGCAGTTATAAGTAGAATTACAGATTTACTTACCTATAAGGTTACAGCGTGGCTCTTTTCTTTCTATCCTATTTAGTTGTCAAAATCATGGATCATAAGTTCATTTTTTTCTGTCTTATGCAAAAAGTTCATTAGGGTTTCCAGTTATAAAGATAATGTCTTTACTTTAATCAAACATTATGCTCATCTCCTCAAGTTCCATTATCTTTGGTCATCTCCGCAAGTTCTATTATCTTCATTGTATTCGTTCAACCATTCCTCCATTGTAGATATTGCCAAATCTTTCCATCCCTTGTACAAATAATCTTGCTGTATTTATCATGTTTAAAAACAAAATTCAGTGACTCTTTTTCATGTATCCATCAGTTCCCACTTCTAGTTTCAATTACATATTAATCTTTAAAATTTAAATGCAAAATATTCTAACTTTTTGGCATATCCATCAAGCATAGTAAAATGTCTCTTTTTGTTCCCATTTCCAACATTGAAGTATCTCTGTATATTCTAGATAATTTTCTGGTATTTTTTTATCAACAGTACATCATTTTATAAAAGTTCTCTTTAAGATCATTTTACTTTCAATGTTTATTAGGATTATTGCATTCAGAAATTTGATATTTTTCTTAGATATTATCTCTACTTGAAAGATCATAAAATAGAAAGCAGTTATGAAGACATTTGAAGCATACGCTGTTTATCAAAAAGTGTTAAAATTACATCTTTTAACAGTCAATTGCTGCATTTTTTAATTTTGTTCTTAAGGATGTACCTCCCACTTTTCTATATCACTAATAATTAAAGATTGATGTGTCTTATACAGTATAATGAAAACATGCAAGTATATTTAAATTTATCCAAAGAACTGCATAAGAAATTCCATGTTCCTTATTCACAAAAAGATTACAATTTCTTACTTTTCAAAACAGCATATACTCAATAATAACTTTTGATTAAAAAATGTTGAAATGCATTTTATAATATGGCATAGCCATCTATTTTTTTTTTTAAGAAAAAAAAAGTTTCCACAGCATATCAAAATTCTTGGGCACAGCTGTGTTTTTTGAATCCCAGTTGTTATTGACTTGTACTATGTTTAATTTTTTACCAGGTCTAAGAAAGTTATATGGTAACTCATTAAAAAAAGTCATAGTCTGATTCAGTAATAGTTCTGGTTCTGTGAATGCTGTTGAGAGGTTATGGTTTATATAATTTTTACAATTCTTTGTTCTTACTAAATAACAGAGCTATTCTTACCAAATAACAGAGCCCTTCAGAAATGCATATGGTGTGGATTGCCACTTAAAAGTTTTGAATGCATATAATGTTTAAACTAATATATTGGAATAGCTATAGCTGGATGGCCAGAAAATTATATCAGCACAAGAGAAGGTGAAAGTAGGCATGAGTGTGTTAAGACATGCATAAATATAAAAAGATACTATGGTTTATTATATACATCAATTAAAGTTGTCATTTAAATTATATTCTTCAATAGGGCATTCTTAGACTGCTTTACACTTGTTTCAGTGGTGACAAAAGGTTTTTACTTCTATTACTTCAAATACACAAAGTAGAATTTAGTTTGTTGTCTGCCCCAAAATATTTCTGACAAATCTAATTCAAGATAATATGATTCAGAAGCACCTAGAAGATTTTGCAGGTAGACTTAATGGCCTCATTTTGAAAACCACATGAGGAAAACATTAGGAAGTCAGCTTTTGACTTCTTAGGCCAAATTGACTTACTGGAGTGAAACTACATTTTGCTTGTATATAAGCATCTTCCTTGGGGCTTCTCCCATCCCACCAGTTTTTTTTTTTTAAAGCATTCTAGTCATTGCATAAGTAGAAAATACAACAAAAGGAAGGGTTGCTTTAATCCTTTTCTCTCTTTCTTATTCAAAATGATCTCCTCCCCTTCAAATCTCTTGTCTTTTCTGGAAGGCTGAAATACACACAGCTCTGTCTGTCTTGCAGGTGTAACCCCTCACTGGAACACAGGTTGAAAAAAAACAACAGTTTGTTTCAGAAATCAGTTGCTAAACATGACCCTGTCAGAAAGAGCCTTCTAGCATTTTAAATTTTTATCTTGGAAAACAGTAAGTCTGCCCCATTTCTTTGCATTCATGTTTTGCAGATTTCACTGCTTTTCAGGAAATTAATTTATTTTGCTATGCATTCTACAGTAAAAGAAAAATTAAGACATTTTCACCAACTCTTTATGGCATAACCTGCGAACATCTGGCTATTGAAAAGAACCATCATACTGCGAAACCCAGCAGTCACAAATGAGCAAGATGACTAAGAGTTAAATGAAGCATTTTAACAATAGCAGAAATTGGGTCAGATAATTAGTCTTTTCTCCTATCAGACTCCCAGAGGTAGGAAAGTAGTTTGGCTATTGAATTACAGTAGCCTCAATTCAACTACAGTATTGTCTGCAATGATGTAAAATAATTACGGTATCAATGACCAGATAAAAACTTGAATCTTTAATACAGAAACAAGAGAGTTAGCCAATACTGAATTATTAATATCTATTTCAAAAGGCATTTGCTTGGTGCTGCCTTCTCCTTCCTGGTACTCGTATGTATGAGAAATATAATTTCTAGGTTAAGCGTCATGTGCATTGGCACACCTGACTATTCAGAAGTTTCACACTGGTTTATTATCTGACACAGACTGTTAGTAGCCATGGTCATAATAAAAATGAACACAGAAGTTGTCTGTATGGAAATCTACCAGAAGAATTCCAACTGAAATTGGACCATTGAGCACAATTTTAATTAAAATGTGAATGTGAAGGAAATAATATATATTAGTGCTTAATGCAGCAGGGGCATTTTCTGGGGTGATAAAGTAGTTAGAAAAAGAAATCGCTTGGCTATTTTGAAAATGGAATATTTCTCTAGATATGAACAATTTCAAGATGGGTTCATGACTAATTAGTATGGATTCCGGGCCATGATTTTGCCTTTCTGGCTGAGTTCTCCTCTTTGAAATGGCTTCTGTGTTAAGATTAATAATGAAGGTTGCTCTAATTTTGCTGTGATACAGTTCAAGGCAGGTAGAAGAGAGACTTGAATGCATTGCTAATTCTCTGAAGTTACAAAACAGAGTTTCTAGCTCAGACTTAATTTGTACTGCAAAATGAAAACTCTTGGAATCATCCAGAGTAGATTTCTTTCTGTGTATGGAAAGGCTTGGAGTAGTACTCAGTTTGGTACTTAAATTCCTAGCCTCATAATCCTTTAATGCATTGTATATATGCATTTTGCACTTTTGTCCAATCATTGTTCAGTTTCACCCTCATCCTAGCTATGTTCAGGCCAAATTTATGCTTTATCAGAGTATGGAAGTGGGTGGGTTTGTAAATGACATCTTGTGGACTTGGCTCAATTTGTGGTTCTCTAGTAGTACAGAAAAGAGATACTGTTTACCTCTGGCATAAACGGTATGACTGAAGCTCCTTTTTAAATCCTGAATAATGGTAAAATTTAACTAATGATTAAAGGAAGCTGGAGAATTTAGGTTAATATTTGGCTAGGAGTGATAACAAAAAGAAACACCATTGTAGTGACTGTAGGGCAGTTAGATATTACTGTACTGTTTTCTAAAACAAGAACTTTAGAGGTTAATCTGGCAGTTGGCTCTCACATCAGAGTTTGTTGGTGAAAATGACTCAAACTTCTCTACTTTCTAAGAGAGCTTCTTTACTGCCTATTCAAATATGATCTTTGAGGATATATTGAAGTTTCCAGATGATTAAATTGTGTTGGAAAAAGTTATTCAGCCTTATACTTGTTTGGTTGATTGGCTGTGTAAATATTCTACTGTTGTTTCACTCAGGAGCACTGGATGAATCAAATCATCCTGATAAAACCAATGAAATGCATACTTTTATAGGCAAGTCATTCTTAGAAATCACAATCTGATTGGACCATCTGAACCCAAAATAAGTTGTAAGGAGAATATGTTACATAGTATTTATTTATTTAGCAATTTTCTTTGGATACCTTAAAGTAGTTGTTTCTCTCTATCTAGATAAATCCTGTTACCTGAAGCTTTTAAATGAGCTGTTTGTTTCATACACATCATAAACTACTCAATCCAGTTGAAGTTGTTCAGTAGCTTCGTAATTATTAAGAGAGTTGTGTTTTTTTTTTACTCCAAAAGCTGAAGTGGGCAGGAAGTAAGAAAAAAAATAGTTGTCAAGCTGGCTTCTGTACCCATGATTAAGACATGTAGTTGTAGTTCATAGAGACCATGTTGCCAGGAAAGATCTTAGCATTCTCTCCCTCCATATCTTGGTCAGATTTGAATTGTGTTGAGATACATACAGAATAACAGACCTATTCAGAATGGGAGACTATTGTATATCGCCCCATAAAGGCACAAGTTGTTTCTGCAAGAATTAATGTGGTTATGGTTCTTAGAGATTAGTATTAGAAAATTCAATTTATACATGGAAAAATTCTTTCAGTTAAAGGGTGTGTAAAAGCAGAGGAGAGAGTGTTCTTTAGCATTTATCTGCCACAAGTATCCATGCTTCTAAAAATATTGATTAATCTACTAGCATAATTGGTTAATGTTCACTTGTTAATTAATTTAATGTTCATGAGAAGTTAATGGTTTTCTAAAGGGATGAAAAAACATTTTTGAGGGGGTGGATGTCTAGTTTCTTTTATTAACTCTGTAATTATTGCTCTGATCCAGTGATCGTCTAGATTCTTGTGCCCACATATGATCTCAAATATAGATTTGAGATAGTGACTTTAATTAAATACATGCATACATACCCATCATGTTGTTATTCCCTTTTGGGATAAGCAATATTCTGCAGAATGCAGAAAAGAAACAGGAAATAGTAGGCCAAAGGAATTAAAAGCCTGAAAAAGATATGTGTATGTGTGGAAACATACTTAAAACTAGTTTACCTCCTGTCTTTTCAAACCCTCCTTACTTCCTCAATGTTCACATACAGCTTCATATATTGTCTTGGCTTTTTTAAACTTCCCATCTGTTATGAGGACCCCATCAATTTTATCAACCACAACTTGGAAGAATATTCCAACAATGAATGAATGGTTGCAAAATTTGATGGAGTTAGCGGAGATGGCCAAATTGACTGCTTTGATTAAAGAAAAGAACACAACTAAATTCGTTTCTACTTGGAAACCGCTTTTGGACTTTGTGCTTGTTGGGAAAAAATGAAACTTTGGATTAGATAGGTTTGATGTTATAGAAATGGCTAGTCTATATATTATTATATAAAAGTAAAAACTTGAGGTTTTATGTTATGGCCTTATCAAAGGGAGTTGGAAGTCAATGCCTTTTTTTTCCTTTTTCCCTCTGCCCTGGATTTTTTTTCTCTTCCCCTTTTCCCTCCTTATCTTTCCATTATCTTTATTTTTCTTTATATGTTTTGTATTTTATATTTTGATAAACCAATAAAATTGTTGTGGCATATCAACCACAACTTGCTTAGTCTTTTTCTTGCTCTGGATTCCAGCTGCTGTCACTGAATAAGGGGGTCAGTATGTAATAAAGCTTCCCTTATCCACAACTTGATCATGGATGATAATGCTGATGTGACCTGTATCACTGAACCCTGTTGGGCAAGGAAGGGAGGGTTCACCTCTTTGAAATGTGTCCTCCAGGGTTTTGAATACGGCACCAAATGCAATTCCAAGGTAGAGTGAGGGTGTGGCTGTTGTCTTTTGTGAGTTTTGGGTGGCCACCGGGGGGGAGGGGGGGTCTGCCTTAGGCATTGTTGGATATGAGACCCTTTTTGTGTGGTTCAGTGGACCATAGGGATCAGTGGGGATTGCTGCTCACTTATCTTCCTCCTTGCAGTGTGGCAGCATCCCTGCCTATTCTCCTAGACCAGTGATGGCGAACCTATGGCACGCGTGCCACAGGTGGCACGCAGAGCCATATCTGAGGGCACGTGAGGCGTTGCCCTATGTCAGCTCCAGCACGCATGCGTGAGCTGGCCAGCTGATTTTCGGCCTTCTTTTTAGCCATTTTCGCTCTCCCCAGGCTTCAGGAAAGCCTCCTGAAGCCTGGGGACGGCAAAAAACAGCCCAACCAGAAGTTCATTTGTGTGCTCACCCCCAGCCTCCTTTTCGCTGTCAGAGGTCTTCAGGATCTTCTTCGGTTTTGGACAGTTGTAGCCAGGCCTCGCACACCTCGGCCCATTTCTTCTGCAGCCGGCAAGGCTTTCCTGAAGGCCTCTGCAGCCGATAACAGAGCTGAAGTCCGGAAGCTTCAGTGAGGCCTGTGCACATGTGCGGGGGGGGGGCAGCGCGGGGGTTGTGCGCATGCGTGGGGGGAGGGCATTGCATTATGGGTGTGGGCACCCACGTGCACGCTATCGCGTGCATGCGCACCCTTTTGGCACCCGAGCCAAGAAAGGTTCGCCATCACTGTCCTAGACTCTGTGCCTGGGCTAGCAATGGATTTCCCCAGATGTTATGGTTTTTGGAAACTTCAATCTGTCTTTTCTAGGTAGTCAGGTTAAAGCAGGGTTGTCAAACTCGATTTCATTGAGGGTTGTGTTTGACCTTTGGGGGATGGGTGGGTGTGGCCAGGGTGGCTGACAGCCTCCTGCAGGTCCTATTTTTGGCCGCGATGGCCTCCTGCAGCCCTCTGCCAATGAAAATGAGGCCCGGGGGGGGGACTGTTTTTGCTGGCAGAGGCACTGCGGGCCAGTCCTTCACTGTTTCCAGGGTGGCCCTGTGGGCCAGTTCTAAGCACTTTGTGGGCCAGATTCAGCCGGTGGGCCAGATCCAGCTCATGGGCCTTGAGTTTGACACCCCTGGATTACAGGGTCAGAGATAGTACAGGAATTTATGGCCACCATGGCAGCCATGGACCTGGTCTAACTTATTCACGACTCTATTTGCACAGGGGGGGTCATACATTAAATCTGGTGTTTAATCTGGGCAGTGGTGCCATGATTTGGATTTGGGTGACAAATCCCTTCAAATCAGTTCCCTTCAATGGACAGCCCACTCTTTCTTAGCCATAGGGTTCTCCGCTGCCCAGCCCAGATGATATTTCATGTCTGACTCTGGACAGGGCGACACTGTCCCAGACTGAGATGGTATGAAGTTTGGGGGTTGTTCTAGATTCACAGTTGCTTTTTACAGCCATGGCTAGGGGGTCTTTGCACAGATTTCATCTGGTGTGCCAGTTGCCCTCTTTCTTGGACTGGGATTGTGTGTAGTCCTCTTTTTAATGATTTGGTAGACGTGCAGTGAGGAGGCAGAAATCTTGCTTGTTGTATCAGTTCCCCTCATTTAAGACAGTAATAGTAATAGTCTCCATGTGTATAGTTCTACACGTAATGGTCAATTTCTGCATAAGTTGGATACTATGTATGGATGCCTGCTAAGTCTTACATTTGTTGCATTTGTAGTTATACATCTTGGTTGTCCACATTACACATATTTGGCTAAATAGTTATGTGATACCTAGATAGAGCTACATTTTCATCCCAAAGGAAAATTCATGAAACATAGAATTATTAATTCTCCTGTAAATGGCAACCCCCTATTATTAGCTAGTTGTGGATCTGATCTAGCATGGAAATTATGGTTTCCATGATTATGATTTGAATAATTCTCACCTTTGGCATAGGTCTAATCTCTTGCTCTCCTACTATATAGATGTAAGATTGTATTGCAGAATATTTCACTTTGTTAGTGAATAAACCAGGGAACGCTGTCCTTTAACTGTTATTTATTTTAGGAAAAAAGTATGAAAAAAGGGTTTTTAAAAGCTCAGATTGTATTGCTCTTTCTGTTTTTTAAAAATAGTTTAATTTTGTGGTTTGGGATATAGTTTAGTTAACATCAGCATAAGTGGTATTTAATTTGTCATTCATCAGTGCAAATTGAAAGAACAAAGCATTTGTATGATGACGTTTTTGGGCTTGGGTGTCAAATACTCATGTTTGATTGATCTGTGCAGGTGTATTAAAAGCAGCAGAACAATATATATTGCAAATTCATTTAAGAAAAATCTAAATAAAAATATTAGGGTTTTTAAAACCTGTGCATATCTTAGACAGCTTTCATTTTGCCTGGTACTTTTGTATAGACTACACTGTCTTAAAATTGCTGTTTGACTCCAAGTAATTGTTTGCAAAATATTACATCACTGGGACTTGTACATTATCCAAGTCTCACTTTGTCCCTATTTCTCTTTCTTTTGTTGTCCCAGTAACACATTGTCCTTTAGGTGGCTTGAAAGGACTTGGCTTTAACTTTTATAGCTTCTACTATGGAAATAATAATAAAAAGTTTTTCTTTCCTTACACTTTCCCCTTTTTTCTTCTTTCTTCTTTTCTAACCTTTCCTTTAGGTTCGACTTTTATTGCATATAAAAATCTTAATAAATGTAAATCAGTTAAAAAAAAGAAATTAAAAAAATGTTTTGCTTCACATCATGGAGAAATACGTTTTTGCTTTATTTGGATCAAGAAAAAATGAATGCCTGAATTATCCTCTTAAAGTGCCTTACGTGAAACTACTCTGCTAAACAAACAAGTAAATATTATATAAGAACACATATTACATAATATATAATTCATATATTTATTATATTATTATAATGAAGAAGAGCCTACTTAATATCTGACATAGAGCCATAGGTTTCCAGATTTCAGAAACAGCAACTACAAGTATAAACGATTGTTCCTGTTTTCCCAATCACAGATAGCATTCAGACACCTGCAAACAAAAAGAGGCTTTGTTTTACGGAAGGCACATATTTGATTTTGTAGAACAGGCTTTTCAAGCAAGTTTGCTTATGGATGTTCGTGTCTGCTATCCAGTCACCAATATAGTTGAGGTTTAAGCTATAAATTAACACAAATGGAACATTTTTCAACAGTGACAATATATATAGCTTTCTTCTCACTTGTATATATAGTAACTTTACTTCTAATCAATTCTTCCTGTAGAAGTTTCTTATCTCTCACACACTTAATCATCATCGGCATTAACAACTATATGGTACATATACAAACAATTCATTTGAGTTGTGTCTGGCTCCTGGTGTCTACAGGACAAATCCATACACTTTTCTTGCAACAGCATGAAAGTGCTTGCCCTTGCCTTCTTCCACAATGCCTCCCCCCCAGTGGAGTCCTTGGTGCCTCCTGAACTTGGTTGTTTGCTTGTTTGGCAACATCAGTGCAAATGAATGCAGGGTTTTCTCCCTGTTTATATAGAGTAGCTTTTTTTATATGGTAGTTTTTTCATCAACAAAATCACTGGATGAGAACTGGCAATGTAGACTTCAGTGAAGCAATGAAAATATATTTTATTAATCACTATGCATTCTTGCACTTATAATCAATTATGTATGATATGCTATGTATGACATATCAAATTGATGGTCAAATATATATATATATAGAATTTCCAGGTGCATACATATAAGTACATGCAGGAACATGTAATTATCTTTCACTTCTCTCTTTTACCTACTTTGAATTCACCAACCAGGAAGCAATCTGTCTGGAGTTAAAATAATTTCTTGAATTGCTTAAATCTGTATGGATTTATCATGCTACTCCTTTGCCATACATCCAAGATTCCAGGATAAGCTAGTTTCAGCTACTGCAGCCAGGCATATTTTTTCAAATAAATACTTTTTATATACCCCACTGACATTTCCGTAACTGTATGTTGAAGGAATAAGCATATTCCTGTTTGTGCAAATAACTAAGAATTACTGAAATGCTTTCTTCCTCAGATCGGTTGTTTGATCCTAAGGCAGAAGGGATTGATACAGTGAGATAGTTTGTGATATCAGAAACCATGGACTTATCCATTGAGATGTTTGAACTCCAGTGTTAACTCACTGAACATTATTTATAAATTGCCTTCATGGAAAGGTATGAAAATAAAGTGTCTGACTGGTATGCCTGTAGCTTCCTTGTGCTTTTGCTTACACTATAGGGTTGGCATTGAGATGGTTTTGAATGTGGAGGATATTCAGATTTTTCATGACATGAAAAAATTTGATTCCTCCATTGCACTTTGAAATGAAAAAGTGCAGCAACATATGCATAATGGGTAGCAGTTGATCAAGTGCCTAGGTGGTCACATATATGAGTTCTAAGATGGGGAAAGGAGGCATTTATTTAATTATTAAATTTTATACCTTTCCTCTTAGGATATCAAGGCAGATGATGTTGGAAATCTGCCTTCATTTTATCCTCCTAGTACCAAACCTGTGAAGCAGATCCAGCTGTGAAATATTTATTGGCCAAAATTACCTGGTTGACTCTGTAGTCCAGGGAGGATGATCTTGTTCAGCGTACTTCAGGAATAAAAGGAAGGGAGGTCTATAAAGCCAAGCCCCTCTCACAACTTTCACTAAAGGTGAGATTTGTGAGCCTGTTTCCTACATTATAACAAATATAAGGATGATCACATTGTTTCCCTTATTTCAACATACTGTAGGAACTAATTGTTGTAGTTCTGTGGACTAACGAGCTATAGTAAGGAAATATGTTTCATGCCATTTGCATGAATTATTTTGTTCTCAAGCTAATCAGACATTTACCTGATTGCATTAGCATTTCTTAAAGAATCTTAATTACTACATGCTATAATAGTATTTTCATTAGCTGATCATGTTGACTTTCTAGCATTTTATCTTTTTTCCTTGTAGTATATGCATTCACACTGCCACCTTGACTTGTTGGAGAGAAAGTGTTTTGCCTTTTGTATAATAAACTAGAGATGTTAAATGTCTATTGCAACCTTTGTTTGTTCCTGAATGTATTCCATTTTTTCCCTTCCTGGAGATGTGTTAGTGAATAACTTTCATGGTACAAATCCATCTCTCAGTACAGTTATTAGAATTTTTTCTCCCCATAACTTTTGGCCATAAAAGCAAGTTTCCTAAATCACTTAACCATGGTTAAACCCTAACCTGCAGTTCCTACAACCAATTGAACTGAGCTCTGTGTTGTGTTATGGTTTCAAAAAGTGCTTTAAAAAATTCACTATAGCAATGTCAGATGAAGCCCTGATTTATGCTGGAGGCTTCCAGAAGAAAAATGCAGTTTCAGTTCATTCAATTGAAAAGAGATGCTTATGGGAAAAAAGTCCTATTAAGCCTCCTCACATTTGCTTAAGCAGAATTAAGAAGATGGCAATATTATGACAGAAACAGCTCATGGAGTGGCACTTGAATTGAAAATTTAATGGAAAGGCTATTTAATTTTGGCAAACTGTTACCTCTTTTCCTTTCTGGCACCTTTGAATGCTTGACAACAATTCAGAGTTACTGAATGGAGCACATTCCTTTTTTGTTTATATATCAGCACGCTGTTGCCATTCGAGTCACATTTTGCATCTCATTGTTTATTTCATAGGTTGAAAGCCTAATGAGCAGAGCAAAATTATCTTCTCATTAGTTTATTTTCTGTGGAAATGTAATTCGTGACTTGAGGAAGCATGGTCACATACAGATCTGGATGAAAGACACCTGCTATTTCTGCATGAAAGGATATTTTCTTATATGTTTTCAGGCATTTGTTTTGTCAGCTTAAGAAATCATGTTTGGTAACAGGTTTGAGTAAGTGGATGAGTGTATTTATGTGTCTGAAGTGGCAAGTGCCATCTAATAATTATTAGAGCTACAAAGATGTACTCTAGAAGACAGTTTTCTGGCAGCTTGCTCTTCTGTTGCCAACAGCTGCAACTCACACAATGTTGGCATATGCCACCTTCACCTGCGGAGTTGCTGCCTGCACCGCTGCCCTGCCTCCTCTGCCAGCTGTATCCCACCGCTTCCTTCCCAGCCAGGCCCACAAGCTCCCTGTGGTAGATGAGTCTCCACCACCCTGTCCCAGAACTGCACCTGGGCCTGAATCCTGGGCCAGCAGCAGGAGGAAGAAAATGTTCATTTGGGGTGGGTGGGGAATGGCAAGGCTTTGATTTCTTTGCCCTGGGTAGATCTTTACAGTTCTTCCACTCCTGCTTCTGAGAATACTTTATTTCACTCTAAATCTCTTGAAATCAAGAAAAGTAAATTTTAATTATACATCTCAGGTCATAAAAATAGTAAATAACAAAATAGTAAAATATAAAAAGCATGTAAAATATATTTAGATCTATCTCCTATCATCTTTTTTAAAATAGTTTTTTTCTTAAATTCATTATTAAATACTTTTTTCCTTTCCATTTCCGATAGATCTTATGAAAGAGTTTCTCTAGAGTTCAGATTGTTTGGCATTCACTAGACTACAGCACTATAACTTGGAGTCCTAGCGGACAACCACTTAAATATGAGCCAGCAGTGTGCAGAAGCTGCCAAAAAAGCCAACACAGTTCTAGGCTGCATAAACAGAGGGAGAGAATCAAGATCACGTGAAGTGTTAATACCACTTTATAAGGCCTTGGGAAGGCCACACTTGGAATGCTGCAGCCAG
>QLTV01003467.1:1348019-1363212 GCA_003457575.1 Thermophis baileyi
GAGTCAGCATCCAGGCATCACGTCGGCCGTCTACCGACCGTATCTATTCGGCCACCTGGAGGAGTTTTTGTGCCTGGTGTCGGGCGGAAGGGATCTCCCCCCTTCACATTCCCATTCCTAAGATTCTCCGAGTTTTACAACACAGATTCCTCAAGGGTCTCACCCCAAACACGCTCCGTCGACAGGTGGCGGCCTTGTCATCGATCCTGTCTTGCGACCAGGTGGACTCGCTTGCCCAGTTTCCTACAATTCGGCGGTTCCTGAAGGGGGCTTCCAACCTAAGACCTCCTGTGATCCATAGATACCCAACCTGGGACCTTCCTCGCGTGCTGTCATCCCTTACTGGTCATCCATATGAACCTATCAGGGAGGTTTCATTGAGACATCTCACCTTCAAAGTGGCTTTTCTGGTTGCCATCACGTCAGCTAGACGGATTTCTGAACTATCAGCCCTATCGGTGAGGGGTGATCTGTGTATTTTCCACGCGGACAAGGTGGTTCTACGTCTCGACCCTACCTTTCTTCCCAAAGTGAACTCGGTGTTTCACAGGTCACAGGCGCTCGTTCTTCCATCTTTCTGTGTTCGACCAGTTCACCGGCGGGAGCATACTTGGCATGCTCTGGATGTCAGGAGAGCTCTAAAGGTTTACATTGAAAGAACGAGGTCCTTCCGTAAGTCAGAAGCCCTGTTTGTGGCTTTTCACCCTCGTTCCCTGGGCACCAGGGCGTCTGCTTCCACCATTGGCCGATGGATCAGGAGCACGATCGCGACTGCATATGACCTGGCATCCTTGCCAAAACCATCGGGTGTCATGGCCCATTCCACCCGCAGTGCAGTCACTTCAGCCGCTTGGGCCACGCAAGCGTCTCTGGATGAGGTGTGCCGGGCGGCCACCTGGGCCTCTCCTACGCCATTCATCAGACACTACAAAATAGACACGTATGCTTCTACAGATGCGGCTTTTGGCCGTCGGGTCCTTCAACGAGTGGTGGAGTCTGATCACCGATCGGTTGGCCAGGACAGGTCCCTCCCTTAGGGGACTACATGCTTTGGTATGTCCCATCCTGAATGCTGGCTCCTCCCCAGGATGGAGAATAGGCGTTGGACCTACCTGATACGCCTCTTCTCATCCGGGAGGAGCCAGCATTCAGTCCCGCCCTTACCTGTCCATTTATACCTACCATTAGTGGATGGGAGTCCGCCAGGTGCTTACCTGGGTTAGGAGTTGCCACGTCGAGTCTAGTCTTCAGGATTCGTCAAATCTGGAATTACAGGAGGCGGATCCAAATATAAATAAAAAAATAGACAGACTCAGTCCTTCACCGGATTGGACGAGGACAACCCATCCTGAATGCTGGCTCCTCCCGGATGAGAAGAGGCGTATCAGGTAGGTCCAACGCCTATTTGATACTGAAATCCCAGATTGTTGGATCCTCTTTGGCTTTGTATAACAAAAGTAACTTCAATCCATCATATCTTTTGTGTAGTAGCACACAAAAACATTAGGCATTTCAAGCCATTTTTCCAAGGATCCAGAATTTTATTTGACTCTGAACTAAACCTTGATTCAAATTAATTATTGAATGAGGTTTAGATTTGATTTTTTTTTTCACCTTCCTGATGGTATGTCCAACTGAATTCAGTTGCATTTATTTCTGTTAATATGCATAGGATTGTATCAGATAAATAGCTACACTCCTTTTATAATATCTAATAAGGTTTGTGATTAAATTCAGATTTCTTCAGCAAAGGTTAATACAGTGCCATTACGCTTCTTTGTCTCTAATCTAGTTGAATTAATAGCATAAAGTAGAGATGAGCAAAATTTGTATACTACAAAATATATTTGTAGTATGTGCATTAAATAGTAAAATTAACTGTTTAGCTGGTATAGAATTGCTGATATAAATATAGAAATTGTCATGTGTGTTCTCTTTTTTTCTTTACAGAAGTGTATTCGATTTAATCCTGAGGCTTCAGTATGGGTTGCAAAACAACGAATTCTTTGTACATTGAGTCAAAGTTTGAAAGATGTTCTCAATTATGGCCTATTCCAGCCAGCAAACAATGGGAGAGATGGGAAATTTTTGGACGAAGAACGTCTTCTTATGGAATATCCACAAAATCTCAACAAGGGTGTTCCATCCTTAGAGGTATTATAAAAAAAAAGTTTATTTCAAGTTTAGATATTAATGAGCAGTTATAATTTTAACCATCTAGTGTTACAGACAAAGAAACAGTTTACAGTTTGTGGGTTACAATGTCTTTATGAGGTGTTGAAATCTAAAATTGAGTGACTCTGAAAAAAAGGTATCTAAAAATGATGTTTAGATGATTGGCAGCTACATATTCCCTATAAGGACTGTGTTTAGGTTTTGGGGAACTTTGGGCAAAATATTTTGCCACTGTGGAAACCTTGCTGAAAGGCATAATAAATTTAAAAAAATGTAAATAAGGATCAGAACGACCATTTTAATCTAACTCCAGTCCTGGGTTCCACTAACATTTCCATTCCATTAAATCTATTCTTTCTGATAAGCCTCGAAGAATATTTTTATTTTATTTAATTATATCTGAAAACCTCCCATCTCTCTCACAGACTACAGTTTGGAAATCACTGAGATAACAATTACATGTTTAATGCTCTTATAGTAACTTATTTATTTAGAAAATTTATACTGCCACCTACTCGCACATGGTGACTCCAGGAGGCTTACAGGACATAAAAGTGCAATATAAAAGAAATAAAAACAAAAATAATAAAAAATTAAAATAATAAAATAATAACAACCCACCCCACCCTGGTGACAACACGCATTCATACCAGCCATTTAATGGGCTCCATCCCGCTCTGGGTTCCCCAGGCCTGCTGGCAGAACCACATCTCCAGGGCTTTCCGAAAGAGTGCTAGATTGGGGGCCAATCTAATTTTCAGAGGGATGATGTTCAGTGCTGTGTGATTATTAACCCCTTGGTTCAAAGGGAATATGGATATCCTCAACTTATGACCACAATTGGGACCAGAATCTTGGTCATCAAGTGAAATGGTTGTTAAGTGAGACGTCACATGACTGCCATATGATTGCTTTGCTTAAACTTAGCAGTCCTGGTAGGTTGTTAAGCAGATGGAATTCCAGGTAAGGGATGTCTCACAGGGTTGGGAGAAACTCTGAGAGGTTCTACTCAGGAGCTGAAAATATTCCCTGCTGAAATCCAAGCAGAATTTTCAGCCTCTGAGCAAAGAGATACTCATGTGTGGCCTATACTGGCTTCCCCCACTGGTGTTCCTAACCTTACTGCAGTTACTGTCCATTCTTTGCTTGGATTTTGGCTCCCACTTATCTCTGGGAACTGGCTGAAAGAGCTGCCTGCTCAAAGAGTTCAGCTCCCTTCTGTACATGAAAGGGAACTCCTTTGGTGGGAAGGGATGCAGGAATGGATCTGAAATCTTCAGGATTTTATCTCAGTTTCTGTATCCCACTGAATGAGTTCAGCTCCCTTTGGAAGGCAGCTCTTTCAGCCAGTCCTCAGAGACAAGAGGCAATCATGTTGGCTGGCAGCATCTTGCAACTTTCTCTTCCGGCTTCCCCATTGATTTTCTGGTGAAGCCAATAGAGAAGATTGCAAATGGAAGTCACATTATTGCAGGGTGCTTGGCAACGGGTTGTAAGTGCAAACTGGTTGCCAAGCACCCAAATCACAATCATATGTCCACAGGGGTGGTAGTGCAACATTTTGCAATGGCTAGAAGTGCTTTATGTGCTATAAAGCATCTTTCTGAGGCTATCATAATTCTGGGCTGTTATTAAACAGTTGTAAGTCAAGTGCTACCTTTATTTAATTTTTGTAGATAGACATAGCTATTATAAAACTTCTAAGAAACTGAATTATTGAGTATGTATTCCAATTCTATTTTTATGGCTGCTTATGAAAGTAAGAGAAGAGCATAGATAATGCTTCACTGCATTATAACTATATTATAATATTCAGATTATAACTTGTACAAATGTTGTGATTTTATCTTCATCTATAAGAATACCAGAAATCTTTCTGAAAATGTTACTATTGTATCATTGAATGCATGGTGTTAAAGAAGATACAGTAATAAGAAGAATAATTATATTTGTATAGAACTGAGATTTATCATAGTTACAGTTAATAATATTACATATGTGCGCCAATTGTTTCCCATAATTAAGTGGAAATTAGAGTGAGTTATAGAGATATGCTGGTTTTAATTTTTTTAACTTTTTTTATTCACCTCTACTTCTAAGTTCTTACTATGTCTTCATATTTGATTTGGATGTTTTGATAGACCTTGATTCTTTGGCCACATAAGTCTATTGGACTTTAGAATTATTTCTCATAGAGCTATTTGCTGTCTATCAATGCTACTTTTTCTTGATTGTAATCAGAAACTGAAAGAACTTCGCAATCACTATCTAAAGAGGAATGGAAGAATGAAATAAATGTGATCTTCAACAATCCAATCTAGTTAATTTGACTGAATAGAACAAAAACATGTTTAGACTAAAGGATTATTTATGTGAAATTGAATGTCTGAATCTCAAGCTCCACTTCCCAATTATATTCATTTTAATAGGGATTCAGTAGGAAAAGTTTATAGACTGACTGAGAAAATTTGGGGCTGTAGTCCATTATAGCAAAAACTATAATAGGGCTTTTCATCAGTGATTCCTGGTATATTAAAAGGATGGGGTAAATGCCTGAATAATGTTACAGAATTGTTCACTCAACTATCATCCATAATTCATTATGCTGTGCCCTTTGGCAACTATCACAAAAATTAATCTGCAAAGAAAGGAAAAAACAAATTGGGCAATGAATGGAAATGGGCAACACAAATTAATTTTGTACAGAGAAAAAGATCATGTGAGCCTCACCAGGTAGGCTGGGCGAGAAACATGACCAGATAAACTAATTCCACTTTAATATAAAGCTACATTAACAGAATCTTGCAAGTATGAAAGTACAAATTCTCCTGCTATCACCTTTATACCCTTAGGGGGGTTGTTTCCCTTCTGAGCCTCTTGCTGTAGCCTCTTGTGGGCTACAACTTAGATCATTTTTAAGTTTGTTTCTCTGCTCATTATTCAGTTGTGGGCTTTCCCCTGTCCCCTTTATCTGACCATTTCCTAAGTAGAAACTCTTCATCCATCTTCCAGGGTAATTCCTGCATACCAGATAATACCTGCAGTAGTTATTTAAAATATTTCATCTCCACTGGAATTGATGTAATTTTGGCAGATATATTTTAAAATATTTCATCTCCACTTTGTGACTACCGAACAATGCTAATTTGTAATTCCTCTGTAGCTCCTCTGTTTCCTTCTGAGCAGAAATAGACTTTCTATGGCTCACAGTATAGAAATTTCAGTTTCTAAACTAAACCAAATTTAGTTAAAAATTTTGCTTATTTGGCAAACAATTTCTGGAAGCTGAAAACAAGCTAGGTCAATATGCTACATGTTACTGCAGCCTTCCTTCCTTCCTTCCTTCCTTCCTTCCTTCCTTCCTTCCTTCCTTCCTTCCTTCCCCATGAGCACAAAAATCTTCCACAGAGGAATTTATAATTTGTGAAAAGATAGGGACATTTTCAATCAGATAATCAGTAAAAATATTGTACACAATTAAACAAAGCAAAGGACCTGTGATATTAAGCCAAAAACATAGTTAAGAAAGCTTAATTTTGATCTAGTGAATAGATGAGTTGACAAATTGTGATTACCTGACACAATTTGATTACAAATTCAAACTGTGGGCTGAAGTACTAACTCTGATCATCTCTAGACGCAATCTGATTATGATTCCAGAAATAGCCTATTGTTTTGTCTCTATTAACTAATGCACCAAAATTTGGAATCAGATGAAAAATGCAAGAAGAGAAACTGTCTTCTTTGTACGTACCTGTAAGCATAGAAGATGCTGCTGTACATGGTTCCATAGAACAGCTAATACAAAAGCTAGGTCAAAGAAACTTAAATGTTTTCTTAGGTATTTTAATTTTATGATTCTTTTTATAAATCTTTTATAATTATTTGAATTTATGTTGAAAAACTGATTTATCTCTTGCATAATAGATTTCCCCCAGAAATTATTTCTAAAAATATAAGTAATACTAGCATATTGTTCACTTTTCAGTTTTGCTACAAGAAAAGAGTCTATAGACAATTAAATCTTGATGAAAAACAAGTAGCCAAATTCCACACTAAGGTAAGTCCAAGTTCAAACAAAAATCTTTGATGTTAATGATATACTATAGACTTCTAGTTATTTTAAAGAGAAACAGATAAAAACAACGTATTTAATATGTTCCAAGAATCTAGAAGTTCTAACAGAACTGTTAGAATATGACTTTGTGCAGACAAAATATGGATGGAAAGTAGAATACAACTTTTTAGAAATTTTCTCATTGGAACTGAAACATCAGAAATAAGTTTCACATACTCAACTCAGATAGAAAACAAATTCCAATATCTCACCTCCACATCTTCTGACATGTATGATCATGCACTATAATCCAGATTAGTAAAGTGTGTTTTCACAATAAAAGAATTGGAACATATAGAAGGCCAGTGATCTCGTCCATAGTACATAAGAAGTTACCACATGTAGATATATAATCCAAAATAGTCTTGCCAATGGCAAGGGGCTATGAGAGCTAGTGCAAGACACATATGATGATGGGGTGATAAAACTGCCAATCAAAGCACGGTAACACTGTTGGAGGATTGAACTGAGGAGAGGAGGATTTGGAAAACAAGAAGTAGTTTTCCAAATTTCCACAGAAGCCTACTTTAGGAGACCCTTCAACCTATTAGAAAGATATGACTATATTTAGCATCAGGAAGGGCAAGTATTGATACTTTGTAGATACACTGTAATACTTAATGAACCAGTTCATAACTAAAAGTCACTGGGAGTTGGGCAGCGTAAAAATTTAATTCATTATTATTGTTTAATTCATTATTATTAAATTTAATTCATTATTATAATAACCCATTTTAAATTATTTAATAGAAATGAGTTTAGGGTTAGGGTTAGAAGTGACTGATCCATCCTATATCTTTCCCCACGCTTCACCTAGTCATGTTATCTCAAAGTCCTAGAGAAACGAGAAGGGAAATTTGATGATGGCAGCAAGAGAAGCAAATCATTTAAGGTCTTCAGAGTTAACAGATAACATATTAATTCTGAAAACCCAAAAGATGCACTCACAACAAGAAGGCTGTACGGCAGGTTCTGTGCTAGTTCTTTGTTTAAAATACTGTTTTTATTTTATAAGTTGAAAATAATGTTAACAGTAACGTCTGGAGCAGAGTGTCATAAAAGGCAAGATGGTAGTCACAGTGGTTGATTGAAGCCTCACCTCTTTCTACATGTGTGCAATGTCAATTAACTCTCCTGCGGACATTTGTATACATGAATGTTAATCTATGACCATGGAATATCTAAATTAGATATAATATTGCTGTAGCAGTCAAGTACCCAGCAATGATCTAGAATTCAAACAAAATATTTAGCAGGGTAACAATGAGGAATATTTATGCAAATTAGGGAAATAAAATGTTGTGTAACTAACCCAATGTGCATTGATTAGTTTATTATTTGCAAATTATCCTAATCTTCGTTGGGCCTCCAAGCCATGGAATTTTTACAGACTTGTTTTTTAGCAACTACAAAAGAATCTTGCTTCTAATTCTGCAAGTAGCTTGTAGCCATTACAACTGATAGTCATTAATAATTTTATCCCTTATAATTTGGTCAATTGTAATTAACTCATGCATTTGTTAGACTGCATGTTAAATAATTCTAATCTTTCTGGAATGTCTTGTAAGACTTAAGATACACCCTACCTGAAATTTACAACCTAATCTCTATTGTAAATCAGGAAATCATTTTATGTCTATGCATTTACAATGTTTCAATAATACATATATTCAAGAGTGCATAAATTTCATGTATGAAATACACTCCTTTGCGATTTGTCCCTGAACTCATATTTCAGAGGCAAATAAGTAGTAGATAAGCATATATGTTGAATATGGACAATTTCGTCAATATTTATGTATGATTTTGTATCTAAAAATCTATCATTTTTTCCTCTAAGTGAAATGCTTATCCTACAATAAATATTTTTCAAATTAATACTTTCAGGCTAACTTTCGAAAATTTATGGACCTTGTTCATCACCGTTCAGTTGAAAAATTAATAAAGATGCTAGACCGAGGACTTGATCCTAACTATCATGACTTAGAAAGTGGAGGTATGAATTAAACCAAGCTGTTAGTAAGAGATTTATTTAATTAAAAATGAAAAATGTTAAATGCATAAACTGTTGAAAATGCATAACAAAACCCTATTAGTTGACTTCTAGACAGTTTGTTTTCGTTCTTGTCTACTCTAGAAACCCCACTAACTCAGGCAGCTCAACTTAGCAATACTGCAGAAGTAATCAAAGCACTGAAAAATGGAGGAGCTCATTTAGATTTTAGAGCGAAAGATGGAATGACAGCATTACATAAAGCAGCTAGAGCCAAGAATCAACTGACCCTGAAGGTAAATTGAACAAGGCATAGTGTTTAATAAAAGAAATAGAAATAAAAAGTTCTGCACTAATTTCCAGTGTGCTTAATGGGTTTTTAAATCTAGATTTGCTCAAAGGTTTCTATCTTTGGCTTTTGGCTTTCAAGACTTATTTTCAAAGAAGAATTCATTTGGTAAAAAGGAAAAGGATGTGGAAACTTTACTTTGTTAATGGTCATACAGTGTAATATTTGTCTTTAGGAAAATGAAATATAGGTAGTCCTTAACTTACCACCACAACTGAGCCCAAGATTTCTGTTGCTAAGTGAATCATTTGTTAAGTGAGTTTGCCCCATTTTACAACCTTTCTTGTCACAGTTGCTAAGTGAATCACTGCGGTTGTTAAGTTAGTAACGCAGTTGTTAAGTGAATTTGGCTTCCTCATTGACTTTGCTTGCCATAAGGTTACAAAAATGATAGAATAGAATAGAATAACAGTCACTAAATGAACTGTTGTAAGTCGAGGACTACCTGTAGTTGAAAGGTTATTAATCAAGGTGCTTTCAATCAAATTATCTTTCTTCTGCTGGTTCTTTAATAATCACTAATTTTGCTTTGTAAATTTGAAAGCACACAGATTATGCTTGTAATACAAGTGCAGATTCTAGATTCAGTCTCCTGAATTATTAGAAATTGCAATATTAATCCTATAAATTTCACTGTAGTGACAAAAACCTGCAGAAGGTGAGAAAATAAATGCATAAATGTCTTTATTGTAAATTTGGAAAACAGACTTTCTAAGTAAAATATACTTCCCAGCAGCATCCCCACATGGGGGGGGGGGGATGAAGGAGAATTGGTCTAATAAAAGCAAGAGTTCTGATAGCATGATTCAAGCCTGTCCCTTTTCTATGTATTTCATTATGTCTCTTGACTTTCAAAAAGAAATGGTGTTTACATTCAAGATTCTGCAGACATTACTGGGACTTACTATTGTAGTCTGATCTTTTAATCCTAAAGACTAGCTAGCAAAAGTCCTCTAGGTTTAATGCAATGTATTTCCAAGTAAATAGTCATGCCGTACTACTCATACCTTTGTGTATTTAACAATCAGAAACATACTTGCTTTGCAGAGCACACAAACTTATAATGTGGTTTGTTTACTTTTTCTTAGTGTAATGCACGAATCCAGCAAATTATGGTTTGCAAACCATAATCTATGGATTAGTATTATTTATAAAACCATCGTTCTGTTTAGTCAACAAATAATTGCTTAACCAAAAGGAAACAAAATGTATTTATATGGTTCACTATATTCTCTAAGGGCTGTGCTCAAATAAGAATTCATTGGACTGCATGATCAGTTTACCACTATACTGAAAAGGATAAAATGTAGAAATAACAATCAATTCATCTTCAGAATTTTGTTAAAACTTAAAATTACTTTACAGACTCTCTTAGATCTTGGAGCATCTCCAAACTACAAAGATAGCTGTGGGTTGACACCACTGTATCACACTGCTGTAGTAGGAGGGGATCCATCTTGCTGTGAGTTGCTACTACATGAACATGCTACGGTTGGTTGTAGAGACGAAAATGGATGGCAGGAAATCCACCAGGTAGAAAAGATACACTAAGATAATTATCAATTTTGCTGAGACACTTTTATCTTTTGCTCAAATATTTGGTAATTGTATAATCCATTCTGAAATCAGTTGCACAGAATTCTCCAAATCCATTGTACTTAAAAAAATTGCTTCAGTAAAAATGACTTTAAACAAAACTGTTCTTTACTAAAATCATACAACAATTAGAAACATATTTTTATTGCTATGTATAATACTGTATATATAGAGAGACTGTGAGTTCTAGTTCTGCCATGAAAGCCCTCTGGGTGATCTTGGACCAGTCACTCTCTCAGCACAACTTCCCCCACAGGGTGGTTGTTGTGAAGAAAATAGAAGGAGGGAGGCTGTGTTCGCCACCATGAATTCTAGATAAAAATAATGAAGGAGGAATACAATACAATACAGTTCAGTACAATACAGTACAATACAATAAAGTACAATGCAATGCAATGGAATACAATACAGATGATGTACTGGATATTTGTATGCTAACATACTGCTCTAGTGCCTATTCACTCTTGCACAGAAATTATTTACGTGTATTCATTTTTATGAAAGCATCAGCTTTTTTATGATTTTTAGCTGTCTCAGTGAAAATATTCATGATGTTACACTGTTGGTCCTTTCTGTGTCCTTTGCTCAGTTCAACTTTATTATGAGGAGACTATTTATTTTGCTTTAGTAATTTCTTTAGTTGTGTCTGATGTTTCTCTAAATAGCTACTTTATGTTTCTCGATAACAGATGTTAATTTTGTTAACAAAATGAAAAAGTTATTTATTGTATTGGTAAAAAGAGAATGAAAAGATAATAAAAGATGTAGGTACATTTTTACTTCTCCTTGAATGCAAGTTTTCATAGAGTGATTAAGTCCCATAGTTACGGTTGTTGAAAAGAGGGTCTTTAACTATTAGAATTGAATCTGCTTTAATTTTATAGCAAGTGCATGTATTTCTTTTAGAACAATCATTCTAAAGTTCGTCTCAGTGCTTATAGTGCCCTCTTGAGCTGATCGATAGAATTAACTAGGCAATGCTGAACTTTCTCATTTAGCATATAATATCAGTAGTTCTGAGAATTTCTGAGGAGCTAAGCCATAAGTGTGCTCATAAGACAGACTCTCCCATGTTTAACTTAATCATGGTTTAGTTAGCACAGTTAAGGTTAGGGTTACTAAGTGATTAAAATTTTGGCATAAATAAATTTCTCTCCAACTGAGAAACCAGGATAAATATCTTTAAATATGGGGACGAAGAACAGATTAAAAAAAAAAAGATCTAGATAAAATTCTTTTAGAGTTATATCTTGAATTAAAAGCTCACAGATTTACATGTAATTTCCCCCTTAGGAAAGTGCTACACTTCAAAGACACCTTTATGTATTTCACTCATTTCTGGTCTTTCTTGTATAAAGCATGTATAGATTTTGCTTTCATTTCCAGTAAGCCTTTGTTGACTGTCATATATTTAGTCATAATTTTCTAATAAAACAATTTTGTGTACAGGTAATCCTCGACTTACGACCACAATTGAGCCCAAAATTTATGTTGCCAAGTGAGAAATGTATTAAGTGAGCTTTGCCCCATTTTATGACTTTTCTTGCCCCATTTGTTAAGTGAATCATTGCAGTTGTTAAATTAATAACATGATTGTTAAGTGAATCTGGTTACCCCATTGACTTTGCTTGCCCCAGAAGGTTGCAAAAGGTGGTCACATGACCCCAGGACACTTCAACTGTCATAAATACCCCAGTTGTCAAGCATCCAAATATAAATCACGTGACCATGGGGATGCTGCAACGGTCATAAGTGTGAAAAATGGTCATAGGTAACTTTTTTCAATGCTGTAACTTTGAACAGTCACTAAATGAACTGTTGTAAGTTGAGGACTACCTATATTCTGTATTTCCTAGTTTTCATTAAGAACAATCACAAAAATTCAGTGTTAGTGCTTTTAGCTATACGTATAGTCCTCAAATTGCAACCACAATTGAGAGCAGAATTTTGGTTGCTCAACAAGTGGAACATGTCCAATTTTACAATATTTTTTGCCATAGTTAAGTGAATCACTGCACTTATTAAGTGAATCTGGCTTCCCCATTGACTTTTCTTGTCAGAAGCTGCCTATGAAGGTAGCAAATGTCAATCACATGATACTGGGATGCTGCAGCTGTCGTAACTACATACCAGTTGCCAAGTGCCCAAATTTTCATCATGTAACCATGGGGATGCTGCAACAGTTGTGAATAGAATAGAATAGAATAGAATAGAATAGAATAGAATAGAATAATAGAACAGAACAGAACAGAACAGAACAATAGAATAGAATAGAATAGAATAGAATAGAATAGAATAGAATAGAATAGAATTATTTATTGGCCAAGTGTGATTGGACACACAAGGAATTTGTCTTTGGTACATATGCTCTCAGTGTACGTAAAAATACAAGATACATTCGTCAAGAATCATAAGGTACAACACCTAATGATGGTCATAGGGTACAAATAAGCAATCAGGAAACAATCAGTATCAATATAAATTGTAAGGATACAGCAACAAATTACAGTCCTGCAGTCATAAGTGGGAGGAGATGGGTGATAGGAACAATGAGAAGACTGATAGTAATAGTAATGCAGCCTTAGTGAGTAGTTTGACAGTAGTGAGGGGATTATTGTTATAAGTTTAATAGTAGTGCAGACTTAGTAAATAGTTCTACAGTGTTGAGGGTATTATTTGTTTAGCCGAGGGATGGCGTTCGGGAAAAAGCTGTGCTTGTGTCTAGTTGTTCTTGTGTGCAGTGCTCTATAGCGTTGTTTTGAGGGTAGGAGTTGAAACAATTTATGTCCAGGATGCGAGGGGTCAGTAAATATTTTCACGGCCCTCTTTTTGACTCGTGCAGTATACAGGTCCTAGATGGAAGGCAGGTTGGCAGTAATTGTTTTTTCTGCAGTTCTGATTATCCTCTGAAGTCTGTGTCTGTCTTGTTGGGTTGCAGAACCAAACCAGACAGTTATAGAGGTGCAGATGACAGACTCAATAATTCCTCTCTAGAACTGTATCAGCAGCTCCTTGGGCAGTTTGAGCTTCCTGAGTTGGCGCAGAAAGAACATTCTTTGCTGTGCTTTTTTGATGACGCTATTGATGTTAGGTGTCCATTTGTGAGGACTTTTTTGTGGTACTGTTGTTGACTTTGAATGGTCACTAAAAGAATGGTTGTAAATGGAGGGTTACCTGTAATCAGAGACAGATCAGGTTGGTTTAGGTATATCTATGATATAACATGAACAACATAATTACTTAACTGGGGTAAAAGCAACCTTTCTCAACCTGATGACTTTCCTGATACTTGAGAATGCAACTTTAAGATTTCCTAGGTAGCATTGGTAGGACATACTTACCAGCGGTGGGTTGCTCCCGGTTCTGCCCGGTTCTTAGAACCAGTAGCGGCGGTGGCGAGAGGGTCCGCCCACCTGCCCAGGACGCTTCTGTGCATGCGCAGAAACGTCGCGCGCGAGCACAAACCGGTAATAAAGGGTTTTAGAACCCACTACTGATACTTACGAATAGACAGGGCATATTGATGTAATATAACTGTGTTTTTTTCCTACTAATTGTGCAGGATGTGATATGTCTTCTTCTGATGAAGAAGCCATCTGTTCCAAGTTGGGTTTTTTCCAATCATTTCAGACACAGGCACATATTAGATATACAGATATAGACACAAACATACACACACACACACACACACACACACACACACACACACACACACGACCATACCCACTATTTGCAGCCAACTTTTTTCCAGCGTTTAACAGAATTCTTTTGTTAGGATGATGGTATGTGGGTGCTGCAAACCATAGTTTTGTGCATTTCATAGATAGCCTACTGCATAATTTTATTATTCATGGGTTTTCATTATTCTGTTGCTATGGAAAGTTCTGTTCTATGGTTGGAAAGTTCATGACACAAGTAAAAAGTAAAAATAAAATAGAAGCTTTCTGTTTGTAGATGACTCTTTTTTTTTTTTACAATATACACTGCAGGACAAACAGGCAGAAAACTAGTAAAGTGCATCCATGAACACCAGTTAGCAGTTAGAAGACATGATGAAAATTCCTTAATTTCACAAAACAAGTTCCAATTGAATCATAGTTTCAACTGGGAAATCCTAGACCAAGTTAAATTCCAAAATGCTAAGGAATTCCCGGAAGGTTGGCATAATCGGTCATCAATAGAAACATAGAGATAAACCACATTTACCCACCATTCAAGAGAGAGAATAAAAAAAAAAAAGCTAGAAGGAAACAAAAAGACTAGTACATATCCTCTCCAGCAGCCACCACCCAGATAAGCAGGGATTAACATCAGACAAACAATCAAGCAGTCAACAATACCATAATCAAAGAAAAAACAAGGAGAAGACAACATCCCCACCAGCATTGGCAGGGCAAGCTACTGTATACACTATACAGGGAGCAATCCCCACACTCACTAGCACTATTGATCTTACCTAATGAGGTAATAAAATGTATGCATGCAAATAACGAAGCTCAGAGAGTTCAAACCTGAGCTACATATGTGTGTGTGTGTGTGTGTGTGTGTGTGTGTGTGTGTGTGTATTTAAATAGTAATAAATAAATTCTATATACAGATCTACCCATGTGATTTATATCATAAGGTTATCTTCACTAGTTACAATTGTGGCCTTGCTATATGTGTAAGTTTTCTGTATATTAAAATGGTGCCATAAATAAGTATTTGGCTTGACTTTGAGGTAATAGAGCAGTGAATCATAAAGTGCTTTTAATTGGTTTTCGCTAATTCTCAACAAATACTTAATCACATCTCAGAAACATCATTTTTAGTGCCATCCAGTGGCCTTTTTATATTACTTTGAGGCTTATGAGTAGATAATTTCAGAATGTTCTTTGTTGTACTTGGTGCTATTTTAAATCTCTCTCTCTCTCTCTCTCTCTCTCTCTCTCTCTCTCTCCCTCCCTCCCTCCCTCCCTCCCTC
>QLTV01003467.1:1367705-1378622 GCA_003457575.1 Thermophis baileyi
CTCTTTTGTTTATCTGTCATATTTTTCACGATCATTTTAGTTTTTTCTTTATTCATTTTTAATCCTGCCACTTCTCCATATTGTTCTATTTGTTTCAAAATTTTAGGACCACTCTCCACTGGATCCTCCATAATGAATACTAAATCATCTGCTTGTAATTTTTATTCTTCTTTTCTAATTTTCATTCCTGTTATTTCTTTATCTTCTCTTATTTTTCTATTTAGTATTTCCAAAGTTAAGATGAATAATAATGGGGACAAGGGACATCCTTGTCTGGTACCTTTTTCTATCTTATTTTTTTATGTTAGTTCACCATTTATCATCACTTTTGCTGTTTGTTTGTTATAGACTGTTTTTACCATAGTCAAAAAATTTTCTCCAAAATTCATCATTTCTAGTTGTAATTGCATAAATTTCCATGTAACATTATCAAAGGCCTTCTGTGCATCCACAAAGAGTAGTCCAAGTTGTTTTCCTGGATGGGCTTCATAATATTCTAACGTATTTAATATAATTCTCATATTATCTCTTATCTGTCTCTTGGGTAGAAAACCATTTTGATCAGAGTGAATCAATTCACTCAATAGTCTCTTCAGCCGTCGTGATATGATTGAAGCAAAAATCTTATAGTCAACATTCAATAAGGAAATTGGTCTATAATTCCGTATTTGTTGTAAATCCAAGTCTTCTTTAGGTATGAGAGTTATATATGCTTCTGTCCATGAGTCTGGAATTTTAGCCTTTAATAGAACTTCATTAAATACTTCTAACATAACTTCACTCAAAGTATCTTGTAGTATTTTATAAAATTCTGCTGGTAGACCATCTGGACCTGGTGTTTTCCCATTCTTCTGTGCTTTAATTCCTTGTATTAACTCCATCATTGATATTCTTTCCTCTAAATTCCTTTTAATATTTTCTGGAATTTTTGGTACATTCGCCTTCTCCAAGTAATCTCTTATTTTGTCTTCCTTTATATTTTCTTGTTTATATAATTGTCCATAGTAATTCTCTAGTATTTTCTTTTTTCCATTATTTTGATAATGTATCTTTCTTTCTGAGTCTATCAGATGTTTTATTGATTTCTTTTCTCTCTCCTTCTTAATTTTATAGGCCAACCAACGTCCTGGCTTATTTGCGTTTTCAAAAAAGTTTTGTTTTGTTTGTTTTATTTTCTGTGCCACTTCTTCATTTTCAATAATATTTATTTTATGTTTCTGTAAGACCATTTTATTTTTAAGTGTCTTATTTTGTGGATATTTTTGTAGTTCTTTTTCTAATCTTTTATATTCCTCTTCCATCTCTTTTTGTTTATATCTCGTTTGCTTCTTCTGTTTTCCACAATATGTCATAACTAATCCTCTAGTATATGCTTTACAAGTGTCCCATACATTTTGCAAAGACGTATCTTCTTTTTTGTTTTCTTTAAAGAAGAAATTTAGTTCTTTTTCCATATATACTTGAAAATTTTTCTCATTAACTACTCCTTGATTCAATGTCCATCTTGATCTTTTCCTTTGTCCTTTCCATTTCCATGTTATTGGATTGTGATCTGCCCATAAATTTGGTTGGATTTCAATCATCTCTATTTTGGACAACAGTTTTAATGACATCCATGTCATATGTATTCTTGACCACGATAAATGTCTGTTTGAATAAAAAGTATATTGTTTTTCTTTTAAATTCCTTTGTCTCCATACATCTTGTAATGCTAATTCGTCCATCATTGTAAAACATGTTTTTGGAAGTATCTTTCTCTGTTTCTTGTTTATTTTAGTTGATTTATAGTCCAATTCTTTATCTACAATCGCATTGAAGTCTCCTAACATACATATATCTTCATATTCATATTCAATTATTTTTGTATGTAATTTTCTATAAAATTCAGAGAAGAAAGAAGAGAAAGGATTCAAGAGACAGAAGAAAAAGAAAGAGAAAGGCAAATAATAGACTTAAAGGAACGAGAAGAAAGAGCAATAAGAGAGGGAACTCGAACAAAAGAACCACAAGAACAAAGATTTACTAGAGCAACTAGTCAATTAAATAAGTAGAAGTGATGGAACAAGAGATGAAAATAATTTCGTTAAACATAAATGGACTTAACTCACCAATAAAAAGAAGAAAGATAGTAAATAAATTAGAGAAATTAAAATATGAGATTATTTGTCTACAAGAAGTAAATATTAAAAAACTACATAGAAGCAGATCACTCGAAAAGAGGAGTGGTTTTATATATCAAACAAAAAATTCAATCAAAAAATATATATGAAGATTTAGAAGGAAGAATATTGCTGGTTGAAATAATAATGAACTTTAAAAAAGTGTTGATGGTAGCAATTTATGTGCCAAATGATAACCAAGAAGAATTTTATAAATCTAGCAGGTTCTGACAGGTTCTGGAGAACTGGTAGCGGAAATTTTGAGTAGTTCAGAGAACCGGTAGCAGAAATTTTGAGTAGTTCGGAAAACCGGCAAATACCACCTCTGGCTGGCCCCAGAGTGGGGTGGGAATGGAGATTTTGCAATATCCTTCCCTCAGGAGTGGGGAGGGAATGTGGATTTTGCATTATCCTTCCCCTGGAGTGGGGTGGGAATGGAGATTTTGCAGTATCCTTCCCCTGCCACACCCACCAAGCCACACCACGCCCACCAAGCCACGCCCACTGAACCGGTAGTAAAAAAAATTGGATTTCACCACTGGTGGGCGTGGCCTGCATGTGACACATCCGGCCAGTTTTATACCCCGCCTTAGGGAGTCAGCTATCAAAAACTTTAAAATATATGCCATAATGCATCTAATTGGGATGTCTTCAGTATATTTTATTCTTTGGAATAGTGCAGGTGTTTGACTATTCCTGCATTTACTGTAGCAAGATCAAGTTAAAGCAGCAGTTAATGATTTTATGGCTAGTTAACAATTCTGCATCTTCTTGAAATGTCAAAATGGGAGTAGTGAAGAGATGAAGTTATGATTTGGGTGCTGAAAAACAATAAGAGAAAATAATGAAATAATAACTGAGAAGTTTAATGGTTTAACATGGCTAGATTTTTTTCATACAAACAGCTGGAGATTTTACAAGAAGAAGCAGAAATTAATTATTTGCCCTGGTCATTCTACCCATCAAAAGGAAGCAATTTATTAATTAGTTGATATATAGCCATATTTGTTTTTTGAGGTTTTCGCGGGTATTTGTATGTAGGTCTGTGGTTATTTGGGTTTTCTCCCGCGTGGAGTTGGAGATGTCGTTGCGACGTTTCAACGAAGTCTCATTCGTCATCATCAGGCTGGTTATCAGGCTTGTGTCTTCAGCCTCGTGCTTCTAGGAAATGCCTGTTCATTTTAAAAAGGATTAGTAGTTGGAGATAAATTTATCAGTATGATTAGAGAAAAATGCAAAAAGACACATATCATGGGTAAAAAAGAAGCATAAATAACAAAGCATTCTCTGCTTCAGTCCTATATTTGAGGATAGAAGTTGGAAGATAAATTATATTTCATTTTAATGTATGCCGATTAGTGTACATTCAAAGTGACAAAGTTATTTCTAAGTCTCAGTTTAATTTAATTTTTACTACATTATCCATCCTCAAATATGGGTCTAGGACAACTTGTCATGGCCAACTCACTGCAGCCAACTCACCACAGGACAACTCGCCATGGTCCACTCACCACGGGATAGAACAAGAGTTACACTAATATAGAAGAAATGGTGGAATAGAATCATTAAAGAAAGGATGCAAAAGGAGGGGCAAAATGAATTGTGAATGACAAAAATTAAAATAATTTTTTAATTATTTTAAATAATTGAATTGTTGAATTTTTCCGCAGCGAGTTGTCCTGAGGCGAGTTGTCCTGTGGCCCATGGAGAGTTGGCCGTGGCAAATTGGCCCATTCCATGATTTCTTTGAGTTCTTAAGACTTGAAAAAAACTTGACTTAATTTGCCTTAAAAAAAATCCAACTCCAACCAATCCTCAAAGAGCCTTGAATGTTGGACCATCTTCTCTATTGGTGACAATGTTTCAGCATCACTTCTCTCTGCTGGCCTTGGAGGCTCAAGATGTGCAATTTTCAGCCTGAAAATGATTGCCATCCCTGACTGAGTTGCTGGGGGAAAAATCTATCTCTGGTGGCTTATCAAAACCTTTTTACTTGTTTATCTTGGAGGTGAAAGTTCTATTGGTCTTAATTTAGAAGAATGCAACATAGAGTATTTCAGTCCTATTGAAGGTAGTAGTGATTAGGATGGATGCATTTAATAAATCAGAAACTACTGCAAACGGTAGACATAAATTAAAAAAAATACATTCACTACTGTGTACTTTAGTATTTGTGAATCTTTCCGGGGACAAAGCATAGTCTAATAAATGATAGTTAGGAAGTGTATTTGTGATCAATAATATATGGCTTAAGGCAGGGGTCCCCCAACCCTCACTGGGGAATTGGACTGCACAAGCAAGCGAAGCCCCTTTGTGCACGTGCGGGATCAGGCAGCACACGAAACCGTGCTCCCCCCCCCTGGTCCACAGAAAAACTGTTCTCCACAGAACTGGTCCCTGGTTCCCAAAAGGTTGGGTGCTGCTGGTTTAAGGGGTCTTTGGTGCTCTCTGAGCTTGGTTGTTTTCTTACAGATGTTTCATTACCCAAACTAGTTAACATCATCAGTGCTAGTAGGGGGTGGGATTTGCTCTCAGTTAATATTCTAATGGATTGCCCTGTTAGTGTTGATGAGGGTAGTCTTGGTGGTTGTTTAGTTGGGCTGTTAGCTTGTTTGGCAGTTCTTTGATTGGGGTATTGTTTACTTCTTGATTGTTGATCTGATGTTAATCTTGGTGTTAATCTATGTTCATCTGGGTGTTGATTGCTGGTGGGGAAGTATTTTGGTGTTTTGTTCCCTTTTTGACTTGTTGATTGTCTCTTGTATGGTATGTAGATATTTTTTATGTCTAAGTGCCTATTGTTGGCTGATTTGCCAGTGTCAGGCTCCCAGGAATTCTCTAGTATTTTTGGACTTGGATTGGTCTAGGATGGTCAATTTCCCAGCTGAAATAATGTTTAAGTGTAAAATTAAACAGTTTTCATCATATTCTTCTAACTGCTAATTGGTATTAATGGAAGTATTCTGCTAGTCTTCTGACTGTTTGTCCTACGTGTATGTTGTAGATGACTCCTGTTTTTTCTTCTGGGTCTTTTGGTTTAACTATGATGTTTTGGAGGGATTTACTTGGTTTTAGTTGATGCCATGTGGTCGTAATAGTCTTTGGTGGTTTCTGAGATACTTTTGATATATGGCAGTGTGTTATCCTTTTTACAGCTTGTGCTAGTTATGCTATATTGGGATGAATGGTCAGACACTTTTTGATGAAGTTGTGTGGAAATCCATTTTGTTGGAAGATGTTGTAAAGATGATCTGTTTCCTTTTTCTGTTGTTCAGGGTTGCTGCACTGCTTGTCTGAATAGTGTTCTTACACAACTTCTCTTGTGGGAGGTTGGGTAGTGGAGCACTTGGTTGGGTATCTAGTTTCTTTAGTTTAAACTGTGTAGCTTTATTGGGTAAGATTTTAAAAGTGATTTTCCATTGCCTCCTTCCAAGGATTGAGAGAGAGTGACTGGCCCAAGTCATCTGGATGGTTTTGTGCTCCAGGCATGACTAGAACAATGTTTGATTTAATGTTTTACAATAATTCCTTAAGGCTAGCAAAAGAACACTTTGAAAATCTGAAGCAAGCGATTATATAAATACCATCAACAAACCCTCCATCAGGATAGTGCTCTCCAGATGTTTCAGCCTATAACCTCCCTTATTGGCTATACTGGCTGAAATTGGTAGGCTTTAAAAACTAGCATTTCTGTGGATAAGCAGGGAGTCAGGCTCTGTACTACATTCTTATTCAGTTGTTTCAAACTTAAACTACTTCCAAAATGTATAGGTTGGCCCACATCATTCCTCTCTCCAGATAGTGAAAGAGTTGTGAAAGAAGTCCAGAAAAGGATGGTAACACTATCAGTCTCCAATTTAGCCTGAAGAATTGGGCATTTCCTGTGGTCCAAAATGGAGCAACTTTGATCCATGTTGGTTTTGGAGTATATATGTGTATGTATGCACTACATTTCTCATTTTTGGGATGTGTATTTTGGATTGAGCTTAGGGGAAACAGTTCTTACAATGACAAACAGTGGTTCAGCCTCAGTTAGCTCTTACTGTAATTGATAAACGCAGTAATAGAATGACTTTTTCTGAAAGCCTAGTTCCTATCTAGGAGGAATTAAGATTATTATGAACAATTTTAAAAAGCCTATGCCTTCAGATGCTTACTATTATGCATATAGAAACAAAGATTGTAACCATCTACTTATTTACAGGATAGCTGTGCAAGAGTGTTGTTGTTACGGGGCGCAAACAAGGAATTAAAGAATTATAATAATCAATCACCATTTCAGGTAAGAATAACTAAAGAAAACAATATTCTTTGGTGCGTATTGTAGTTTAAATGGCAAATGAATATCCTTTATATTTAGTGCATTGTGTAAAAAAGTATTAATGTGAAATGAAAGTACTGTATAGAGTGGTTCGGTGGTCTAGAAGTGGAGCTTTTGCCTCACAGTCAGGAGGCTGTGAGTTAGATCCTTGGTAGCTTCTCTCTCTGGGCAAAATGAGTAATTGTCTGCTGCAAACTCCATATAGGTGTCAGGAAGGCATCCAGCCAATAAATGCTCAGCTCCATTTAGTCACCGTGACTCCACCCTGATGCAAGGGATTGCAGGGTGGTTTAAAAAAAAAAAGTACTGAACGCTAATTTTTGTACATGTCTATATTACTCTTTGTGAAGATCAGAGTTGTTTAGAGGATGTATTTCTTATACTTACAGTAATTTTGTGATAGATGGAAGGCTAAAATACACGAAATGCTGGTTTAGTAGAATTTTAATGTGTCCCATTTTGTTAGATTTTGTAAATATATGCCTACATAATAAACTGTCTGTGCAACATATCAAGAATTTAATATTTCTACTTGATGTGCCAGGTTAGAATGTAGAATGAATAAAATATTTGGTTTTTTAAATGTACTATTTTTGTCATTTTTCATAGGAAAGTATACTAACATAGAGATAAACTTCTGTTTCAAATTAAGAAAATGAACAAAAGTAATTGGAAATATGGTCACAATTGTTTTCGTCCTTCCTGATTTTTTTCAGTTCAAGTAGCATAAAAATGGAAGGCAAATTGCATTATGTAATTAACATAGCCGTATAGAAACGTATTTAGCTGATCCTAGTTCACTGAATAAACTTTTATGCATGGTAGACATGTTCCAAAATGTTCACCAATCTGTAATCTGAAGTAGCATCATCCAGAATTTTATCACCTTGACTCACTTATTACTTCACTTAGGGTAGTACGGTATATAAAATTATTTTGAGACGCTAGTGATTTCTCAAGAATACTCAATAAAGGTCCAGATATGAAAAAGTGATTTAAATTTGAATTTTCCATATAGAAAATCATACTAGTATCTGTGTATCTTTATACTATAGATACTACGCCTATTGTGGAATATTGGTTATAGTACTCCCACCATGCGAGTGATTCTCTAGATTAAAACTCTGAGTTACATAAAATAGTGTAAGTATGCTTGGGGTAAAACTAGGCGTTAGTTAGGCTTATGGCTCAAGATCTTGATATTTAGAAGACCAATTTTTCCAAATAATTTCTGCTCATTCAGAACAGAATGCCTATTGAGAGATACAGCAAGAAGGCTCTGTGGTATGCCCTCTTCTGTGCTCCTAGATGAAGGCAAGTTTATTCTCATGGCTTTTGAAGCTTGTTAAAATGTAGCTTTTCTTGATGATTTTTTTTGGAAATTAAATAGTACTGGAGTCATAGGCACCAGACAGATAAATATAGTATGGATTATATTTTGATTTTAGTGTATGCCATTAATTTATTGCATTGTTAAACTTTGTATATTTACAAATGAAATGTTCTCAAACTCAGTTTATCCTTTCCTAAACTCTTTTTATTCTTCCTTCAAAACATCTTTTTCTGTTGTACAAGTCTCCAGAGTGTTAACAGGAATCTAACATTTTTTTCCCCACAGTGCTAATTAAATTGCTAGGTCAGTAGTCTAAAGACGATAGTCTATCACCTTTTTAAAAGACTGAGACAATGATGCTGCTGTACCATTCATCAGGGATAAGTCCAGAATGATTGATATGACTAAAATAATGTTATAATACAGAGGCTCACTAGGTTAGCTTATTCACCAGATAGATTATTTCACCACATAGCAGATCTTTACCTGCTGTTCTTATGGAGGCAAATATTTAACAATACTCTTTTTCTGATTCTGTTATCCTTTTGGGTACATTTCTTAGGTCATTGCTATTGTTGTTGTTTTTTAACTTGTGCTCTTATTTTGTGCACCACTTAAACCCTTTCAAGTTTGTAGCAGTACATATATGCTATAAATAATAAATACTAACCAAAAATGCAAAAATGACTTTTATTTTATTCTTAAACCATTAGCATTGAAGGCTGAAACTGGCATGAATAAAAATAGAGCAAGCAACACAATTGATTGTTTCCCTACCTTACCAGAAGTAGATAGGAAAGTAGGAAAATAGAAGTAGGAATCTATAGGTTGGTGATAGCTGCATGTTACCTTCCAGTGAATAGTATACAATAATGGAATGGGATCAGGTTTTGGAGAAAAACTGAACATCCTGACTGAATATGATCCAGATGGAAAAATTAGTTTTTTAGGTAACATAAATGAATAGATGGCAATGATACAAGAGTAAAGAAAAAAAGACTTCATCATATGAAAGTTCAAGAATGTTTTAGAGACAGTTTTTTATGATGAGTATTTGCTTATTTTGACACATAGTTTAAGCTCGTGTCTATCTGTGTAGGCATGGCAAAAGAAAAGAAAAGAAAAGAAATATGATTGATTATATATAATGAAACAATAAGGCAATTGACAAGATGTACTAAATGTGGGATGGATCATCCTTTGATGGTGCCAGAGTGGATCTTGACACTATCAAATTGACCTGGAAGAAAAGGAGGAAAGGAGGGAAACGTATTAGGATGGAAAGAGAAAATGTTATGGAAACAGCAATAGCACTTAGACTTATATACCACTTCACAGTGCTCTACAGCCCTCTCTAAGCGGTTTACAGAGTCAGCATATTGCCCCCAACAATCTGGGTCTTCGTTTTAGTAGAATGAGTGGAATTAAGAATAAAAGTAATCAAATAATTTAGGACAAAACTGAGAGGATACTTTAATGAACATTTCAGAGATATGTAGTACTGATAGTGATATGTCAAAGAATAGAACTGAAATGAATGGTATAAATGTTAATAACCCATAAAAATGAATGGAACGGAAATGGCAAGGATGACTTCTGGTCAAGTTGGAGACATTCTAAGCTGCAGTTTGTTCTTCTCTCTGTATGTAAGCTGTTGAAAACTAAATCTAGATTGCTTACTATTTGATTAGCAGTGATATTAATTAAGCAATTTTCTACTATGTTTGCAAGTTTACTGATAATATGCCTCATAAACATAATTAAAAAAGCTTCTTTGTCCCCTTCCTATTTTGTCCTCCTGTCTCAAACAAGGATAAACAAAATCTTACCAGGTGCTGAATCACTTATTTCTATGCTTGAGAGTTTGATTCCATCAAAAGAGGCAATTGTTTTTACTGATAATCTTAAAAATCAGGTTGGAGATGGACAGTGTGCAATTTTAACTCTTTAGGTGTTGAATTAAAAGAAGTAACTCATTTTGAACTGATTTTCCTAATACATAGCCCTAAATAGAAGATTCATGGTTTTATGTGAGAAAAAATTGCATTAGGGAAACAATCAGATACATCAGTTGTTTTCTCCTATATTTAATTTGGTTTTAGAAACACTAGCTTAATTAGACAAGGTACATAAGGTATATAAGTAGCATACAAGTTACTATATATAGATAATATTGGGGTCTTCTCAATAATTACAAAAATTATATAATTTGTACATATCAGCACAGCAATATTACAATATTTTTGGATATAAAGTAAAGTGGAACATTTATAACATTGTGTCAATAGCTTATACGTTTTCTATAGAATTATGTAAAAAATGGGGCTTCATTTGTTAGATTCTCTTAAATAAAAATAATTATTCCTAACAATATATCTTTACTTGGTAATCCTGAATGACACAAATGTGATAGGAGAGATTAATTTTTATATTAATAGGTGCATAAATTACCCATGAGTCTATCAAGAAGAAGAAAGTGAAAATAATGTACTTCACAATTTGTATATATTTAATTAATTACCGTAATACATTTATTAATTCTACTTAGGTATTTTAGATTTTTAAAATCTATGAAATGTTAGAACTCGAGGTTGTTGTCTGAAACTTGTGGTTCCTATGTGAATACAGGTTTGTCCAGATTGTTTATTGGGGGGCACGGTGGCTCAGCAGTTAAAGATTGTTAAGGAATTGTGCAGAGTAACCTCTGGGCCCTGAAGGCTTGCACAGTGAACCATAATGTTGCAGTAGATATAAGTAATGATTCAGTCAATAAACAGATACGTTAAAGTGTATAAAAATAGTTTACTCAAAGAAATAGCACAGTCCAAATTAACAGTCCGAATCATACACGTTCAGTCAGTCAGTGTTTAGAAGTACAGCAGTCTCCTTACCAGCTTTTCTTTGTCTTAATCAGCAAACAAAGATTTCAGCTTTCAAGCAATTCTATACTATCACAGATAGCTATGCTACACACAGAGCTTACTCTCAGACACGAAGGCAATTAAGCAATGGATCAGCAGAAGAGAGAGAACTAACCAGGTTCTCTAGCTCCCTCTTATGGCCGTTACTGCCAGTCAGAATGCAACAATGCATTTAAAGCTATA
>QLTV01003467.1:1381522-1392587 GCA_003457575.1 Thermophis baileyi
TGCCCTAGCTTTTTGCTGGGCATTCTCAATCGGATATATTTAGTGGACAAGAAAACTTTACCCCCCACTCGGAAGGGGGGCTGGAGCGATCGGTGCTTGTCTGCTTGCTTCTTATAGGCTTCTGCCGCTTCAGCCAGTGCTTTCTTGGTGTTCTCCCATCCTTTTTTCAGCGTCTCCATCCACTCCATCAGGGACATGGAAGTGGGGGTCTCTGTAGGTAGCTCAGGCATGGGAATGAATTCCATGCCACTGGTCACTTGAAAAGGAGTTAGTGCAGTGCTGCTGTGGACAGCATTGTTATACGCTACCTCTGCAAAAGGCAGCAGCTCTGACCAATTGTCTTGCTGGTAATCTACATAACAACGGGTGTATTGTTTGACCATTGCGTTCGTACGTTCCGCCACCCCATTTGTACTCGTATGAAAAGCCGAGCTGAGTCCTTGTGTGGATCCAATTGCTCTTAGGAACTCCCTCCAGAATTTGGCAGTGAACTGTGTTAAGGAATTGTGCAGAGTAACCTCTGGGCCCTGAAGGTTTGCACAGTGAACCGTAATGTTGCAGTAGATATAAGTAATGATTCAGTCAATAAACAGATACGTTAAAGTGTATAAAAGTAGTTTACTCAAAGAAATAGCACAGTCCAAATTAACAGTCCGAATCATACACGTTCAGTCAGTCAGTGTTTAGAAGTACAGCAGTCTCCTTACCAGCTTTTCTTTGTCTTAATCAGCAAACAAAGACTTCAGCTTTCAAGCAATTCTATACTATCACAGATAGCTAGCTACACACAGAGCTTACTCTCAGACATGAAGTCACTTAAGCAATGGATCAGCAAAAGAGAGAGAACTAACCATGTTCTCTAGCTCCCTCTTATGGCCGTTACTGCCAGTCAGAATGCAACAGTGCATTTAAAACTATATTACATATATACATTTAAACATTGATTTGTGACTTGTTTATATTAACTAACCCAACCGTTTGGACAGAGTCCTAACAAAGATGCTGAGTTTGTCAGCTGGAAAGCAGACAGCCCAGATTTGAGATCCGAGCGTTGCACAAGGGGATAAGCTCCCATTCCTTGCCCCAGCTCCTGCCCACCTAGCAGTTCGAAAGCATGCAAATGTGAATAGATAAATAGGTACCACTTTGGTGGGAAGGTAACAGCGTTCCATGCACCTTTGGTATATAGCCACGCTGGCCACATGACCATGGAAAATGTCTTTGGACAACGCTAGCTCCCTTGGCCACGAAACGGAGATGAGCACCGTACCCTAGAGTCAGACATGACTGGACAGGAAAAACTTTATCATTTATTGTTTATTGAAATGAAAATTGTATTGGATATGAACCACCATTGGGACAGACATCTGACATCTTTGAAATCCTGGCAAGAATTTTGTTCCAATTCTACCAACATTTTTTTTTCTTTAATTCTATTCTATATTTCACTATTTTCTATTGTCTCCAGAAGTCACTTATATTCTGGAAGGTGTCTGTGTTATTTGTGGGGCTTTTTATGCTTTTTCTAAGTGCTGTAAGTTGACTAGAATTGGCAGTTTAGGAATGTAGCTAGTAAATATATTTCCAGTGTTTAAGGCACTTAAACTTGTTTGCATGCTGTTAGGAAATAAATGATTCTGGGTGAGCTGTACTTGACATCTCCAAGTAGCAAAGATGGAGCAGTCGAGGGAATACTGGTCCACAGTGATTTCTGGCTGACAAATGTCTTTCTGGATAGAAAGGATAGTTTCTGGGACAGCTGCTTGCCATGAGGAGACAGTGAGATGGAAGTACAGTGACTGGTGTGGGGGGATAGCAATAGCAATAGCACTTAGACTTATATACTGCTTCATAGTGCTTTACAGCCCTCTCTAAGCGGTTTACAGAGTTAGCATATTGCCCCCAACAATCTGGGTCCTCATTTTACCCACCTGGGAAGGATGGAAGGCTGAGTCAACCTTGAGCCGGTGAGATTTGAACCGCCGAACTGCAGCTAGCAGTCAGCTGAAGTAGCCTGCAGTGCTGCACTCTAACCACTCTAACCACTGCGCCACCTCGGCTCTTGGATGTATAGGAGAAACAGCTGGTTTGCACTAGCAATACAGTCATTTAAAAGATATTAAGTATGACCAATCCTCACTTTCTTAATCCCCTTGAGATATGATCAATTTACATATGTAATGGAATGTGAGAATAACCTTTGAAGGGGAGGGGAGAGATGCTTCCTAGGAAACAATCAGATAAAAGGAAGAAGAGCCTGCAAACCAGTAAACCACAGAGAAAGAATCTTAGAAAGAATCCACCCTAACTTATCAGGTGGTTAAAAAGAGGTGGAGGGAGATTTCTACTTTTAGACTTGCAAAGTTCTGTTAATGCAGTCTTATAATAGAGTAGATTTAGCTCATCTTGTCTGGTCTACTTGGAAGGTTGACAACAGTTGAAAAGAGGTCTTTGAAAATAGTGGGACAAAGAAAACTTCTCAGTGAGTCATCCTTTCTTTCTGAATTACAGAAAGTGAAATACAGAGGAAAACAATACTTTAAAAAATATTTTAGAAGCACAGTGAAGAACTTAATCAAGATTTTGACTAAGAAAGTGATAAACGGATAAAGGGGATCGTATTAATCATGTGAAAGACAATGATTTTGGAGAAAGTGCTTTTAGTATTTATATGGAAATAGTTAAATAAACCAACCAGGCCTTCCTGGAAATGTCGATTGTCTGGTATCAAAGTGGGGGAAGATAACTGGTGGAATTTACAAAACAAGGAGTCAACTGTAACAGGAGATGGAATGTGGGATTAAAACTGTGGAAAGATAGATGAGACTAAAGCCTTAATGGTGTAAAGAAAGAAAGTGAACTGTGTGTGTGTGTGTGTGTGTGTGTGTGTGGTAGAGGGAGGGGGAGGGAGGAAGAGAGAGAGAGAGAGGAGAGAGAGAGAGAGAAAAGAGAGAGAGATCAGTTGTTTTACTTCAGCTTTGTAATTAATTTATTCTTTTGATTATAAACAAACAAAAATCACCAGAAAAGGTATACAGGTAGACCTAATCTATGACTACAATTGAGCCCAAAATTTATGTTACTGAAACATAAATGTTAAGTGAGTTTTGCCCCATTTTATGACCTTCCTTGCCACAGTTGTTAAGTGAATCACTGAACTTGTTAAATTAGTAACATGGTTAAGTGAACCTGTCTTCCCCATTGACTTTGCTTGTTAGGAGGTCATAGAAGGTGATCACATGACACTGCAACCATTATAAATATGAGTCAATTGCCAAGCATCAGAATTTTGATCACATGACCATGGGGATGCTGTAATGGTTGCAAATGTGAAAAACAGTCCTAAGCCACTTTTTTCAATGCTGTTGTAACTTTGAATTGTCACTAAACAAACTGTTGTAATTCAAGGAGTACCTGTACAGCAATGTGAGGAAAGGAGAGGTTCCTTAGAGCAACCAATATGAAAAGGAACTAGAAATATTACAAAAAATGTTTGAAGAAATGTTAACGCCTGAAATCTGAATTTCTGAAAACTGTCAAAACTGAACTGCTTATTTTTGAAGTGAGAATGAAAAAAATGTCAGTAAAGATGAAGGATAAGATGAAAATTTGCAATTTATCACTGAGAAATTATAAATTTACTGATCATGAGAGAGAGCAAAAAATATATATTCAGTGTTGGATAGTCAGCGCGGCACCAGATTTATAGTCCTGGATAAATGGAATATATTTGCATTCAACTTATCAGCAACACCTTGTTCAATAAACATTAAGCATTATTTAGTGTGGTCATAGATAAAGACTTTTTAAAAACTGAGTGATTTTATTTCATCACAGTATTTTTTCTTTTGTTTTTTTCTTTTTTCATTTTTCTCTCTGCCTTTAATGCTGATTAAATCCAGTCTAGCCCATGAATAGGTCCAAGAAACTTCCCTATATAGGTTCCCCATTCAGTTTAGTGTAAGGATAAATATATGCAGTCATTGCTATCCATTCAAGTTGATGAAAAAAATCTGTAGATTGTATAGAAGAGTCTGTGTAGGGCTAGAATGGAATGGAAGTCATATTTACTCCTCATACAATTGTTTAACATATGAAGAAAGAACTATTACTGATTTTGATTTGATGGATTATTAATATTTTTAGGCACAAGGCTCTGAATTTTGAGACTAAGGGATCAAATATTATCACTATTCCTTGAGTATGAAAAATTAAAGATAAAAAAACAAACTAATGACAAGCAGCCTTAGAATTGACAATGAAGATATTGAAACTCTGGATAGCTTCTGATTTTTAGTATCAACCATCAATAGTAAAGGAATCGGCAATCAAGTAATATGCCTTAGAGCAGGGGTGTCAAACTCGATCGCGTTGCGGGCCGTATCGTGACCTATCAGAATGTTTTTTGCCTTTGCGGAGCCGGAGTGGGTGTGGCTTCTGTGGGCTGTATCTGGCCTGTGGGCCACCAGTTTGACAGGCCTGCCTTAAAGTAACAGACTTGGTCGAGTAGCCACAAAGGCCTTGGAAAAGATATTCAAATGCTGCAACGTCCCTATACTCACAAAGATCAAAATCACACAGGCCATGGTATTCCCTCTGATACTCTGTGGAAACAAAAGTTGGACTTTAAAGAAGCAAGATAGGAAGTCTTGTTGCCTTTGAGATTTGGTGTTGAAGAAGTCTCTTGAGAATATTGTGGACAGATTCAAATTAGCCTCCCCTTTGGACATATTCCAGCTTTCTGGAAAAAAGCTCTAACGTCAGTAAAGGTGGAAGGAAATTGAAGAAAAGATGGCTGGCAGTGTGACAATCCATCTATGTGGTTGCTAAAAGTCAACAAGGACTTGTTGTATATCATCACTGAAGGATGATGATATGTGGATCAATTGGGAGTGATTGGTGATTGACACATGCAATGCCATGCAATCTTTGATTTCTAAGCAAAAGCTATTTCTCAGATAATCATATCATATCAGATCCATTCAGGTTTATATTTGCTTTATCTGATCCATTGCATAAATTAGTCTAATTATGTCTGCAATAAAAAGGAATTTAAAAGAAGCTTCTTTTTATAAATACAGATATTTTATTCTGAAATAAAATGAGACAAACTGAATGTTTCATTTTCTGTAGGAGAATGAGAGGCAGAGCCTGGGGGTGGAGTTAAGAGAGGAATAAGCCTGGAGTTGTTGCGTGTCCACAAGCAACCCAAGTCCAGTTCTTGAATTCCATTAACTTTTAACTAGTGCCAATTTAGTGCTGACTAGATTCTTGTGTAAAGACATGAGCAATAAACCAACTTAACTTTATGTGTGGTCCTAATTCTTTGCCCTTGTCATTTTCTGCCTTAAAATAAATTTTACAAAACAGAAAAAAGACATTTAAAGTAAAATTATATATTTGATAAGAAATGCATTAATATCTTTAATTATAACCAGGCAGAATTACATTCAATTAATACTACTTTAAAAATTATTTCTCAGTTGTATTATTTAATAATGTTTGAATGATTTAAACCTTTGTTTGAATGATTTCTCAGTAAAAATAATGTCACTATAAATACTATACATATTGTACACATTACAATAGAAGGAAAGGAAATAAGTCCCTGTGGATTGCGAGTTTTCCAACTATAAGGGGAGATGCTCATCTCCATTTTGAGGCCTGGAGCCAGCACTGCCTGAAGACATTTCCGTGGTCATGTGGCCAGCATGCTATCGCAGACACATTACAATATTTAGTCATTATTTCACATCCTAATCATTAAAAACAAGCCATATATTTTCTGTGATACATAGAGTACTATGAATGAAAACTACCATCTTGTGTTATACTTCCAAGATTTGGGTGAAGCCAATGCTAATATTATATCATTGATATAACAATTATGCCTACGCTTGTTAGAACAAATTGGCACAATCCCACATAAAGCCTATGATTGCAAAGTAGTTCCGGGTAGAAATTACAGACCTATTTGAAAATGGCTCCCAGTGATCATTAAGTTGATTGTGATAGGTATTTCTGGCTAATCTCACAATCTATAATTTAGGATTAATATGGGAGTACAAGGCTCACCAAATAAGCATGGCTGAAAGCTCTCTATGAGAAGATCATATTATATCTTCTAGCTTCTATGAAACAAAATGATATGGAAGAACAATACATAAATATTAACTTTTTTTTTTTTGCTTTTTTCAAGAACTAGTAGGCATTAATGTATTTGAATCAAAGAAAGGGGTTTTATCTGAAAGGTTATTAATCAAATGAAGGGTTAAATTATTATTTTTTAAATAATAGACTGAAGTATAACAGAAATAATTTCTCTGTAGCCCTAGTTATATAATTCAATAAAACGTGAATTCAGGAACTGTGTGTGCATTTTTGCTTACTGTTTAGTAGTGGTCATGGAAGGAAAGATGTGATTAAAATTGTATGAATACTAGTTTTGGGAGGGTCTTGTGACAATAGGATGAGAGGCAATGATTTACTTTTATCTTTCATGATCTACAATCCTGTTCTTATCTTCCATTTAGCAGTAGCTGAAAATATGTTAAATGGAATTATGTTTTGTTCATTTGTAATTTTGAAGGTGATTTTGGGGTTATTGTTAGGAAACACATTTACAAACTTGTCTGCTGAAGAAGCTTTTTTTTTTCCAAAAAAAAAAAAAAAGATTTACAAGATAGACAAGCTGGTCTCTTTTTCCCACATTATAGCTGAACCTCTCTTTTAAAATTCCTTTCCTAAAGCAGCCCAAAATGATTGTCCTAATAAAAGGTAGGTCATATCTTGGCAATGTATATTTCTTAAATTTCTTGTTTGACCCTTAAATAAGCTTCATACTGTATATATGAAATTGTACAATGGAAAGGCATCCCTTTAAAAAAACGTTTTAGCAAATGTAGTCTGATAAATTTTGGATTTCCCCCATGATTTAAATTTGCAAATGCTAAAACTAGTTGTTGAACAAATATATAATAGCTATTCTAAGACTACTTGCCTGTCAATATCTAACTACAGATGGTACCATGAATCATAGCTTGAATAAAGAAAATGTTAGGTATTAAACCAGAGTTGCTAGGAGAATTTTTGTGCACAAATATCACATGTGATGCTAAATTTTGGGACAGAATCAGTATGCATTAGGGCTAAAAAAAATTATGTGGTAGGAAGGAAATAGATTAAAAAGACCAACAAAAAGAAGCTTGGTATGATCGAAGACACAAGATTTATATGCAGCCAAAATCAACTCTTGAAAGAATCTGAAAGGTAAAGCTCACCAAGAAAAAAATGGGCACTTGGATTGCATTGTAGAAATGAAAAGTTAAATTGTTGTTGGTGAGTGTGCGCGTGTGTGCGTGCGTGTGTGTGCGTGTGTGTGTGTGTGTATGTGCATTTGTACAACATGGGCTAAGCTGCTATTAATTGTGGTTGTGTTAATTACATTTCTATTTTTTTCTCATTTCCCTGCCTGATTTATAAATGTTTGCATGTCTTATTCTGATCAAGTACTTTAAAATTGTATAATTTTTGGAGTAATGTAATTTTAATGGCTAAGCATGGACTTAGCAGATTACTTTGGAATGTATAGATATAGTTTAGCAAAGTTTAATAATTTGAAAGTGAAATATTCTGGGATATTAATATAAAACTCAGAATTGCATTATGTTTTCAATATCTGTATTAAAATAAATACTCAGACATAATCTAATTGTTTTGAAGTCTGCAGGACAGCTATGTACATACTTTGTAGTATAAAATATTTAAGGAAAATATTGAGTGTCAGCTGTCAAATGTTTTTCAGATATTCTTTGTCTTGGGATATTTCATTAGAATGCAGATGATTTACAGCAGTTAATCTCATAGCTCAAAATAATTATAAGCATTGTCATATAAGTAATTTGTTTAATATTTTATAAGTGCTAGCTTTTTATTTTTAAGAATAATGTGTAAAGCTGTGCTTTTAAAGTATATGAGTAATGAGTATTTATGGCAAAAAAAATTCTTAGGCTGTAAAGCAGATCATTTACTATATTGGACAAATTTTAGTGTTTTGTTATAACAAATTCAAAAATTCTAGATGATTATTTTGGGTAAGGGAGGTCCTTTGTACTCTCTGAACTTGGTGGTTTCTTGCAGAATTTCATTACCCAAACTAGGTATCATCAGTGCTGATAATGAAAAGTCTGCAAGAAAACGACCAAGCTGAGAGAGTACCAAGGACTCATCATTCAACCTTAAGCTACAGATATTCTCCTTTATTGTTATTTTGAGTAAGCATATTTAAAGCTTGCGTACATTAAAACATACAGATAAGTGATGAATTAAAAGATTAAGATATATCCCACTTATGACTGTATGACTGTAACTTGTTGCTTGTATCCTTATGATTTATGTTAATATTGATTGTTTCCTGATTGCTTATTTGTACACTATGACAATCATTAAGTGTTGTACCTCATGATTCTTGACGAATGTATCTTGTGTTTTTATGTACACACAGAGCATATGCACCAAAGACAAATTCCTTGTGTGTCCAATCATACTTGGCCAATAAAGAATTCTATTCTGTTCTGTTCTGTTCTGTTCTGTTCTGTTCTGTTCTATTCTATTCTATTCTATTCTATTCTATTCTATTCTATTCTATTCTATTCTATTCTATTCTATTCTATTCTATTCTATCTTTATCTTTTTAGAAATTATTATTTGTATTAACTTGATAAACTTGTTTGTTCCTATATAACAATAGCTCTTTGGCTCTTCCAGTCCTAATCTGTTTAAAAAGGGGTTGGCTAAAATATGCTAATATCTGTTCCATTCATCTGAATCTGTAGAACTGATATAGACATTTATTTTTTTGCAATAGGAATTGCTGCAATTTCACTATTTATGCACTAAGAAATAAATAAAATGAAATAAAGATCTGTAGCTTATATGATAGTATTGTGATGTGGAGAGAATCTATAACATGAACTTTTCTGAAATTAGCAGTGCAAAATGAGCAGAAGTTGTTACATGACTCACAGATAAACATGATAACGGCCTTTTCAATAATCCCACTTTAATATTTACTCATAAATGCTTTCTTGGATGATTCTTCAGTTACTAGCAACTGCTTGTCTATGTCTATGATAATTTTTCCCCAGATAATTTTAACCAAAAAAGAAGCAGATAGCGCCAAAGATAAAAAAGGAGCACATCATGAAGGAAAACAGAAGCCAGGATAAAATCAGGATCATAAATAGAGGTTAGGCACAGATATTTCAAAGTAACAGGAAAATCAGGAACAAAAAGAGATGACTATTGACACTCAAGTGTTTGAGACATATTTGTATATAGTTGGTCCTACTCTTGTTTTGTACTTCATACAAATTCAAGTAATTTCAGGAAGTCTAATTTCCCCCCTCCTCCTCCTACCCCCAAATAATTCTTAGACTCTAGTCTAGTGTCTACCTCTTTCAATATGTATAATATGTTATTACCGGTATCATAAAAGCCACTTTATTGTGAGATCAAATGGAACACACCAGTAATTGTGAAAATCTAGACAGGTCTAAGTGACAGAAAGCCATCATTATTAAGACAATCTTATGTTAGTGATTTTTAAAGAAGTTCTATCCAGTAGAATTATAATCATATTCCTGCTATTCCAGTCATTGATTAGGATGACTAAGATAGTTTATAATAAAAATCTGACCAGAAACCAGTTTGAAGTATATCCAGGCTTTTGAGAAATAATTGCAAAAAACTTTAAAGTTTTCATCTAACTGATCGTTCTAGTCTCCCATCATCTGTTTAGTAATCTAAACCTCCTCCACAAATTCTGGATTTCAAAGGAAAGCAGATGGAGATTGCTACCTTATCACAAGGCTTAATGGACAATGATTTTCTTCTCTGAATAAATTAATGTTGGACAGTGTTATTATTGTTTAATACTTCGTGTTGGAAGTGAGATATTTCTTTGAAATGATTTCATCAGACATCATTTTGACATCATAGCCTTTTCAAATTTCAGTACCACAAAAAACAGATTAGGAACACAAGTTAAAAAAGGGAAGAAAATGGTAAGTGAACACTTATCTACCCTAGACGAGTTCAAATCACCAGGACCAGATGGATTACACCCCAAGGTTCTGAAGGAACTGGTAGATGAGATCTCAGAACCACTGAACTATATCTTTCAAAGATCCTGGAGCACCAGGGAACTGCCAGAGGACTGGAAAAGAGCTGATGTAGTTCCCATCTTCAAAAAAGGGGGAAAAAATAGATCCAGGAAACTACAGACCTATCAGCCTGACCTCAATACCAGGGAAGATTCTGGAAAAGATAATTAAGCAACGAATCAGTGAACACCTAGAAGCAAACAAAGTAATAACCAAAAGCCAACATGGGTTTGTCAAAAACACATCATGCCAGACTACTCTTATTGCATTCTTTGACAAAGTGACAAAATTAGTGGACCAGAGGAATACTGTCGATATAATTTACTTGGATTTCAGTAAGGAATTTGATAAAGTAGTCCATAACCTACTACTTGATAAAATAGAAAAATGTGGATTAGACAGCATCACCACCAGATGGATTCGTAACTGGCTGACCAACTGCACTCAATGTGTAGTCCTCAATGGAACTGCATCTAAATGGAGGGAATTATGCAGTGGAGTACCCCAAGGCTCAGGCCTAATACTTTTCAACATCTTCATCAATGATTTAGATGAGGGGATAGATGGGAAAATTTGCAGATGACACCAAGCTTGCAGGAATAGTCAATACTCCAGAATTTAAGGTCAAGAAACAGAAGGATCTTGACAAACTTGAACAGTGGGTCCTGTCTAACAAAATGAAATTCAATGGTGAGAAAAGTAAAGTTCTATATTTAGGCAAGAAAAAACAAATGCACGGGTACAGAATAGGTGGTACCTAGCTCAATAATAGAAATTGTGAGAGGGATTTTGGATTCCTAGTGGACAACACTTAAATATGAGCCAGCAGTGTGTTGCAGCTGCCAAAAAAGCCAACACAGTCCTAGGCTGCATTAACAGAGGTATAGAATCAAGATCATGTG
>QLTV01003467.1:1406348-1444971 GCA_003457575.1 Thermophis baileyi
GTGTTCATATTCATATGTTTATACTTATACCTGTTATCTCGTACATGTTTGACAAAACAAACAAATAAATAAAATAAATAAATGATTAATATTTGGGTGCTTGGTAACCTGCATGCATTTATGACTGCAGGGGCACGTCAACTTCTCCCCAACACTTGTCTCCTTCACATCTCTTGGCCTCCTGCACTCCAAGGCTCCTGCCACCCTGTTCTTTGTCAGTCTCAGCTTTATATTCACCACCTTGCTTCTGTTGACCAAGCATCACCAGCCTGGCTCTTCACAAGGAAGTCCTAGACACACGAGGCCTCATTCCCACATTTGAGTATTGCAATTTCCTCTCAAAGGAAATTCTCAGGAGGAAGACTTGTGTGGCCAGCAGTATGAGCAAGAAGATGGCAAAGTTCAACTGGGACAGTGGAACACAGGGAAGTGAGGGCCTCAAGAGTTGAAGGTGGTTGTGGCTTTGCGTCGTGCTGCTGGGTTTCGCTGGGATTGCTGTGGTTTCCTGGGGTGTTTGTGGCTTCATGGTGCTGACAGGCAGGCACAGCTATGGCTTCCTGAGGTGGCTGTGGTTTTGTTGCTGTGGGGCTGATCTGGATGCTGGGATGAAATGGCTAAGCTGTGCGCTGCAGCCTAGCTTTGCATCAGCTCAGATGCTTCTTGTTAGCCTTAAAGTTGTGATGTTCCTAGAAGCCCTGACTTGCATTGAAGCCAGGGCTTCTTGGCACACCACAAGTTACTTAATGCAGTTACTAACTTAAGGGACAGTTGGTTTTTCACAATGATATAGATGACTTCATTTAAAATAAATGAAACATCCACCAAACCTTGGCATTATATGTTCACTCACATTCTCTATGTACGTATTTCACTATCATCTTCTTCAATTTCTGATAACATTCAGTCAAAAAGATAAGCAATTTCAGATTCTGAACATCTAGAAGGGAGAGAACAGTTTTTCACAGAAATGTAGATGAGCAGAATAATATTAATCAAAATCCAGTAATGTTTATAGATAACTGAATAGTTAAAAGAGTAAGTGAGACAAGATCATTTCTAAAATGGAAATTATCAGATAATTCTTTGTATGAAAATTTCTGTTGCAAACTGAAAATGCAGTGTAGTTCCTAGACTAATACTGTTAATGCTCCAAAGCAGTTTGGGCATATTAAATTTACTGGATTATCACATGATATAGCAATAGCACTTAGACTTATATACCGCTTCATAGTGCTTTACAGCCCTCTCTAAGCGGTTTAGAGAGTTAGCATATTGCCCCCAACAATCTGGGTCCTCATTTTAATCACCTCGGAAGGATGGAAGGCTGAGTCAACCTTGAGCCGGTAAGATTTGAACCGCCGAACTGCAGCTAGCAATCAGCTGAAGTAACCTGCAGTGCTGCACTCTAACCACTGCGCCACCTCGGCTCTAGTGGATCCAGTGAATTAAAAAATCCCATCATTATCATCACCACCACTATCACCATCACCATCATCAAACAGGCACAAAAGAAATAGTAACTAATAAATACCTGCAGTAAATTTATTTATCTACCGTATTAAATTTATAGACTTGCCCAGTCTTTATGACTTTGGGCTAAGTGGATTATCCATGCCTGTATATTAATTTCAAATCATCATTCTGGGTGGTAAACTTCACAGGTTATGTTCAAGCAAAGATCAGTTAGATATGTTTTCATTTAGATCCTTACAGTGAACAGAGAGTTATATTAATGGCTAAAATGGCCCCTTCAAACTTTTAATTCTAATATTGTGTGATCATATTTTCAGTTAAAAATATAGCATTCAAATAATAATTTCCTTTTTTCTAATAATTTTTATATATAAAAATCAAATTTTGCAGTAAGGCTTTTGGACTGCACAACTAAGAATTGAAAACTGAAAAAATGTTTACCAACTTTTGTGGATTGATAATAACATGTCTTTCTATGATTTGCTTTTTATATTTGCATTTTATTTTGGTACTTGCTTGCCTATTCATGGAAAAATGTTGCCACATGTCACTATTATGAAGCATTGTTGCCAAATGTGCTTTTGCTAATTCTGTGGCCAACATACATTTTTGTGAATCATCAGTTGACCAGTCCTATGTTTAAAATCAATGTTTACAGAAATTAAAGCTTCTTTTTAATAGGCATGTATATGACTGGGAAGGTGTGGTGGCTCAGTGGCTTAATAGATACTGGAGAAGGTCTATAGTCCGGTTTTTTCAGTCCTACCACTGCATGATGGAGTAAGTTCCTGTTACTTGCCTCAGCCTGTGCCAATCCAGCACTTCAAAAGCATGTAAATGCAAGTAGATAAATAGGTACCACTTTGGTGGGAAGGTAACAGCATTCCATGTTTTGCCATATGTTTTGTGCTGCGACGTGACATCATGCTTAGATTATGGAATTGTCAGACAGCACTGGCTCAGTAGTTTATAGACACAGAGATGAGCACCGCCCCCTAAAGTTGGTGCCAACTAGTAGAGTAAAACCCCAGGGGCACTTTTACCTTTTTATGTACATGACTCATTAGAAGTTAGAAAACATACAGAAGGTTGTACTGTGGAAGTCTCTCATCATCTATATATTGATTCCTAGAATTTGAAACTTATGCTGTACGTTATACACTGAAATATTAGATATAACCTGTTTTATAATTTTTCAGGTGGCAATAATTGCTGGAAATTTTGAGCTTGCTGAATATATCAAGAACCACAAGGAAACTGATATTGGTATGTACATTGGGATTTCTGTTCAATATTGAATGGAGTTTATTGCATTAATCAATTATATAGAATGAGAATAAAATAAAATAATTTTTGTATTATATGTTAAATAATTGTTGATATATAAAAACCCAAACTAATTAAAAGTAGACTTTGAAAAACTCCAAAAAAATGTCTGCAAGCAAACAACCAAGCTCAGAAACCATTAAAGACTTCAGAGTTCAACCTGAGCTACATATATTCTCTTCTATTGATATCTGTCAAAATGTTACTTCTCTCAGAAGAGTATCAGAAAAAAAATCATTTTTTTAATAATTCTCTTATACAAGTCTGGGGAATGACCAATGTAGTGGTCAATACATTATATTTTAAGAGTTTTTAGATCTAGAAGTTATGTCAAATGTGGGGAGAAAGAGGGAAGATCTTTCCTGTGGTGGGAGTATTTTTGGTTTTTGGATCTTTTTACTTAGATAATATTGAGTAAAAGTAAAAATTGCACAGATTTAGAACACTATTTATACTAGGAAGAAAATTGATAAACACTTTGAGGGCTTGAAATGTGATGTAGCTCCAACTCTGAGATATGGCCAGAGGGTTCTTCCTTCTGTCACAGGAGCTTTGACCTTTGCTTTTTAAAAATAATCTGAAATTGTTGGGAGAATTTTTGGACATTTAAATATCGATATGAGATGAACATCATTTTTTTCTGAGAAGAAGATAAGAGGCAACGAACGAATGAAAACTGAAGTTAAATCCTGATAAGATGGACATCTTATATATTAGGAAATTTGTTGTATCAAATAGAGGTAGAACACAAATGGCATCCCTAGGAAAGTGCAAGCGAGGGGGCAAATAATAAAATGTGCATTGTGGCATAAGCCATGTGACCCATGTATTTATGTCAAACATTGGGATGCAGGTACAAAGACTGAGGTTTGCACTGTGATGTCATTCCCTCATTCTCGCATCATGATTTGTACCAGATATTTAAGGGTCGAACACAGGTTGTGCTTGAATTTCCATTCCATAAAAGACTGAGGCTTGCAATCTGCAGGTTTTCCTAGATTTGGCATGCTTAGCAGAAGCATAGGTGGCCCTGAAACCCAGAAGTGTGCCTATATATGTGTGGGTTTTACCAGTTCCAATTTATTCACAGCAGTAGACTTAACCAGAAAAAACACATTTTGCCTCTGTCATACTTCATATTATACCCAGTCCCTGTCTCTCAACCCTAGGAATAAAAAGGCAAATCACTTCTGAGAATCTTGCCAAGAAAACTGTAGGACAGTTGCCATAAGTCAACACACACACACACACACACACACACACACACACACACACACACACACACACACACCCCTGAAGGCTAGCTTTAAAGATGTCAGCAAGAGAAAAATGCATTTTACCATTATATTCATACATTTTTAGTCTTCTTTTCCTTTATAGACGGGGAAGCTAGGAAAACGTATGAACCTAAGACGTGTTTCCAATCTGAAGTAAAAATAGCATCTAAATAAGGTCTTGGTTTTTGTCATTTCATTAGTACATCACTTGCTGTATACTAGTAAAGCTATTTTTAGATCAAGAAAATGATCAGTGTGTGTTTCATATCTTTTAAAAAAATCAAATTCTTACTTGGAAAGATACAGATATTTAATTCTATTTTAAAGCATTTTTTGATAGGACAAACAAGATCCTGGTCTTTTAATATATACTATAGACATTTAATAGGTGAATAAGATTTTTCTGGCTGAGTCATACGTATTTCTTTGATAGGTATAGCTGTATTTTAAGCATTACACTAAATGTGATTTAGTTTAAGTTATTCAAATTTCACAATTTTAATAAGCCTTTTATATAAATATTACAGATTTATCAGAGTATTTCTAATAAGCACCTTAAATTATTCTTGAGAGCTGCATCATTTCATTTACTGCATATTTTATAACCAGTGTCCCGTCTTTTAAGAGGGAAAGTCTTTAGAGTCCAAAAGATAAATATCCTTGATTGACATGTTATCCTTGCTTGCTTGTACTGCAGTTAGTTGTCACATTTTATGTTTTTATTTGCCTGAAGAGAAAATAATAGATTAAAAGCTACGATGAATAAAAAAGTTAATCCCTGATTGTTTTCATCCAGTCTACAGCTGTCTGTGACTAAATGAGCACTGAAGCTTTAGAAAGCATTTGCCATACAGCATTTACTAGGGCCTCTATAGGATGGAGATGCAAAAAACTAGCAATAATATCTATAGGAATCTGGACTATCTCTTTAAATACAGGTCTGCACATTTGAAAGATGTTGCAAACCGAGGATCCTTTGACTTGGATAATCTATTTTTAAATCTTCTTTTTATTTTGTATTGCCTTGGCTGTTTGTGCTGAGATGAATTATCCGATGGATTAAATGACATGGGTTGTTCCTCTTCAAGTGAACAAGGTTTGTTTTATCATATTCCTTTTCCTTCGGCTGCTCTGAAGATAGAAATAGGAGGGATTTTATTTTAAATATGAAACACATTGAGGTGGTGGTGTGAGTTTTGGTAGTTGATTAGCAGACTAACTAATACTTAGATACTGTTGCTAGGCTTCAAGTCAGAGTTCTTGTATCCCTCTATAATTATGCAGGAATGTGTATATGTGATGATTTGTGGGTGTTTCAAGCATTTTTTAAAATTTAATTTTATATATGTGGATACCAAATGGCTGCTGATGCATTCAATCCATTCTTTATTATATGTGCTATATTTGGCATTTGCTTTAGAATTAATATATTGGTATTCCGGATATCAATGCACTAAACATACTGCTTATAATGGAAAATGGTTTTTGTTTATATTTTGAAGAAACAGCTGTCGTTTCTGCTTATTTGCATCTTGAGCATTTATTTTGAAGCCAGAGTGATTGAGGTCAATATTACTGCTTCTTAACTAAGAATTTAAATTAACTACCATCTGGTTTAATTCTATTCATTTATTTATAGCTTTTCAAATGAATTGTTTAATAGTGGGATTTATAAAAATATAGTTCTTTCAGACTAACATAGGTATCAGAATTTTTAAAATCCTGATTTTCACCAATTGAAATTAGAAATACTAAATAAAGGAACTTTAAATAAAACAGTGAGCAGCATGTGTGAGCTGCACTATTTTTATCTTGCCTTCCTTAATAGAACTAAAAAGGGTAGGAAGTATTATTGTGGCCATGTTCATTCACCATTTTAGTTATGAGTAATCTTAATCTTCATTCAAATGCTATAATGAATTCTCATGGCAATTTTATTTTAAAAGCCAAAATAAAAACAATACTGACAGTTTAACATGCTTATTTTTTAAGTAAAAGATGTCATAAATTTAAAGCCATTGTTTATCTGTAACCATAAAATCTAAAACTTTTGTTCTGAAGCCAGAAAAGAATATAACACCTCACTATCTAAATCTATTTGGTGCATTTAATTGATAAAAATAAAAATGATTGCAATTATGTATTATCAAGATGATATCAAAGATGGAACAACTGACTGACATGTAACATTTTAAGTAGCCATATTGCTAGAAAATAGATAAGCTACTTGCTCCTATTTTGCTTAATAGAATTCAGAAGTTTTCATTCTTATAGAACATAAATAATGTTCTTGTATTAAAGGAGGCACGATGGCTCAGTGGTTAAAGATGATGAGCTTGTCAGCTGAAAAGCCGACTGCCTGGGTTCAAGATTTGAGCGCTATGTGACGGGTGAGCTCCTGTCCTTTCCCCAGCTCCTGCCCACCTAGCAATTCAAAAGCAATAGCAATAGCACTTAGAATGAAAATTATACACCGCTTCATAGTGCTTTACAACCCTGCCTAAGCAATTTACAGAGTCAGCATATTGCCCCCAACAATCTGGGTCCTCATTTTACCAACCTCAGAAGGATGGAAGGCTGAGTCAACCTTGAGCCGGTGAAAATCAAACTGCTGTCAGTCAGCAGAATTAGCCTGCAATACTGCATTCTAACCACTGTGCCACCACAGCTCATAAAGCATGCAAATGTGAGTACACACACACACACACACACACACACACACACACACACACACACACCGCTACACACACACACCACTTTGGTAGTAAAGTAACAGTGTTCCATGCGCCTTGGTGTATAGTCATGTTGGCCACATGACCATGGAAAATGTCTTTGGATAATGCTGGCTCCCTCGACTATGAAACGGAGGCGAGCACCGCCCCATAGAGTTGGACATGAGTGGAGAGGAAAATCTTCACCTTTAATCTTGTATTACTTATAAATTTGAATTGCTCAAGTCATTCTTTTCCACATCCAAACAATTCAAGATACTCTATATCCCTGAAAATCTTTAATTAAATTGGTTTGTCATACAATAGTTCAATTGTTAGGATTTTTGATTGCATAATTTTAAAAGACTTGTCAAATGCCATAGTGGAATCTGAAATAACAATATTCTACTGTTCTGTCATTCAATAATTGCTTTTCTCTTTTTGCGATGGCCCACTGAGTTGACGGAGCAAAGGATTACTATGAAGTTCTGAGTTGTGGCTGTCTAAGGGCGTTGTATGAGGAGAAATTTCATGCTTTTTTGAAGTTTTAATTATTTTCTGTATTTTTAATAGGAATTAGAATGGTAACATCATATGAAATAATAAATATCTTTTCTAACTTTTGAAGGGAAATGGATTTTATAAAAGAAACAAAGGATACATTGTAAAGTTTATAGAAATTAACATAATGAGATAAAAGTAGGTTAAAAGTAACCCTTGTATGAGCTGTATTATTTTCATTTATGATTAAATGTTATAGCATTGTTTTCTGATGCTGTAACTGTTAGTATACCTATTAATAATTCTTTAAAAAAGCACATTGACTTTTTAAACGATGTTATATTTTTCTATGCCTTTTAGGCACAGCATTTTAATTTTGCTAAGCAGAGACAAAAGAATTACAAAAACTGAATCCATAATATGTAATACTCCTTGACTTATGATTGAAATTGAGCCTGTAATTATGGTTGTAAGTTGTGACAGTTATTAAGCGAGTCATCACATGACTGATTTTGCAACTTTTGTGGTTGTGTTAAATGAATGTGGTAGTCATAAAGCAAATGCTGTGATTGTTAAGCAAGCCCATTGTTTCTAGCAAAAACATAAATTGTGTTCATGTGACTGCAGTACACTGCAAACAGCTGTAAATGTGGGCTAGTTGCCAAGGGCTCAAAATGCAGTCATGTGACTGTGGGGGGGGGATGGAGTGTCCATCAGAACTTTCAATCCTGATCATAAGTAGCTTTTTCAGGTTCTGTCATGACTTCAGTTGCTAAGTGACCATAAGTCAAGGAACGCCTTTACTGTACTTACATTAAAATTGAATAAGGATTATTTTTAAAACTACAGGTTAAAAAAATGAAGATGTTTGGGTCAATCCAATTAAAGACATCTAGCTAACCTGCTGAACACTCCCCCTGTTTCAGCTGCTGCAGTTTCAGTCTTATTGCATGCATCTACTTCTGCAACCTGTTTTGGACTGCTCCTATGGATTGTTGTCCTGATTCTTCCCCCAGTCTGACCTTCTGGTCTATGCATACAAGAGCTCCAGCTTTCTTAATAACTTGATTACAATTCATACTCCTAATTGCTTGGCTTCATTGAGCTATTGGGATCACTTAGCTTTCCCTCTTGTGAGAAGGGCCACCTGACATTTTGCTCCTACTGTTTAGAATCAACACCCTTTGAATTATGTTCGGAGTCTGTCCCCTGTGGCTTAAAAAAGCCTTTCTATCTTTCAGGACCTTTATGAAGCTCAAAGAACTTTTATTTCCAATGGCAGCGTGCAATGCCATCTTAAATTACAGCTGTGTTTTGGGTTAGATAATATTTTTATATTGATTTTTGATAGTGATGTAGATTGAGACTGATTTATATTGCACTGTTATTTTTATTGTTTTGCTTGTATTCTGCTTAAGGACAAGTTGCTACCAAATAAAAATGATTTGCTCCAAAACATAAGTGTCAGACAGTTTTCCTTGATGTTTCTTTTCTTCACCTGAAAATTGCTAGCCTGGAGCCATCTGAATTTTTTGTATTGTTTTCTAAAATTACCGCTGTTCTTATAGCCTCAAAATCACAGTGATTTCAGGAGCACTTTTGCTGCCATATGCTCTGTTTCTCCATCTCTACATTTTCTCTTCCACTAAATCTTATCTAATAAGGTCAATGAAAGGTCTTGTCTCCATTTCGGTATTACTTTAATTATGATGATAATCACACTTTACATAGATAATAAGGAATATTTATATAATTCTTTCTTTTGCTTTATATTTCTTTCTAGCTTGGCTGCTCTGGATCTGCCACTTCACTTCCTCATTCTTTTTCCTCTGAAATATAACATCCTTTGACTTGTTGCCCCTTCACTTTTAATTCTTTCTTTTCCCCTTCTTTTTTGCAATTTCTGTAATTGGCTTACTAATTGCCTTTTGTTTTATTAGTGTTATTTACCCCAAAAATGTTTCCTAGATGAGCTTCCTGCTGTTCCTTCCCTGCTCCTTGCAGAGGTACAGAAGTATATTTTTGAAGTGACGCTTGCAGTTTCCTTTTGGACAAATGTGCCTGTACCGTGCTGACCTCAGTCTGCCCTCTGCAAGAACAGTGTTGGAGAAAGCAAATGCATGTATGAATGTTCATGCAAGAGCAAGAATTAGTGATGTAGCTTCGTAAATTTAACAGTAAGAAGATCAATTTAGGGAAATTGCAAGGGATGGGCCAAGCCTAGCATCCAATTAGCTACATTCTGTTTGGAGCTCCAGATGGAATTAAAAAGCTCAAAGCACACATGGCTTGGGAACAAAGGCAAAAGGAAGATCCTGAGATTAGCAATTTCATATAGAGAGAACAGGCTGAATGAAAAAGAAGGAACACACACTAAATCCTTTTTTAATCTATATTCTACTTTCCTTAGAGTAAGTGTAAAGTGCTGAAGGGTAAGGATAATCTACATCTTCACTAGCTGTTTGTGTTATAGAAAGGCTTATCTATGAACCATGGAAAATTGCATGGAAAATATGGAAATTGCGGAGGCAGGGGGAGCAAAGAGAGGTGAAGCAAGATTAGATCAAGGAAGTATGCGATGTTGGGAATCAAATTATTAATCTGGAGTCAGTTTTCTGTATAATAGAAATGTTTGAAGGAACTATCTGCAACCTTTAGGGGAACATATGCATAACTGAATACCTAGGTCGGGGTGATGGAGTGGGTAGAGGGAGAACCAGGCTGGACCAAAACGAATTAAGACCCTGTATACGATATGCATGCATTCAGTCTATATGAACGTAAGGTCAGAATAGCTTTTTGTGTATTGGTAGGGACATGGGAAAAATCTTTATGTATGGAGGGAGAAGAAAACATTTGTGCGTGTATAATATTTGGGAATAAAAGTTAAATTACACGTATGTAAAAGTTTTATAGATGCTTAATTTCTTAACCATGTGTATTTTTTCCACATAATATTATTCTGAGGCTATGTTCTTCACTTCTTGAAGTAATATTCTCTATGTGAATTTTGGATCTAGCATCAATAATTTGTTCAATTTTATAATCTGTAGAGAGGGTCTCTTGCTCAAAATGTACATTTTTAAATTTTTTTGTCCTTTTTCAGTATTTGCTTGATCTATATAGTACTGCCAAATGGCTCTGTCTTCCAGCTCTTCTGATTCTATTTTAAAATGTGCTGGGATTTGTATAAATAGCTTGGGCTGTTTGTAGATACCAAGATGCTGAAACAGGTTTGTTTTGCTATTTTGAAGACTCTAAAGCAGTGATGGCAAACCTTTTTTTGCTCGGGTGCCAAAAGGGTGCGCGCGCACAATAGCGCACATGCGTGCCCACACCCATAATGCAATGCCCCCCCACGCATGTGTGCACAACCCCCCTGCGCTGCCCCCCCGCGCATGTGCGCAGGACTCACTGAAGCCTCCGGAGCCTGTGGATGGCGAAAAACGGATTCCAGCTAATTTTCGGCCTTCCGGAGGGCGGGGGGAGGTCATTTTTGCCTTCCCCAGGCTTCAGGAAAGCCTCCGGAGCCTGTGGATGGCAAAAAACAGACCCAACGGCCCAACCGGAAGTTTGGAAATGAACTTCCCATTGGGCCATTTTTCACCCTCCCCAGGCTTTCCTGAAGCCTGGGGAGGGTGAAAAATGGCCCAACAGCCCAAACAGAAGTTCGTTTCTGAACTTCCAGTTGGGCCGTTGGATCCGTTTTTCGCCATCCACAGGCTCCGGAGGCTTTCCTGAAGCCTCGGGAAGGCGAAAATGACCTCCCCTCACCCTCTGGAATGCCGAAAATCAGCTGGCCACATGCGCGCTGGAGCTGACATAGGGCAACGCCTCGCGTGCCCTCAGATATGGTTCCGTATCCACCTGTGGCACGCGTGCCATAGGTTCGCCATCACTGCTCTAAAGCTTGCAGAAAAGCAACTGTTAATAAGATATTTCATGGTCAGTAATTAGTGCTTTGTCCTGATATTTGTATTATAATTGTATTGATATTTACAATTGAGAAATATCCTTTCTTTTAAAAAAAAGAATTAAGAGATTGTAAATTGATGGCATTTTCTATATTTGTCACAGAGACACATGTATACAAGTAGCCCTTGACGTACAACCATTTGTTTAGTGAATGCTTGAAGGCACTGAAAAAGTGATTTATGAGCAGTTTTCACACTTATGACTGTTGCAATATCCCCATGGTCATGTGATCAGAATTCAGGTGCTTGGCAACTGGCATCCATTTATAACAGCTGCACTGTCCCAGTGTTATGTGATTGCCATTTGTAACTTTCCCAGCTGGCTTCCAACAAGCAGTCAATGGGGGAAGCCAGATTCGCTTAACAGCCACATGATTCATTTAACAACTGCAGCGATTTGCTTAACAACTGTGGAAAAAAGGACACAAAGTGGGGCACAACTGACTTAATAATTGTCTTGCTTAGCAATGGAAATTTTCTGCTCAATTGTGGTCGTAAGTCGAGGACTAACTGTATGTGTATTAATGTCTAGTGTCACGTCTAGAATCTTCTCCTTGAGTTAATTGGTATGTAATTTTACTTTATACTCATGACAGAGTTGGGAATGGAACATTGTGTTTGATTGGTCTTTATCAGGTTGGGATCAACTGAATGCTTGGCAGAAAGATTCTCATAAGCCCAACTAATAGCAATAGCAATAGCACTTAGACTTATATACTGCTTCACAGTGCTTTACAGCCCTCTCTAAGTGGTTTACAGAGTCAGCATATGGCCTCCAACAATCTGGGTCCTCATTTTACTGACCTCGGAAGGATGGAAGGCTGAGTCAACCTTGAGCCTGGTGAGATTCGATCTGCCAAACTGCTGGCAGCCGGTGATCAGCAGAAGTAGCCTGCAGTACTGCATTCTATCCACTGCGCCAACGCGGCTCTTCCTAATGATGCTTAATTTGGTTATCCATATAGAAAATGCATTGCTCCATTGCTGATTGACTTCATTCACATGCTTGATTGGTTATTCATATTCATTGGACACTGTATCCTGTTTCCATACATTGCTTCTATAATCTATCTGTGCCCCAGCCCCTATATAAGTGCCAGAATTTGCTTCAGGTAGCAGTTCGATGTGGATGGGATTGGATTTCATGATCTTTAAAAGCTTCAGATGGGAAAAAATTCTATAGTTCATTTCATGGATGAGGCTGGTATATATAAACATGATCGGCTGCCTTATAGCAAATGCATATCCCAAAATGGTGACTATGACTTATAAATCCATGTGTTTTTTAAAAAAATAGGGGAGGTGTGGGGAGGGGAGAGGAGAAGATAATAGGGCTGGAAAGAACCTTGGACCCCCTGCCTAAGGCAGGAGAATTCTACAATGCAGACAAATCATTGTCCAATCAATTCTTGAAAACCTCTAGTGATGGAGTACCCACAACTCTAGGAAGCAAGCTGTTCATTGATTAATTGTTCTCACTGTCAGGAAATTTCTCCTTAGTTCCAGGTTCGATCTCTCTTTGATGAACTTCCTCCCACTGCTTCTTGTCCCACCCTCAGGTGATTTGGAGAATAAATCGACCCCTCTTCTTTGTGACAGCTCTCAAGTACTGGAAGACAGCTATCGTGTCACTCCTAAATTTTCTCTTCATCAAGCTAGACATACCTAGTTCCCTTAACCATTCATTGTACAATATAGCCTCCATACCCTTATCTTTGTTGCTGAATTCTTTCTAAGGCCTCAGCATCTTTTTTGTATCTTAGTGGCCAGAATTGGATGCATCATTCCAAGTATGGGCTCACTAGTGCAGTGTAGAGTAGTACTATCACTTCTTGTGATCTTGCTATCCCTCCTAGAACTGCATTGGCCTTTTTGTCAGCTGCAGCACACTGCTGGCTCATGTTTAAGTGATGGTCCACTAGGACACCTAAATCCCTTTCCCAGTTACCACTACTGAACCAGGTACCACCTATTCTATACCTATTTATTTGGATTTTCTTAGTGACATAGTTGTGAGACTCTTGGCATCTGTGGCAGAAAATTAAATGCCCATTGCACAAAAAATAAATTAAAATCACACAAACATAAAGAGCACACAAGAAGCCAATTCAAAAGGTAGTGTCATATTAGCTGAGTTAAACCTAAGTTTAAAAATCCCTCCAGAAGAACTCCATTTTTACTTGCTTCCAAAAGATCATTGGTAGGGCAAGTCAGAATTCTAGGGTTTTTCCTACCTTGTTATTACTTTTTAATGAGTGGTTATAGCACTGTGTCTAGTAATGAAAGATGTGACAACCCTGATTCAGATCTAATTTTACTGTTTAATTTATTAGATGGCTCTTGGGCAACTCACTTCAGTCTCAGGATCAACAGTGGATCCCTCTCATCTTCAGTATAGGAATAATTATAATGATCTATGTTAAGAATCTTTGCTGATTACCAGTCCTTAGCCCTTTTAGCAATAAAGTATAACTTCTGTCCTACTTAGTGATATGTGGTATTAACTCTCCTTGCTACACAGACTAACCAAACGTATTGTTCTTATTGGTGAAGAGGTGGGATGAGACTGTTTTGAGAGTGCTCATTTGCTGATGAATAGCAATCTATGCAATTTTCCTGCTCCATTCTAAAATACAGACATCTTGATGAAGAAGCTACCAGTAATTGAGTAAGATTGGGTTTAAGTGAATTATTTTTATGATCAGAGATATTGGGAAATCTTACACCATTTCAGAGCTCCATAATGACTCAATAGGCTTCAATTCTAATTCATCTTCCCATAGTTTTAAAAAGTTTTTTCATGAGAATTGTTATATTTGAAATACATGTTTTATGGAATATGGAATAATTGATATTATTATTTTATTATTATTTATAAAATTTATATGCCGCCCAACTCCCGAAGGACTCTGGGCGGCTTATAATTATTATTTTGATACCATTTTTCAAATACTTTCCTAACAAACATTCATAAACTTAAGAAGGCTACATTTGTCTTATTTGAGAACAGTTTGGAACATGTAACCAATTCTAAAGGAAGATAATCTTGAATTATCTTATGAATAATAATTTCTCCAGTCCAATCCCAGTTTGGAACACACTATACCCGTGATGACGAACCTATGGCACGCGTGCCACAGGTGGCACGCAGAGCCCTCTTTGCGGGCACGCGAGCTGTCGCCCCAGCTCAGCTCCTCCACGCATGTGCGCGTGCCTCCCGCCGGCCAGCTGGTTTTTGAGTCTCTGCTGCACATGCACGGGGGGCGGGGCACATGCAGGAGACACGTGCGCATGCGTGGGGGTGGGGCATACGCACAGGGGTCGTGCACGCATGCGTGGGGGGTGGGGCACGCAGGGAGGTCATGCACGCATTGTATATTGGGTGTGTGCACACGCACAGTTTTGGCACTCGGCAACGAAAAGGTTAGCCATCACTGCACTATACGTTTAAAACTGGGATAAATGGGAGATGGGTAATATTGGAGGCTAGAAACAGGAGGCTTTTCTAAAATATAAACACAAGAGTAGTTTTAAATATATGTTGTAATAGTAGACAATTTATTTCTTAATATCAGGGAAGGATATTATTTCTAAGATTGTACTTATTTGCATTTATTTATTTATACTAGTTTTACATTGCCTTGCAAGAAATAGCAATTAACAGTAAATTGGAAGGAGTCTGGTAACATCTTTTCAGACTAACAATTTTTATTATTTGTGAACTATATATCTCTTTGTTAGAGCATAAAGTAGTTGAAGCAATGTAAATTGGAATGAAGCTACGGGTGAGGAGAAAGAGTGTTTATGCAGAATAAGTTATATGTGAGACAGATTGCAAATACCTCATCAAGTAGCAATGTGTTCAAAACCCATGTTTGTTAAGACCTTCTGAAATGGCATGAAACCTTTGGATCTAGGTGAGTTCCACAACCTGTTGCTCAACAGTGGTGGAATAGTTCAATTGTTTCAAAAACAGCTATCTTGAAATCTATAATCAAGTGTCATGGGAAGTTAAAATGTTCTGATATTGACTCTTCTGAGTCCTGATGTCCAACTCCCTGCAACAAATCCAGATCTTTACTTTCCCCGACATTTACATCAACTGTGCCATCACAGGACCCAACAATTTCACAAACAAATTAGAGGTGTCTTCACATGCTTTTCCTGTAAAATAATGTATGCCATCATCTACCAACAATGCTCTTCTAGATTCTAAGTTGAACAAACAGACCAGACTTTGTACAAATAATTAATGAACACAGATTTGACATCATGCATATAAAGCTCTGCCTGTTTTCCAATATTTATGGATTATTTTTATTTTAAATTTAGTTTCCAAAAATCTTTTGAAAATGGGTTTCATATTTCAATTAGTTCTAGCTTTGGTTACAATGCATGAAATTGACATTACTATATTATAATAGTCTATAATGTAAGTTTTCAAATGGCATATTACTTTGCTAACCTGATGGCCCTTCGTAAGGGATGTGATAGCTTAAATCAGGCCTGCAAACATTGTGGCCTTTGAGCAATCAACTGTATATTGTGTATTACTAATAGGGGTGGGGGGAAAGAAAGCAAATATTCATTAATTGCAATGAATATTCCAAATTGTAAGGTATGGATAGGTAATGTGCAATCTTAGGACTGCAGGTGGCCCTTGCCTAATTTCATGTGATTTTCATTCTAATATCAATTCTGGCATGAAAAATTGGCAATGAATTTTGCATAGGAATCAGACAAAGAGGACTTACATCCATATGCATCTTGATGTTCCTTTCTGGAATATGCAACATTATGCAAGGTATGGAAAGTGTAAGAAACAGTAATCAAAATAAATTAAAAGAAGGAGATAAAAGAAAAAAAATCTGGCCAAAATTAATTTAAACCAACATCATTTGTTAAACCTCAGTATCCTTCTATCCTTCCAACCATTCTTGAATCCTTGTATATATGACTCTTGAATTCGTGTAGTGTAGTGTAGCCATCTCAGTTGTCCATTTCCCTGAGAGATCCAATCCTGCTGACAGCCACATTTTAAGGGACTTCTAGGAGTTTGGTGGAGATTGGACCACTTCTTAAAGTCCTGTATGGTTAAAAGCCCGTGATTTCTGAGATAATCTACTCTGGGTAGATATCTGGGTAGCTCAAGAAGAAAAGACATATTAAGAGTCACTCCTCCAAAAGAATGTGACATCATGAATCCTAGGCATTCCTGTATATGAGCCATTTCAGTGATGCCCCCTGTTTCTGGAACAAACTCCCTTGAAGCATAAGCGTCCCTGCTATATTTCCAAAAAATAGTCAAGACCCTGGCTGTTTTGGAGGGCTTTGTAGAATGGAATGGAGGAATAACTCTTGAGGACATTGGTACTGTTGATTGAGGGATGGTCAAAGCTTGTTGATTACTCAGATTCTTTGAATTGGAGCAGCACAGCAATCTGAGTAAGTAAATGCAACATACATACTTCTGTGGCATTCTGCAAGATTATTCCTCCATTTCAAGCAGTTTCACATTTCTTTATTTATGTCCACTTTTCATTCTATGGTGGTTAAATACCTTTTTGTACAGGTTTTTTATTTCTCTTGCAATAATTTTATTTCACTATTATTTCCTTTCACTTTTTCCATTCTTTTCCATGTCAATTGTTTCTAAAATAATGCATTCACAATCTCTCATTTTTCTTGTATCTTTCACTAATTATCAGAATCTTTTATTATAAGCAATCACATCAATTACGTTTTTCAATTCTTTCTTTTAGAAAGTACATTAGAAGGAGAAGAAACAAAAATACCCAAGGTTAGGTAGAGATACATAGCATGGACAGGTCTAGTCATAAAGCTATAATCCCAAATTTCTCATCTGTCTGCCGGCAGCTTTGGCCTGCTTTCTTTTGCCAGAACTTCTGACAAGTTTAGATTTCATATCAGAGCATACAAATTAATCCTGGCTGAGCTAGCAGAATGGGAACTCAATATGATTCCTGTAACAGATGTAGCATGACAATAAAAATTATAGGGTGACATTCACAACTAATTTGATATTAGTGGATTAAGTTTCTTGAAATAGAACAACCTCTTTTAACTTGAGTTGATATATATCAGGTTGTTTGGAAATGACTGCTGGAGGAAAGCTCATTTTAATTAATACACTATTAAACCTTAAATGTAGTTTTTATATTACTCTGGGATTTTTAAATCAAATTAATAAAATATGAAATTATATAGAATAAAATGAGGAAATAGATAAAAGATACAAGAAGGAGGAGAAAAAGTGCAGGCAGAAAAAGAAAAGATATATAATCAACTTACGCTCCATACAGCAGTTACAAGCAAATTCATTATCTCTTCCCTTCCTCCTAAACTTACAACATAGTTCTCTTCTTCCCATATTCAACCCTTTTTAATCAGCAAACCCATAAATTACCTTTTCATTTTTTTCTATTTTCAGCAAAAGTCCATATGAGATTTCCAGTCTTTTAGAACAGGGGTTCCCGGCCCCCAGGCAGTGGCCCATTACCAGGCCTTGAGCCTTTTGTAACTGGGCCGCGGAAGTGCAGGTGAGCGTGTTCCATTTGTGCGACGCTTATGCAAATGGAGCTGCCTGCCTATGCATGCTTGCCCATCGCTCGCGTGGAACCATCCCCTTTCCCACCACCCTGGCCGGTCTGCAAAGCAGGAAAGGTTGTAGACCTCTGTTTTAGAAAAGTACCTGGTGTATCCCTGACCAAACATGTCAATTATGCCATTTCTGCAAGTGTTGCCACTTCACGATCCATTCTTCCCAAGTGGGTATATTAGTACTTTTACATCTTTCTGCATGTAATTGTCTTGATGCAGTTACCATATACAAAATCAGTCTTCCATAAGACTTATTTAATTGGCTATTCATAAGTCCTAGCATTACACTTGGATTTTTGACATTTCTTTCAGTAGTGCGATTTAAATTCTTTTCCATGCAGTAATATCTTGCTTTTCTTTATAAACAGTAGAAACGTGCAGATTAAATATACAGTATGCAGTAATTCCTAGTTTAAAAAGATTTTTCTATGTTCCATAGAGAAGAAGTGTAACTTGGACTATAACATTGGAAAAGTATACCTCTTTTAATCTTGTTATTTTATTATTATAACATTAAACAGATTATTGTAAGTTGCTATATCCAATTATCTGCTGGAGAACTACAGTATATGGTCCCCATCTTGTCTCCTTTGGGTGAACCTTTAAAAACTTGACATTTTCCCCAAGCCTTGGGTTAGAATGATTGGGCAAGAAGAATTTCTAGAAAAACCTAAGTATTCATCTAAAATAATTTTTCTTTCTTATTTTTATGATCAAATACTGAAAATAAAAATACCAAGTTATATACAGATGCAAAGAAAGTAGTAATATTGCAGTCAAAAATATCATAAGAAATATAAGAGGAGTTATTCCCAGCCATCCAGCCATTCTACTTATTCTAAGAACAAGTAATCTAGCATCTTGATCCAATTGCATAAAGTTTATGTGCTGCTCTGCCATGGTTCCTGGCCCTTTGTAAAATACAAGAAAAAAGGACAAAACCAAACGTATCTGAATATTAAAAATGCATAACAGATGCTTAAAAAATAAATGGGAAAAAAAAACACAACCGAAAAAAATACAAAACATAAAGTGTAATATGTTCTTACAACAGTAAACAGGCACAATTATCGACATATTTATCTAATATAAATAGTATATACATGCACACATGCATATTCTAATATACTTTTATAACTATCATTCTTTTTTTTAACATACTATATTTTGTATAAATAAGTCCCATATTTCATTATACTTGTCTACACAAATCTATGTCTATAGGCAATCTGCTATAGGTGGCAAATATGATCTGGTCTTCAATCCACTGAGTGAATAGGGTGATGCGCTTATCTTTCCAATGCTGCAATATCACTTTCTTAGCCATAGTAGGGGGGGAAAAGTCCATTTGTGTTGTCTCATTGTTAATTTCCCTAGGTTAATGTCTAAGTACCGATATGCAGTTCAAGAGAATACTATTCTCTGACAATTTTAGATCTTGTCACACAGTCAAGTTTATATGGTCCACTACTTTCCTTCTGGGGAGGAAAGCTATGGCAAATCTAGACAGCATATTAAAAAGCAGAGACATCACCCTGCCAACAAAAGTGTGTATAGTCAAGGCTATGGTTTTCCCAGTTGCAATGTATGGCTCTGAAAGTTGGACCATAAGGAAAGCTGAGCGCCAAAGAATTGAGGCCTTTGAACTGTGGTGCTGGAGAAGACTCCTGCGAGTCCCTTGGACTGCAAGGTGATCAAACCGGTCAGTCCTAGAGGAGATCAACCCTGACTGCTCTTTAGAAGGCCAGATCCTGAAGATGAAACTCAAATACTTTGGCCACCAAATGAGAAGGAAGGACTCACTGGAGAAGAGCCTAATGCTGGGAACGATTGAGGGCAAAAGAAGAAGGGGACGACAGAGAATGAGGTGGCTGGATGGAGTCACTGAAGCAGTCGGCGTGAGCTTAAATGGACTCCGGGGGATGGTAGAGGACAGGAAGGCCTGGAGGAACGTTGTGCATGGGGTCGCGATGGGTCGGACATGACTTCGCGACTAACAACAACAACACTTTCTCCCAAAACTTAGTACATATAGGACATTGTAAAAATGTGTTTTAAAGAAGCATTAACCTTATTGCATCTCCAACAAAATGCTATCTTAAACAATTCTTTATATACAAGCAGAAAAGACACCAATAAATTCTACATATTATTTTTTGTTTATATATTGTAGTTTAAAGTGCATTGATACACTCTTGCTATAGAAATTAAGATACAGTCCCATAGGCAATATAGGAACCGCTAATTCTTTATTCCATTCATCTCTTAGCATATGCATATCAAACTGATTTATTGATAAAAATACCTGTAAAAACTAATAGTAGCTTCTTTTATTTTTTTAGTTTAACAAAATGTTCTAGTGTCTCAGGTATCTCAGAAGCTGAAAATGCTCCTGGTCCAAATAATGTTAATAAGTGTTCCTTGCCCTTTGATCAAAACTATACGAGGCTTTCAGGTTTCTCAATAAAGGGGACTTTGCAAAACTCATGATCAATTATCCCAATTGTATCAAAACACAGGACAATGGCATTCTAGGATTTATTTATTTTTTTAGAACATGCCTAAAAGAGCCATAGGCAAGGTATTGAACTGGAATAAAAGTTTAGTTCCCGAATTCATTTTTTAAAAATGCTAGCATGTTAGATCTGCTGGAACAGTGTGACTATTCATTCACATATTACACAGTATTTTGACTGGAAAGTGCTGTGCTGCATACATATCTTTGTTCGCTTTAGCAGCCTTCATATGCCATGTTTATTTATGGTTTTGTAAGAACTACTGCCATCTCTTCTTATTATGATGACACTTGAGCCCTGAGGCTGTCAGTGAAACAGTCTGTCATCTATTTTTTTTATCTACTAATGTAAAACTTCTGTTTTAAGAACGGCTGAAAATATTCTACATTGTAGAGAAGGGTTATCCTTCGCATGCTAGCAAATCAGCTGTAGGCATATGCTTATATGCTAGCTTTCCCAAAACCAAATTCAGTTAGTTTAATAACTTTTACAATAGGTTCTATATGTTCACAGCTGTTTATTAAAATGTACACAATTTTTTGGGTGGTCAAAGTTTTCATATTGAAACATTCACGTTTGATAAGGAATATTTTGGTAAACAAAAATTATATTTATGTGCCCTAAACATTGTGCAAAAGCTTTCAAAGGTTGACCTTAAACTTCCCAGATTGTAGACTTCAAATTTGTGCCAGACAAAGCAATTCTACTACATTGTTCTACCAATTCTCATTCAGATTAATGAAAGAGGTTGCTTTAGAAATTATATCAAGGGATAAGAGTATCATCTGATGTCCTACCTAGTATGCTAGGTTGTTGCAAAGATAATTCATGTCTTACTAGTTGGGGGAACAAGTAGAGAGAATTTAGAGTATGTAAGTGGTGTATTCCTAAATTTTAAGATCATTCTAATTGGGCAGGACAAGCTCCTTGATTTAGCTTTTTTCTTCTGTGTGCAATATCAATAGTGTAATATATTAATATTTCATGGAGAAAATCTGTGTTGTCACTAGGAGATGAAAATGAGTTAATAGCACATAATCAACATTTATATTATTATATAATAATAGCATAGTATTGTTTACTGACTAACATGATTTCTCTGCACAATTAATATAATGGTATCTCTGAGCCAAAGATAAAAGTTCCTAGAATATTAAAAAATGATGATGCATACTGAGTCACTTTTGGAGTACAACAGCTTCAAAGGATGTTGACCTAAAATACAAATATTAACTTTAATATTAAATAGCAATATTACACACTTTATTCCCTTCAATTGAGAGTAAAGGGCGGAAAGTTACACAATTATAACATTTCCAGAGGGGATAGAGTAGATATCATAGAGTGTTCATGATTGGTTATGAAATCTGTTCAAGTAATTATTATGTACCCTCTCCCTCTAGCTATCCAGCTAGTATGAATCAAGATATCATGCCATATTTTATGGACAGATTACAATTTGCATAGCTGGCACTTTTCATATGACAATACAACATCTAACAACAATAACAACAACTTTTCCAAGCTGTGTCATATGTTGTAAGATTAGGTTGGGACTCAACAAAAAATGGGCTTGTATCCAGTAAAGTATGAACTATAATGACATCATGACTTAGAGAAATAATTTCATGGTAATCATAGAAAATATATGTGGAATTGACAATAAAGCTGAAAATAAAAACTAAAAGATCTAATTTTATTACGATCTACTGTTCTGTACATGGTACATTTCTTTATCAGGAGTGAATTTTTTTCACTACAAGTCTTGCTATGCTGCCTTTTTGTGGTAGAATGATCAAAAAGCAAGGAGTATTCAACCAAACTATAAACTCCCAGCAGGATCATCCAAGCCATGAAAGTCAATCCAGATGCTCAGCTACAGGAAGTAGGTATCTTGGACAGGAGCAATGTAGGAAGATGCTGAAAGTGAATGCATTTCACCAAGAAAACCATATGGATAGACATTATTAAGTGACTGACAATAGACGGCTGGACAGTGAAGCCATCCAATCAGATGGCACTCAGCATTCTACTGGGGAAGTCTGAGTACTAATCGTGTTTATGATGCAGCTAGATGAAAGATATCTGGTTAATGTTGGCATTCAAGAAGTGAAAATCGGAAGATGCAGACAGAATTACAGTGGGAACATGGAAGGTCAGCAGTGTTAAGTAGTGGGAATGACCACAGGAGACAGACTTAAGAACAGCTCTTTTACTCAGCACAACTTAAGACAACCAGCAACAATGGTCTGACAGCTTGCTCTTTTATAGAGGGCTGTCAGACAGAACAGCCAATAGCGTTTGAGCATTCTCTCGCTCAAACGCTGGCCCTGGGTGAAACCATGTACTGACAGCTAGTACATAACACCCCTCCCCTCTTAGATGGAGCAGTCCGACAGACATAGTCACGCAGGTAGGCGGGGCGTTTGGGAATCCTCCCTGACCTGCGCAGCTCAGTTGTTGGCGAGGCAGTGGCCTGTGCGGACAGTTCTGCTGTCGCTCCCAGGTCTGAGCATGGAAGCTCCTGGAACTTATTGGGCGTGGCCTCCTCGGCTAAGGGAACCAGTTCGATTGGAGGACGCCGCTGGACTTCTGCTTCACCGGGTAGGTCTTCCATCACCCTCGGGCTTGAGTTAGCTAGGGGAGGAACAAATTCGTTTACATTTGTCGGTTTTTTTTAATTCCCCTTCTACCCGCTTGCGTAGTTGGTCTATATGCCTTTTCCAAAGGCGGCCGTCTTGTAGCTGGACCTCATAGGACATGGGGCCTATTACTTTCTCAATAACCCCAAGTAGCCATAGGGAATCCTTGGTGTAATTGCAGGCGAACACAGTGTCTTCTTTGGAGAAAACCCTGGTTGTTTGGGTGAGGTCGCCTTTTTCTTTATTGGTATAATTCGGGTGCAGGCGGTCTAGAATGGATTGGACCCTGCGACCCATGAGGAGCTCAGCCAGGCTGCGGCCAGTTGTTGCACTAGGGGTAATGTGTTGAGTTAGGAGGAATTTATCGATTCTGGCCTGCCAGTCCCATGGGCCTAATCTCCCCAGTGCTTCTTTCGCTGATCGCATGAAGCGTTCAGCCAATCCATTCGTGGCCGGATGAAACGGTGAGGACAGGGCATGGCGGATCCCCAATTCTGCCAGGTACCCCTCGAAGTTGGTGTCCGTAAATTGGGGCCCATTGTCCATCACAAGGATGTCCGGTATTCCATGGGTCGTGAAGAGGTGTCTGAGGACCTTAATGACGGCCTCAGCAGTGGTCGAGCCCATAGGGAAAATCTCAAGCCACTTTGAATAAGCGTCAACAATTATTAAAAACATTTTCCCATGGCAGGGACCCGCAAAATCGGCATGCAGCCGAGACCAGGGGCTTTTGGGTTGTTCCCAATCGTGGGCTGGGGCCTTGGGCAGAGCTGGCTCCTTGTCCAGTTGGCTATAGTTTCTCTCTGCACTGGACAGAGTTCTCGAATAGAGCCATTAGGGAGCCTGTGGCTAAGAATGGCGCCGACTCCCACCGGAGAAGCGTCACACACAAGGACCAGTGGCAGGGTTGAGTTATACTGGATGAGGAAACTGTCAATAGTTAGCAGCCTTTTGACAGCTTTGAAGGCTGCAGCTTCCTTGGGGCCCCAAACCCAAGGAGTGTTCTTGGCCAGCAGTCTGTGAAGTGGTTCCGCTATGGTGGCTTTGCCCTTCAGGAACAGACTGTAGAAATTGAGGAGCCCAAGGAAGGCTTGGAGCTTAGCTTGGTTTTTCGGGGCTGGGGCCTCATGGATGGCCCTGAGCTTGCTCTCCGTAGGGTGGATCCCCTCTGCGTTTACTTGGTAGCCCAAGAATTCTACCTCTGGCACCCCCAGCAAGCATTTACTGCGCTTGGCCTTAAGTCCTGCAGCGTGCAGTTTTGACAGGACATTCTGACTTGACAGCGGAGCTGGTCCTGGTCACAGGCAGAAATGAGGACATCATAGAAGTAGGGCATGACCCCGGGGATGTTCTGGAACATCTGGAACAACCCCAGGGCCACGCTAACCCCAAACTGCAGCCTGTGACATTTAAAAGCTCCCCTGTGAATCACAATGGTCTGTGCCTCCGCGGTAGTGCCATCTACTGGCAGCTGCTGGTACGCGTGTACAAGATCTAGTTTAGCAAACAGGCTACCAGGACCCAGGGAGTGTAGTAGATGGTGCACAATCGGCACAGGATAGGCGATCTGTTGCAATGCCTTATTTAAGGTGCATTTATAGTCGGCGCAAATCCTGATGCTGCCATCCCCTTTAACGGGGGTAACAATGGGAGTCTCCCATTTGGCATGGTCGACTGGTTCTAGGATTCCTTGCTTGATGAGCCTGTCCAGCTCCTTGTTGATTTTTGGCCGTAGAGGAAGACGGACCTGCCTGGGCTTAAGACGTATGGGGGCTACCTTAGGGTCAAGGTTGAAAGAGATCGGAGTCCCCACATACTTGCCCAAGCCTTCACTGAAGACATCCTGGAATTCTCGAACAGGTCGTCAAATGTGGAGGTCCCTATGGCATTGATGCCGGTTACTCCCAGACTGAGAGCGTCAAACCAGTCCAGGCCGAGGAGACTAGGGAGGCTGCCATTGACTACGGTGAGCTGGAGAAGCCTCTCGAACGTGTTAAACTTGACCCGGAACTGGCCTTGACCGATGACAGGGATTCGGTTTCCCTGGTAGTCTGAGAGGCGAATGGAGGTCTTCTGCAGGCGGGTAGACCAGAGACTTGGAAAGGCGAGCTTCAGTGTCTGCCATGCAATGATTGAGACCGCCGAGCCGGTGTCGATCTCCATTGTGATTGGTGCTCCGTCGATGGAGACGGTGACCATCAGCTTCTTCTTACTGTGGCAGCTGGCTCTGGCAACCCGCGTTTGGTTGGTGTCGGGTTGCTGCGCGGAGGACTTTTGATGCGGTCTTTGAGTTTCGTGCCTGAATCAGTTTGACAGCTCGCCACGGGCAGAGTCCTGCGCATGCGCGTCCGTGGCGGGAAAAATGGCGCAGCAGACTCATGCCAAATGCCCCCTTTTCTCGCACCGCTGGCATACAGTGTCCCGGAAATGGCACGATGCCCTCGGATGCCTCCCCCCACAGCTGGCACAGACAGCGAGGGAGTCCTTTGAGGCAGGCAGGCGCTTGCGGTCAGTGCGGCAGATGTCATCATCGCTGCTGTCAGGTTCGTCGAGGGCACCTTGGTGCACAGCAGAAGGAGGCTTGGACTCCTTCTTCGCGGCGGCAAAACAGTGCAAGGATTCCGCGGCCTTGGTTGAAGAATCTGCAGCCCTGGCCTCGTCCAAAGCGGCAGCCAGGGTGAGGTTAGGCTTAGCCAGGAGCCGGCGCTGCAGGTGGATGTCCTGCATGCCACAAATAAGTTGGTCCAGCAGGATGTCATCCAGGTCGCGGAATTCGCAGTGGCCGGAAGCCTTATGGAGGGCAGCAATGTACTGATTTATCATCTCGCCCTCCTGCTGCATCCGCTGCCGGAACTCGTAGCGCTGAACAACCTTGGACGGGGTGGGCGCGTAGTGTGTCTTCAGGGTGGCCTGAAGGACTTGCCACAGTACGGTGTGTACCGGGGTTGGGTCTGATAGCGACTCCGCGGTGTCAAACACCTTGGGGCTGCAATGATTAAAAAATAAGGCTCTTTTCCGATTATCGGTCAGACCCAACAAGTCATTAGCTTCGAGGAAGCATTCAAAATGCCGCATGTACGAGTCCCACTTCTCCCGAGAGGGATCGAATGGTGCCAGCGGGTGGAACGCAGACATCGTGGTAGATGAAGGCAGAAACGATCAGGTCTGCCTGGCTGGTTGCTGCGCTCGAAAGGCTCATCTTCATTCTCCTAGTCCCAAGCCTTCATCGCCACTGTTAAGTAGTGGGAATGACCACAGGAGACAGACTTGAGAACAGCTCTTTTACTCAGCACAACTCAAGACAACCAGCAACAATGGTCTGACAGCTTGCTCTTTTATAGAGGGCTGTCAGACAGAACAGCCAATAGCGTTTGAGCATTCTCCCGCTCAAACGCTGGACCTGGGTGAAACCATGTACTGACAGCTAGTACATAACAAGGAGCATGAACGTGTGAAAGTTCAACACAGTGAAACATGAAATGAATCAACTACACATTGACATCTTTGGCAAATAGGAATGGACTGGAATTTGATACTTTCCATCAGAAATCGTGTTTTCTACTCAGGACCCAAAAAACAAACAACAGTTGTTGTCAGAATCAGGAAGGATATAGCAAGAGCAATACTTGTGTACAATTGATAAATGACCAGATAGTATGACCCAGAATTCGTGGACAATCCTTTAATACTATGATTACCATAGTTTATGTAAAACAAGAGGTTGATGAGTTTTATGATCACATTTAATTTGAAATTGAGAGAACATGAACACAAAATGTGCTGCGTGCTGTGGTTGGGGACTGGAATACCAACATTGGAAATAGTAAGGAAGAAAACATAGTTGGCTTAGGAAACAGAAACTGAAAATATTAAGGAAGAAAATATACAGTAATTGGCCTAGGAAACAGAAATAAGGAGGCTGGCTAAATAATTTTTTCCAATCCAATGATTTCTTCATTTCTAATGTAGTCTTCAGACAACCAAAACCCAGCTTATATGCATGGACATGATTACTGTAAATGGAATACCCAGAAATTAAATTGACTATATTATTGTTGGAAGAGCTTAGTGCATGTTTCTGCATCTGTTATGTCTTTATGGCTTCTGGATGACTTCTCCAACACCATCTCCATGGCTCCCTTTACTAGCAAAATAATTGGTTAACCCAGCTCACATGAGAAATCTCTCTTTTAAAAAAAATAATGAAATAAATTTTAAAAGTTTATGATATATTGATGTCTACCATTCAGCTAGATAAAACAAATGTTATTTTATTGGAGAGAAGTCTGAAGATTCTCAGTCATCTGGGTCATAGTTGTCTCAAATGTGCTTTTTTCTTCAAAAGGCAACTCAACTGTTTTATTGGAGAAAGTGGTTTTTATTATCTTGTGTCTTCCCATTTGTATTCTTCAGATATACTTCTATAACATCTTAAAATTATATATTTTTGGTGATGGATGAGAGGCAATTCAAAAAGGAACTGACAATTTTAAGCAATATTTAAATGTTCTTGGAAAAGTCTCTTTTTTCTGACAAGTTTAACATTATTTGTAATTGGCATCTCTAGCTGTCAGCTTCTCATATCAGCAGTCTCCCCCCATATAAGCAATAGAGGACTTTTACCTGCAGCTGTTGGGCCTTTGTACTGCTGGTTTTAGAAATGTCAACAGGAACAATAAGAGTCCCGGGTTTTTTTCTTTCTCTTTCTTCCACCTCCCTTACATCACTTCCCTCCTGATGCTTGGAAACCTGCTGGGTGCCCCTGGGAAAATTACACGTTCCAGGATCCCTGGTGCCTAGAAAGCTACTACAGCTGCCTTCTAAGAACAAGGAGGCAGAGATAGAGGGTGGGGGAAGACATAGAGAAGAGAATGCAGGAAGATGGTCTCTCTCATTTCTACTGCAGGAAAAGCCAAAACCATATAAAAATAAAGATCTAGGAAAATAAAAGTAATTCACAAATCATATTTTTTCTAATGTCTCATATTACATGTTAATTTCAGGTTTCAAAATTGTTGATTATAAAGTAGATCATCACTTTTTTGTACTGTTGAGTGCTACTTCATCTAACCGAGTCCAGTTTTTTCATTGAAACTATGGTTAGAATTGCTTTATTCCAGTGGTGGGTTGCTACCGGTTCGGACCGGTTCGCGCGAGCTGGTGGCGGAAATTTGGCCCCGTTTGCCGAACTGGTAGTGATTGCCGGCTTGCCACGCCCCCGAACCTGTTCCCCGGTCGCCGCTGCTTGAAAGTGGCTGGCAACGAACCCTCTGTGCATGCGCAAAGGCTTCTGTGCATGCGCAGAGGGTCAATACCCGGATGGGACGTGCGTGCATGAGGCACGCAGTTCCGACGCGACACGCACACTTCCGAACCGGTAGGGAAGGTAAGAGAAACCCACCCCTGCTTTATTCTGTCTCGTCCCATTAATAATGACTGGAGAACTTCAACATTTTTTATTTTAAAGTAAGTGATCCAAGGCAACTTGAATTAAGAATGATATACTTTGGTTATTAGCCTACATTTTTGTTGTTATTGTCCTTGATATCCATCAGGTTTTTCTCCCCACTTTTTGGCAAATTGCTGTACTTTCTAGATGTTTTTTTTTTTAAAAAATAATCTTGATTAGATAGCTTGGAGATGATGATGTTTAGAAGCTTCATTTATTATAGCCACGAAACCTTCCCCTTTTAGCAATGTTAGAGGCTAGGTCAGGAAATTTCTATGGTAGTTGGAAAAGGAATTGCAAAATCGGATCTGATTTTCCTTTTCCTTTTCCAATTACCATAGAAATTTAGGAGATTATTTTCTGAAGGGAAATATTTAGTGTGGTAATAGCTTAAATGTTATAAAATGTTTTACTTAATTGAATTGCATTGTTGCTTAAGCATTCAGTTCATAAGGGCAATCATTCAGATGGATTCCTCCTGTTTGAACTGTGCTGCCCACATGCTAAGGTTTGCTATGGTTTAACTATGAGGTCAGGAAATGATATTCTTGAAATCTATTATAAGACAATTTTAGGATAGCAATTGGTGGATTGTTTCCTTTCTATCCAGCATTACTTCCAACAGAAAAAAACAACCTGCACTAACTTTCCGTAACATGTATAAAGCCTCTTCTATACTCCTATTCTCTGTGGACCATTCAGATGGATGGATAGTTGGATGGATACACACATACATAGACACAGACAGACAGACAGACAGACAGACAGAGACAGACACACAGACACACAGACAGACAGACAGACACACACACACACACACACACACACACACACACACACACACACACACACTTAAGGATGGAGTTCACACACAGATCAACAGAGTTCCCTAATGCATTGTCCCATTCTTACATGAGTATTTTTCTTTGACATAGAACTATAAAACCATCAATTTCCAGAGTGATTAATAGCATTGTGGCAAAACAACAACAACAAAATAACCTGTCATTCAGAATAGAGTTCACACACAGATCACTAGCTGGCTTTCCTACTTAATGCGACTTTCTCATACACCCATTGATTTGTCCTCTGGAATTTTATTGTTGTTATTATTGATTGTTGCCCGCTATGAACAAAACAAAACTCAGCTGACAGTTCTACTTTGTTCACGCCAGTTATCTAGTCTCCCTTGTAGTTCAAGCCAAAATGAACATATAGTGGGGGGCAATGCCCGGCAAGAAGACAAGAGATTTTATATTGCTATGATAAAAAAGAATCAGTCTCTCCCCCCCCCCCCCGTTAATTGCTATGATAAAAAAGAATCAGTCTCTCCCCCCCCCCCATTTAAATAGTATACTTGGATCAAGTCGAAGGTTAAACTTTCTTCTGTTTTATTTTCTACTTTTGATAGAATGTAGGTTTGATTCAGAAGGGGCAGAAGACTCCAAGTTGTTGCATAACAATATCCAAGTCCTGGAAAAACATAAGAAACTCAAAATAATTTTGCCTTGATTATATTACATATTAGTTGACCTAGGGAGAGGCTTTGATGGGCTTTCAATATTCTAGAACCATACCCTAGCCACATTAAAATCCATCCCAACACTCCTAGAAACTCCCATTCTTAGTTTTGCCTACCTCAAAAGGCTGATTCTACTTTACTTTTTTGTAGTCATATTGTATTTTGTTGTTGATAGTTTGGCAAAGTAACTAGCCTGAGCAAACACATCTGCATTCAGTCCTAAAACTGAATGAGGTATCTTGGGTACATGAGCATTGATTGCCTGAATTGGATGTTCCCAAAGGTTCCGAAAAGACTTATTGCTTAAATGGAAAAAAGAGGGGGGAAATTCTAGAAAAATCAAGACATTAATATAAATTGCCTAAATATATTTCCATATTCATTTAATCAAGTAATAACAATGTAGCAAGTTATGCATTAAAATTATGTCTTCTGGTTAAACATTATGAAATCTATGCCAAAGGAAAATATGTCATTTTTTAATTAGTAGAAAAAATAGCTTAAAAAAATTATACAACTCTTGAATTCAGTATTTTTTTTCATGCTTATTTTTCCCCTCTTTTTGTTTGTTTTGATATTATGATTTCTTAGTTAATTTGTTGGATATTACTTCTTTTAAATTTTATTTTGTGTACTTTTTTCTGTACTTTTAAAAATTCCATTTTTAAAAAATATCCTTACAGCTTGACATAATTGGTACCTAATGAGGACAGAAAAATAAATTGCCTACCATTGTTTTGAAACATTTATCTCTGTGATTATGTATTGTGTTTTAATGAATTTAAATGTTTGTTCCAGGCATGATGAATGATGAAAAATGGTTCTATTCATGAGTGATTGTCAACTAACCACCTTCATAATATATAGTTTAGTAGAATAGAGTATGCATCCCTTCATTTTGACCTCTGTTTGATGTTATGTTTTGTCTGTGAATGAATGATCATGGTTTGAAAGAGACCTTGTAGTCCAATTCTTTTCCTAGTTCAGGAATCCATTACTATGTTGTCCCCAACAGATAGCCATCCGGCCTCTCCTTAAATACAGCAAAGTGAGCCAATTGCCTCCCAAAGCTGTCTTTTCCACTGTTGAATAACTCTTATTGCCTGGATTTTTCATGTTTTTAATGTTCAATCAATATATACTTCCTTGTAATTTGAATCCATTCTTTCTTCCCCTGTCTCTGCAACAACCCTTAGAATACTTAGAATAACAGAGTTGGAAGGGACCTTGGAGGTCTTCTAGTCCAACCCCCTGCTTAGGCAGGAAACCCTCCACCACTTCAGACAAATGGTTATCCAATCTCTTCTTAAAAACATCCAGTGTTGGAGCATTTACAACTTCTGGAGGCAAGTTGTTCCACTGATTAATTGTTCTGTCAGGAAATTTCTCCTTAGTTCTAAGTTGCTTCTCTCCTTGATTAGTTTCCACCCATTGCTTCTTGTTCTACCCTCAGGTGCTTTGGAGAATAGCTTGACTCCCTCTTCTATGTGGCAGCCTCTGAGATATCGGAACACTGCTATCATGTCACCCCTAGTCCTTCTTTTCATAAGACTAGACATATCCAGTTCCTGCAGCCGTTCTTTATATTATAACCCTAAATAATTTTGTCCCATCTTCTCCAAGGCAACTGTTTGAATGGCCTGCTGTTTTTGAATAAATTATACTTTCAATCCTTGTGTTCCATTGATACATTTTGACTCACCAGTTTTCAATAATGCTTATGAAATCATACCTGCTTTCCTACTTTAAAAGACTACTAATTCTTCTAATGCTACATTCCTAGACAGGCACATGGCCTGACCTATTCCTTGTTATATTTTGGTGCTTGTTATTGGGTCCCTTCATATCCTACATATCCCTTCCATTCCCAATTTCAGTCATTGGCACTTTCTGAGCTCTCTTATCTCTCCTCTACAGAGCCCAGTTTAAAACTCTCTGAATCAGGGTTGCAAGATGCTTTCTAAACACATTTATTCCCAATTCTAGTGAGATGCATCTCACCACTTGCCAGAAATCACCTTATTTCAGAATCCGATTCTGTTTTCAAGAAACTCATACCATTCCCATTAGCATCATCTTTGCAGCTTGTTATTCATTTTCAGTACTTTTTTCTCCTCCTGGACCATACCCTTTAACAAGAAGGAACGAAGAAAGTCGTCTGCCCCTTCTTCTTCTCTCGTGGCCTTCTGTTTTCAGGGCTTGGATTGGTTATATTACTTATTCCTATGTAGATTAATAGAAAAAAATGTTCGTTAGTGGGCTGAGAGTTGAGAGTGTTTACCTAGCATCATGAATTTGTGCACCAGAATATCAATACACATTTCTGATAAACCATCAAGCCAACAGATGGCTGCCCCTTTGTAAACAGAGTCTTTCATAATGTCAGCCCATTTAGATAGGAAATCATCTTCATAGAATATTGCATGTCTGGTTGTGCTATAACTCTCCTCCTCCTCCCCCCTCCCAAAACCTCCCCAGTGGGTCAGGGAAGTGTCTGAGCTGGTTCCAAATGTTATCTTGTTTCTCAGGGCTTAAAAAAGGGTTTACCCTCTTTGCCTAGGTGCATGTTTCCGTCAAGGCCATCTTCCTTACACTCTACATATGGTCAGTGCCTGTAGCTTTTATATTTTAAGGGCAGAAGCATTCTTTTTCTTTTTCTTTGCAAATCCAGTACAATCCTCTTCCTTAATCATCCAAGGCTTGTAAAAACTTACTTTCATCCAGGTGTCCAGAAACAATTGTAAAATCTTGGAATTCATTTTGAAGTTGCAGATAATAGTCCTTCTGGATAGATTTGGGCTGTGGCAGATATCTTTTATTTTTCCATAAAGAGATTTCTTATATCTTCTGGAAGGGTTTTCGGTGCAATTGTTCTCTACTTCATATACACAATTTAAGAATTCCCAGTCTTCCTTGGCTTGGAGGGAGGGAGTGGGAACAATTTTGTTTCTAATTTCTTCAGTATTTCAATCAACCTGCACTTGTAGTATTTACAGTACTTATCTTCAGGAGGAAAAAAACAAATAAGGCACATTCCTTGCAAGCTTTGAGAGCACACATTCCTCTGTTGAACAATAAGTGCCTCCCTCTTGACCACTCTTGCAACTTTTATTTGCTTACTTAATGAACTTGCTCTTCGGGGTGCTGGTTCCTTTACGTGTCCCCTGAAATTTTCTCTGTTAGATTTGGATCAAACAATACTGGTCACACACACTGAGCAATCAGCAGTGCAGTGTGGAGTCAGCTGCAGTTAGAAGCATCTCTATCTTCGTGGCTCTTCCTCTCTTTTCTCCCTCCTCTATCTTCTTCAGTCTCCTTGATCAAACTACCAAATTCCCCTTTTGCATTTCCTGTTCACTCAGCAACCTTTAAATCACCCATGTTCATGTTTTAAGAAATTTTTAGCAAAGCTCACTTCAAAGTTTGTTTGGCTTGGTTTGTGCTTGGTTTAATCTCTTTGGGGAGTTGTATCATCATCATCCTGCTAGATCCTGTAGACTTGTAGTATGTATAACAATATAAGATTACAATAAAACATTCACAATAAGAAAATTAACATGGGACTATTACTCTCTCTTAGCCCAACCTGTCTCACAAGAGTGTTGTTACAGTGACAAAATAGTTCTTGTAGAGTGCTTAAAAATAAGAGGATGCTAAATAAAAATATTAACACAAAACGCATCACAGCATTTCACAGCTCACTTTATGTGGAATAGAATCTTTCATGCTATTTTTCAGAGTAGTGAATTTAATATATGTTAGGTTGGGTGAATGGAAGAGGCAGACAGAGAGACTTCAGAACAACAGCTCTTTATTAGTCAAGTGCTAACAATCCAGCAAAAGCCCTGTCTGACAGCCAGCCCTTTTATAGGGAGCTGTCAGACAGGCCAGCCAATCAGCAGGCAGTATTTTCCCTCCAGAATGGAGGACCTGACTGAAGCCTATGTGCTTCAGTCTGAGAATGTAAGACCCCTCCCCTCTTAGTTGGGCTAACCCAACGTGTGACGTAGTCACGCAGATAGGCGGGGCGTTTAATTGGTCTTTCAGACCTGCGCAGCTCAGTCGGAGCTGGGTAAGCGGTCAGGTCGGTCGAGCTTCTGTTGCTCCCGGTCTCGACCAATGGCAGCTTCTGGATTTCGGGCTGGGGCGTGGCTGGAGCTTCGAGGACCGGTTCGTTCGGAGCTCGCCCCCCGGCATGAGCGTCACTAGGTAAGTCTTCCGGACTTGGTCAGATTGAGTCTTCTCTGTTAGGAGCGAGTGGTTGCTCCTTTTGGTTAGGCGTTTGCGCAGAAGTTAGTTCTGGTAGCCTAAGATTGGAATGGCTGAGTCGGCCTGGGAGTTGGTCAATGTGCCGCCTCCAGCTTCTATCGTCCTCAAGCTCTAGTCGGTAAGAGCGAGGGCCGGTGATCTCTGTAACTGTGTCAGGAACCCAGAGAGGACCCCCAGCATAGTTGTGGGTGTATACTTGATCCCCTATGCTAAAGTGTCGGAGCTGATTATGGGAGTCTACTGGGGCCTCGGCAGAGTAGTTAGGGTGCAGCCGATCTAGGTGGGACCGTAGTCGGCAACCCATTAGAAGTTCAGACGGACTTCTACCAGTGGTGGCGCTAGGAGTGATATGCTGGACTAATAAGAATTTATCGATTCATGTTTGCCAATCGCCTGGGCCCATGCGTGAAAGGGTTTCTTTTGCTGATCTCACCATTCTCTCTACCTGACCATTGCTAGACGGATGAAATGGTGAGCAAAGGGCATGTCTGATTCCCTGTTCTGCTAAATAGGGTTCAAATTGTAAGGCCATGAATTGGGGCCTGGAATTGACCCCCGGAATTCCTTATAACTGTGCGAAAGGGCTTCTTTTGCAGCTCTCACCATTCTCTCCGCCTGACCATTGCTAGATGGATGAAATGGCGAGCAAAGGGCATGCCTGATTCCCTGTTCTGCTAAATAGGTTTCAAATTGTAAGGCCGTGAATTGGGGCCCGTTGTCCGAAACCAGGACATCAGGCAGGCCGTGCATGGAGAAAAGTCTCCATAGCACCTTGATGACCGCCTCTGCCGTGGTGGTGGTCATGAGGGCTATCTCTAACCACTTCAAGCATGTGTCCATGACTACGAGGAAAGTTTGCCCATGAGTAGGGCCAGCAAAGTCAATGTGCTGTTGGCTGTTCCCACTTGTACGCGGGCGCCTCCGGGGGAGCTGGTCTGGATTCCTGGCACGGCGAGCAGGTGACCACCCATTCCGTAATGTCCCGGTCCATGTTAGGCCACCAAACATAGCTCCTGGCCAAGGCCTTCATCTGGACAATCCCCGGATGGCCCACATGCAATGCTTCTAATACTGCAACATGCAGTTTCTGTGGAACAACCACTCGATCCCCCCAGAGAAGGCAACCCCGCAAAACTGACAGTTCATTCTGCTTTGTCACAAACATTTTAAACTCAGCCCCAACAGACCCCTTTGGCCACCCCCTCAACACCCAGTTCACGACTTGGGAGATAGTTTTGTCCTTGGTGGAGTGGCGCGCAACCTCAAGTGAGGTTATTGGCCCAGAATCCAGGCAGTCAATTAGGAGAACCGGGGTCTCCAGTGTGGGGTCTTCCAGAAGCATCGGCAAGGGACAGCGGCTGAGGGCGTCAGCATGCCCCAAAGACTGTCCTGGCCGGTGGAGAAGCCGGTAGCTATAAGCGGCCAGGAAAATGGCCCACCGAGTCATTCTGGGCGAGAGGGACGCAGGCGTGGGGCGGTCGCCTGCGAGGAGACCCAACAACGGCTTGTGGTCAGTGTTCAAGTCAAATTGCCGCCCATACAAATAGTCATGGAAACGTTTGACTCCAGCCACCACAGCCAGCGCTTCTCTGTCCAGTTGACTATAATTGTGCTCCGTGGTGGACTGAGTCCTGGAATAGAAGGTGATGGGTGCCTCGGTGCCGTTGGGAAGGCGATGGCTGAGGACAGCCCCCACGCCAAAGGGTGACACATCGCAGGTCAGCACAAGCAGCAATGTCTGGTTATATTGGATCAGCAGGCTGTCCGCAGAGAGTAGGCATTTGACAGCTGCGAAGGCAGCAGCCTCAGATCGTCCCCAGGTCCATTTCACCTTTTTTGCGAGGAGCCTATGGAGCGGCTCGGCCACTGTAGGCTTCTGTTTAAGGAAAATGCTATAGAAGTTAAGGAGCCCGAGGAACGCTTGTAGTTCAGACTGGTTCCGAGGGGTAGGGGCGTCCTGAATAGCTTTAATTTTTGAGTCTGTGGGGTGGATCCCAGAGCCGTCAATCATGTACCCTAGGAACTCTATCCTGTCCACCCCAATTTGGCATTTCCCCTTTTTAAGCCGCAGACCCTTATCTCGAATTCGGGTCAGCACGATCCTTAAATGTTGGAAAAGTTGTTTTTTATCCCTGGCCGAAATTAGAATGTCATCAAAATATGGTATGACCCCCAGAATTCCTTCTAACAGGCATTCCATGAGACTTTGGAACAGTCCAGGGGCTACACTAATGCTGAATTGAAGCTGTTTGCATTTTAATGCACCCCTGTGCGTTACAATGGTCTGTGCCTCCGCAGTAGTGCCATCTACAGGCAGCTGCTGGTAGGCTTGTGCCAGATCGAGTTTAGCAAATATTTTTCCTGGGCCCAGGGAGTGTAGCCGGACCACAGGAACAGGATAGGCGCTCTGCTGCAGTGCCTTATTAAGAGTGCACTTATAATCAGTGCAGAGACGAATTGACCCCTCCGGCTTGACCGGGGTCACAATAGGAGTTTCCCAGCATGCATGATCGACGGGCTCTAGGATCCCCTGGGCAATTAGCTTGTCTAATTCCTTGTCAATTTTTGGTCGGAGAGCAAGAGGAGGCTCCGGGGCTTGAGCCGAATTGGGGCTACATTTGGGTCCAAATTAAATGAAATTGGGGTCCCCTTATACATACCGGTCCCCTTATACATACCTGTTTAGTGACCTGCTGTCACTAAAAACGTCCTCGAACTCCTTTAGAAGGTCTTCCGTATTGATTCCAGTCACCCCCATACCGAGGGCCTCAAACCACTCCAAACCGAGCAGGCTTGGAAGGGAGCCACTGACCACAGTCAGGGTGAGAGGGCCATTGAACCCCTTGAAATGCACCCGGAAGGTGCCGCAGCCGATGACAGGAATGCGGTTGCCCTGGTAGTCGGTCAGTCTCAGTTCTTGGCACTGCAGTTGTTTTCTCTGGATTCCCGGGATTGCTCGTTGCAGCGTGGCCCAGGAAACGATGGTGAGAGATGACCCGGTATCGATCTCCATGTTGCACGGTGACCCTTCGAGCAGGACGGTGACCCGCAGCTTCTTCCGGCGTGGAGTGGTTGCTTGCTGGATCGTTGTTTGACAGGCGTTGGTGGCATCAGCCCAGTCGGTCCTCCGCCGTGGTGGCCAACCCCTGCATTGAGGTTGCTTGGGGTACCTGGGCTTGCTTGGTGCTCGCCGCGTTGCCTGTGGAGAAGGTAGCTTGGCACGGCAGACCCTGGCTAAGTGACCGCGATGGTCACATCGTTGGCAGATGGCCTCGCAGTATCGGCAGTCGGTACGGTGATGGTGTCCTTCACAGCTGGCACAGGGTGGACAGCGGTCGTCAGGCACGTTTGCCGCTTCTCGCCGTTTGAATCGAAAGCGGCAAACTTCCTCGTCGCTGTCAGGCGAAAAATCTCGCACCGAAGTCTCGCGATGCACGCTGACATTTTTTCACGCGTTTCTCGGGCTGCTTGGTTGTAGCGCCTCACTCGACCTAGTGGATGCTTCGGACGCCCAGGCTTCTTCCAGCGTGATATGGAGCATGAGGGTTGTCCGCGAAAGCAGCCTCCACTGGAGAGTAATGTCCTGAATTCCGCAGATCACTTGATCGAGCAGCAGCTCGCCCAGATCTTGGAACTCGCAGTGGGCAGCTGCTTTCTGAAGTGCGGCAACATATTCGTTGATGGTCTCTCCTTCCTTTTGATTTCTTAAGTTGAATTCGTGCCGCCGCACATATTTGGAGGGTTTTGGTGCATAATGAGTCTTTAGCATGTTCTGAAGTGCAGACCAGGTGACCGTCTGGACCGGCGTTGGTTCAGCTAGCGCCTGGCCAGTGTCGAATACATCCGTCCCACAGTAGCTCAGGAACAGAGCTCTTTTGCAGCTGTCAGACAGCCCGAGGAGGTCGTTCGCCTCCATAAAGCAGTCGAAGCGAGTCATGTAGGTGTTCCAGTGCTCTCGTGCCGGGTTGAAGTGACTCGGCGGGGCGTGTGTTATCATGTCGGCTGAGTTGGTGCTTTAGAAAGGCCATTTGTCAAAGACTTGCTGCCCCGGGCTGGATTGCGTGGTTGTCAGCTCTTTTCTGGCTTATCTTTCAGATCCCACCTTCGTCGCCAGTGTTAGGTTGGGTGAATGGAAGAGGCAGACAGATAGACTTCAGAACAACAGCTCTTTATTAGTCAAGTGCTAACAATCCAGCAAAAGCCCTGTCTGACAGCCAGCCCTTTTATAGGGAGCTGTCAGACAGGCCAGCCAATCAGCAGGCAGTATTTTCCCTCCAGAATGGAGGACCTGACTGAAGCCTATGTGCTTCAGTCTGAGAATGTAACAATATAGTTACTACAT
>QLTV01003467.1:1445160-1459035 GCA_003457575.1 Thermophis baileyi
TCTGGATTTTGGCCCGGGGCATGGCTGGCGCTTCGAGGACCGGTTCGCTCGGAGCTCGCCCCCCGGAATGAGCGTCACCAGGTAAGTCTTCCGGACTTGGTCGGATTGAGTCTTCTCTGTTAGGAGCGAGTGGTTGCTCCTTTTGGTTAGGCGTTTGTGCAGAAGTTAGTTCTGGTAGCCTAAGATTGGACAGAGAGAGAGACTTCAGAACAACAGCTCTTTATTAGTCAAGTGCTAACAATCCAGCAAAAGCCCTGTCTGACAGCCAGCCCCTTTATAGGGAGCTGTCAGACAGGCCAGCCAATCAGCAGGCAGTATTTTCCCTCCAGAATGGAGGACCTGACTGAAGCCTATGTGCTTCAGTCTGAGAATGTAACAATATAGTTACTACATTCTATCAAAACAGAAACTAATGCTTCTCTATTTTGAAAACTAACCCTGAATATTTTAGAGGAAGCTTGTCCTCTTGATTTTATTTTATATTTATATTAGATTTTATATATCATCCTTCAGAACAAATACTTTCTATACCATTTTATAAAACATTGTTAAAAATACTATCTAAAAACTTGAATTATAAAAAGCATCATAAATCCTAAATATATATAGCATACACAATAAAGCAAATTTAGTGAAAAATGGATCCTAGATAAAAAAAGTGATTCAAAATAATTTTATATTGGTTTGTTTAGATTTCATACTCATTATGGCAGTGATGGCGAACCTTTTTTGGTCCGCATGCCAAAAGGGTGTGTGTGTGTGCGCGCTAGCGCGCACGCGTGCCCACACCCATTCCCTCCCCCCACGCATGCGCACAACCCCCCCACGCTGCCCCCTGCGCATGCACCCCCCCGTGAATGCGCAAAGGCCTCACTGAAGCCTGGGATGGTGAAAAACGGCCCAACAGGCAAACCGGAAGTTCGGAAAAATGCACTTCCGGTTTGCCCGTTGGGCTGTTTTTCGCCCTCCGAGGCTTCAGGAAGCTTCCCTGAAGCCTCCGGAGTGCAAAAAACAGCCCAACGGCAAACCAGAAGTGCGTTTTTCCGAACTTCCGGTTTTCCCGTTGGGCCGTTTTTCGCATTCTGGGGCTTCAGGAAGCTCCCCTGAAGCCTCCGGAGTGCAAAAAACCGCCCAACAGCAAACCGGAAGTGCATTTTTCCGAACTTCCGGTTTCCCCGTTGGGCCGTTTTTTGCATTCCGGGGCTTCAGGAAGCTTCCCTGAAGCCTCCGGAGGGCAAAACGGCCTTCCCCAAGGCCGAAAATCAGCTGGCATAGGGCAACGCCTCGCGTGCCCTCTGATATGGCTCCGCGTGCCACCTGTGGCACGCGTGCCATAGGTTCGCCATCACTGCATTATGGTATGCCACTGCTTATAAAATAGTCTTTAGTTTTAGCTTTTAAAGCAGCATCTTGAATCTGTGAATTTGCAGGACCAAACACAGACAATTTTTTTCTTGTATTTAATGAAAATGTAAATTACAGTGTCTCTTGCTAAAAATAGGCTTACTTTAAATTATCTATTCACCATTCGAAACATATTTTCACATCTTCATTCTCTTAATGGAGTTGACTGTATAGAAAATGGCAAATGCTACCAACCAACACCTACATATTTGTACAAAGATAACCCTGCAGTGCTGCTGTGAGATTCTTTTTTTAATCATCTGTTATTTATACAAGTATGATTCATTAACAGTTGTTCTTACAAAGAGGAAATGCAGCCTACTAATACAATTTAAATGTTCCAAATTTTTGGTATTAAGAAAATAATTAACTCTAGAAGCTTTCTCAAATTTATTTTTTTTAAAGAAAAGATACTAATTTATTCGGATGCATTTTCTTAAAAGTACATACACTAAACATACATATAAGCCTCACATTATTTCATTTCATGATAAAGTGACGTGAGGCAAAGGATGCAAAGAGAGTTTGTAGTATGCAAAATAAATTAAAAATCTGGAGATAAAGGGCAACAAAGTCAACAGCAACAATTAAATCCCATGCATTATACCTCTTTGACTTTCATATCCTTGCAAACCATCCTTGTTCTCACCACATCCATACATGCCATTCGTTCTTTAAACCCTTCCTGTGTCTCTTTTTCAAAATCTCATTGAGTCTTACTCTTGCCCAAGGGTGAACCATTCACTAAGTTTTATATTCTTGCTTTTGCTTGTTTCCATCATGTACTCCTCTCTTACTGCTTTCAGCAGCCAAACTTCAATTTCTTGTTTTTGCAGAATATTCCATAATGAAACCCATTCATGCTATCATATGCTTTACTGAGTGTTTTTACATTCAGATATTTCCCAGTGAGCTTCCAAAGAGAAAAAAGTCTGGTTTGCACACCCACTGTAGAGATTAAAGAGGATGGCCCTAATGTAGAGAAAGAAGATCTGTTACCAAGGCAATGAATAGATAAACATTGCTGAGACCAGATGAGGGGAGATGGGCTAGAAAATATCTCAAACACCTCCCAAATTTACTTAAGAGATAAAAGAGAGAGGAGAAGAAGCACATTCAGACTTGCATGCTTTCATTAAAAAGTCAGTCTTAATAAAAGTAGATTTAGGTACACCTGACATCTGTTTCTTGGTTTGGACTGACATCCACTGTCCAGCATAAAGCAACCCAGTAAATTTATCTCCTTGTCACCTCCTTTAATCAAAATTTCCAGACATAGTTATTAAACAGATCTCTTGTAGCTTTTGCATTGATTGTTGCTCCCCTCCCTTTATATAAGGGAACAGTAATAGCATTCTTCCCCTTGTAAGCAGAGATATAATCTTCACACACATGATGAAAAGTTGCACTAGCAACATAAACAAAGCACATCCGTACTTTAACGTTTCATGTTATACTATCCATACCTGCAGACTTTCTTCTGGAGTTGATTTCTTGGTTTGGTCTGCCTGGTGGGCCGAGACCAAGATATCTTGCAAAGTCTGGTTGTGTTGTACATCCTCCTCTTTTTAACTGTTTAATAAATTAGGGTGGTGTCTTTCTAAGCTGCTTCTGAATGTTATCAGGATGTTCTGGATTTAAAACTTGTTTTACCCTTTGTTGGCTTGGCAATGAGGTTTGCATGTGTTCATCTTCCTTGTTCTCTATTATTAATTTTTTGATTCAATTTAAGATGCTGATTTTGTACTATTAATACCCTTCACATCTTCTGTCTTGAGGACCACATTCTCCAGCCAACTTTGGCCCATTTGATTAGTTCCAGTAATGAAAACCTGCTGCAATTCCCATAGTTTGGAGAAGTTGGGCTGCAAGGAGCTACTGATATTTTGTAGCAGTGCTAATATTGTGGAATAGCCTCTTTGTGGAGATTAGGATGGTTTTGTTTTAGTTGGTTTTTCACAAGCTTCTAAAGGTTGAGCTTTTTCAGACAGCTTTTCCATTTTTGAGTGGTTGTTATATTATTTTTTTCTTCATAATGTTATATTTTTAACTTTTATATGAAATTTGTTTTATAATATATTTTTAATGAACTGCCAAGAGCCGTGGTGGCGCAGTGGTTAGAGTGCAGTACTGCAGGCTACTTCAGCTGACTGCTAGCTGCAGTTCGGCAGTTCAAATCTCACCGGCTCAAGGTTGACTCAGCCTTCCATCCTTCCGAGGTGGGTAAAATGAGGACCCAGATTGTTGGGGGCAATATGCTGACTCTGTGAACCGCTTAGAGAGGGCTGTAAAGCACTGTAAAGTAGTATATAAGTCTAAGTGCTATTGCTATTGCTATTGCTATTTTAAGTGCAGCGGCATACAAATATGGTTAATAAATGAATATCCATATCTGTATAGGAAAGGTGGTAACTAGCCCAGTATACTTTTGATGTTTAGTTGTTTTTTGATGCCTTTTTGTATGTTTATTTTGTTCTTTTTTTTAACAATGCTTTGTTGTTTTGCACTTAGTGTTTATCTCTGAACGAGAATTTTGCATTGATCTTCCTTTAGTAATCCAGCCTGAGGTTACTAATTCATAGGCCTGGATAAATTTAACCCAGAAAGACTGTAGTTGTATCAGCTGAAGCTGTTAAAGTGCATTTTTGCCAACAAAGGTTACATGGATTTTCAGTGTCCAAGCTCAATGTACAAGTGCTTTCAGAGTATGTAGCTCTTTGTAGAAAGTGTACTCATCTATGCAAATGAGGTCAATTACATATACTATATACATAAGTCCCAAAATCAGGAACTATATATCTGTAGAACTAAAGTCTCATCCGGATTCAGTTTTGGTCATCTTACTCTCATCCAACCTAGTTGTACATGGCTACACCTTACTGTGATATGCTAGGAATGTTACAGATCTATGCAATATTAGTCCTCTGAATACACATTTCTCCAAATTCTCTATTAACCATTCCTTGTGATTTTGTATGTGTTACTGTGAGAGGACAGGCTGCCCATATGGCCAGCCCTTATGCAGATGTTATCCTGCCGCTTTAAGCCCTCTCTCAAGTCAGCACAGCACTTTGCTATATAAGCTGTGCTGAGAGACAGCTGGGGTGTTGGTGTATGGGAGTCAAGGAAGGCAGTGTCTGTTTTTTGTTGGAAATAAAGCAGCCTGAAGCAGTTACCTTCTCCAGTAGTAGGACTCACAAAAAATAGTAATTGGAGAAGCAATGGTAGGAGGTGGAGTAGCAGTGGAGAAGAGTGGAGTAGGGTTTAGCAGTCAATACTAACACACAAATGCTTGGTTGTTGCCTAGGTACCTGTATTATTTTGGCTCTCTTGTGTTTTGGAGCCCACTGACGTGGGGCTTAAAAGACAATTGTGACAATTATATAGTTTTATGGATACAACGGTGTCCCACAGTTTCCCACAATATAGTTTTGAAAGGGGTTGAAACAGTTTCCTGGTAGTAATAAATAAACTCTTCAGGTAGGAGTAGAAGCACTACAGAACAGTGATTCCCACACCAGCTACATGAAATTAATCCAGGAGGAACACAATGGTGGTTTATATCTCAGAACCACTGAGAGATCAAGGAGAAGCAGAACCGTCTATGGAGATTCTCAGACATCCAGGTCACACTTGTCCCAAAGGTGCTTGAAGAAGCTTCTTGGATGAGAAGAGAAACATCTTCAAAGAAAAACCAGAAAGTCCAGTTGCTCTTGAAGAAGCACCTTTGGGACAAGAAACAGAATCCCACACACTCTCTGTCTCTCTCCTGTGACATGTCACTTACCAGGATGACTGACAATAATTTCTGGCTTGGCCATGCCTAAACCCAAGACTGGAGTCAGTCCAGATAATCAGTATTTTTTTTTTCAGGCAGCTTGCTCAAAAAGGAGATACTTGTTACTGGGCAATAGTTGTAAAAATCTCTGGATTCGGGAAAGTTGCTGATCAGAACTTACTGCATGATAGCTCCCCCCCCCCAAAAGGTAGCAGGGACCACTCCACTGTACAATCCTGCAGTCACCAGCATCTCCCCCTCCCCTGCCCTGATAGTTGATCAAGGTGACAATGATCAAGAAGCCAAGCCTTTGACTGCTTTTGGTGTAAATCTTGTCAATACCTTTCAAACAGCATAAGCAGAAACTCACAATGTTGAGAAAGGCAGAATATTGGACACCTCAATAGGTGTTCAGATCACCATGGAGACAGATGATTTTATCCTCAAAGTATATTAAACATTCAGTGCCAAGTATATCCCTGATGGAATTCTGTTCTCTTCCAAATACTAACACTTTATTGGGAGGACAATTTTATTTCATTTTAAAAGTTACCATTTTACAATGAGATGTACAGTATGTCACAGACGTGAGTACACCCCATCACACTTTGTAAATATTTAAGTATATCTTTTCATGTGACAACACTGAAGAAATGACACTTGACTACAATGTAAAGTAGTGAGTATACAGCTAGTATAACAGTGTAAATGTGCTGTCCCCTCAAAATAACGCAACACACAGCCATTAATGTCTAAACTGCTGGCAACAAAAGTGAGTACACCCCTAAGTGATAATGGCCAAATGGGGCCCAAGTAACTGTTTTCCCTCCCTGGTGTCATGTGACTCGTTAGTGGTACAAGGTCTCAGGTGTGAAGGGGGAGCAGGTGTGTTAAATTTGGTGTTATTGCTCTCACTCTCTCATACTGGTCACTGGAAGTTCAACATGGCACCTCATGGCAATGAACTCTCTGAGGATCTGAAAAAACAAATTGTTGCTCTACATAAAGATGGCCTAGGGTATAAGAAGATTGCCAAGACCCTGAAACTGAGCTGCAGCACAGTGGCCAAGACCATACAGTGGTTTAATGTCAGTGCTCAGCCCATACACCGCACGCTGCATCAAATTGGTCTGCAGGGCTGTTGTCCCAGAAGGAAGCCTCTTCTAAAGATGATGCACAAGAAAGCCCGCAAACGGTTTCCTGCAGACAAGCAGACTAAGGACATGGATTTCTGGAACCATGTCCTGTGGTCCGATGAGACCAAAATAAACTTATTTGGTTCAGATGGTGTCAAGCGTGTGTGGCGGCAACCAGGTGAGGAGTACAAAGACAAGTGTGTCTTGCCTACAGTCAAGCATGGTGGTGGGAATGTCAAGGTCTGGGGCTGCATGAGTGCTGCTGGCACTGAGGAGCTATAGTTCATTGAGGGAACCATGAATGCCAACATGTACTGTGACATACTGAAGCAGAGCATGATCCCCTCCCTTCGGAGACTGGGCCACAGGGCAGTATTCCAACATGATAACGACCCCAAACACACCTCCAAAACTACCACTGCCTTGCTAAAGAAGCTGAGGGTAAAGGTGATGGACTGGCCAAGCATGTCTCCAGACATAAACTCTATTGAGCATCTGTGGGGCATCCTGAAACGGAAGGTAGAGATGCGCAAGGTTTCTAATATCCACCAGTTCCGTGACGTCTTCATGGAAGAGTGGAAGAGGACTCTAGTGGCAACCTGTGAAGCTCTGGTGCACTCTATGCCCAAGAGGGTTAAGGCAGTACTGGAAAATAATGGTGGCCACACAAAATATTGACACTTTGGGCCCCATTTGGACATTATCACTTAGAGGTGTACTCACTTTTGTTGCCAGCAGTTTAGACATTAATGGCTGTGTGTTGCATTATTTTGAGGGGACAGCACATTTACACTGTTATACAAGCTATATACTCACTACTTTACATTGTAGCCAAGTATCATTTCTTCAGTGCTGTCACATGAAAAGATATACTTAAATATTTACAAAATGTGAGGGGGTGTACTCACTTCTGTGACATACTGTATCTTAATACTTTTTAGTTCTTCACATCACTGTTAAATGTACAAAGCAAACATTTGTATTACTGATGGACTTATTTATTGAAACACATACACATCCGCCTCGCCTTTCAATTATGTCATTTTAAAAATGCCTTAAAATAAAACAGTGCTTTAAAATAAAGTAAAAATTAATGTTATAACAGAAATTCCCAGTTGTAATAATACACAACATATCTAGAAGTAAATATTATTGACCTCAATGGAAGTTAATTTGGAACGGCAATAATATGTAGATTGATATGTAAAATATAGAGTTTTCCTGGCATTTAAAGGTTATGAAGGATAGTGGCAATAAGCCTCCTTCAGAATATTCTAAAGCCAAGGTAAGAAAGCTGTGTTGAGATTTATTAATGGAAGGATATTGGAAGAAGAGCCTTGGATGATGCTCTTAATACCTGGGCACATACTTGTTAGAGAAAGATAACACCACCACCCCACAAATATTATTGAAATTCAGGGCTCATCAATCCTAAGCAAGATGACTCTTAGAAGGGTAAATGTAAAATGCAGCCCACCAAAATCCGGAGAGCTTTATGATGCCCTCACTGGCATGGTGGTGTCACTGGTGTCAGTCAGGATTAAGTCTCCCAATTGCTTTACTTGAGTGTAGAGAAAAATCAAAAGGAGAGCTGAAGATTCTACTTTCGGTCTCGCTAGGTTTTGTACAGGTAGTCCTCGACTTATGACCGCGAGACCAGAATTTATGTTGCTAAGTGAGAAATTTGTTAAGTGAGAGTTTTGCTCCATTTTACGACTTTTCTTGCCACGTTTGTTAAGTGAATCACTGCAGTTGTTAAGTTAGTAACATGGTTGTTAAGTGAATCTGGCTTCCCTATTGACTTTTGTCAGAAGGTCGCAAAAGATGATCCCATGACCCCAGGACACTGCAACCAGGGGTGGTATTCACTTACCTTCCCTACCGGTTCGCAAATGTGAGCGCATGCGCAGAGCCTAGAAAACGTGGATAAATGGTCAAAACATCAGAGGAGATTGGGGAGGACAAAAAAAAAAAAAAAAGATGAGCGGGGCGGGGGGGGGGGGGGGGGGGGGGGGGGCCACCCGCAGTCACCACTACTGGTTTGCCTGAACTGGATAGAACTGGCTGAATACCACCTCTGACTGCAACCGTCATAAATATGAACCTGTTGTCAAGCATCCAAATGTAAATCACGTGACCATGGGTTTGCTGTAATGGTCTTAAGTGTGAAAAATGGTCATAAGTCACTTTTTTCAGTAGTGTTGTAACTCTGAATGGTCACTGAATGAACTGTTGTAAGTCAAGTACTACCTGTACATGGGAACACAATCTTTCCTGTAATTCAGGCAGCAAAATGTTTTTGGGATTCTCCTGAAAACCAAATGTTGATACTGATTCTTCCATCCCAAAAGTATACTGGATTTTTACCAGCATTTTTTGTGGCTATGTACAGAAAATACGTAATAGCAAATGTTCCTCAAGCAGTTCTGTTCATAAAGTCTGCGGATTTACTTCTGTGGGGGGGGGGGAAGATAACTGGGTTCAAATTAGTTCAGTCAAACATATTCACATATATATTATTAATGTGATTTAAGGACGACTTTGGAGGAAATAGTAATTGGGAAGGTGTAAGGGAAATATTCAACCATACAAATGGAAAATTCTGAATTCCTTCTTCATATTAATTTTTTAAAATCTATGTTCGTCACTTCAACTGTGCAAAAACTGAAACTGACAAGAATAATTTCTTGATTTACACAGTGTGCTGACATGCGAGTGTCACTATCAAAGTCTCGTGTGGGTGATTTTTGAAAAATGTTTTGATTCTTATTTCAAAGGCTTAATTATTATTTGGCAGATGAAAATAGGAATATGCCTGTGTATGAACACAAAGGTTAAAGCCTGACAACCTAGTCTATGCTATGCTATATAATGGTAGCACAACACAAATCTGCCACAAATTATAAAATAAGAATTAAATATTGATTCAGATACATTATTGAAGTAAATCATAGAGATGTATGCTATTTAGAAGAGATTGGTCCCTTTTTACTAAGATGGGAGTATTTGATTTATAATTTATTTTTGTATAACTAAAGTTACTGATACAGTTTATTTAAAAAAAGTTATAAAAACTGTATTGAGTAAAAGATCTTTCTTTCATTTATATACCAGCATTGCAAAAATTAATCACAAACTTACTTTAAAAGTCAGCCAGTATGACCTCGGATTATTTTTTATCCTTCATCTCTTTGTCTGTGTTTTTACCAAACACAATAGGTAGAGAAATGCAAACAAACCTAGTCAGTAGTAAAAGCATCTAATTTATATTTATTATAAAGGAATTTGGAAGAGAATTTGGGATGAAATGAAGTAGACTGTTTGTGTGTATGTTTTTAATTTTCATGTGCATTTTTCATGTAAAGGAACCTTTATTCTGAGCCATTTTGCAAAATTATACATCAGATGTTTAAAATCCAAACCTAAAAAAATAATAAGGTGGCTTATTGAAATTTAGAAGAAAGTGTTTCATGAAAAATTAAGGGAAACATAAACACTGCAATATTAAGTGAATTCTAAATTCTTTGCATTACATACTTATGCTTACTAGTTTTTTGGAGCAATTGTATCTGAACTATAGAGGGTAAATATTTCATTTCCTATGAATTATATTTTTCCTTTTTTTAATTCCCAAAGAAAACATCCTAGCAATTAAAAGATCCAAAATTTAATTGTATATACAGAATACCTTATGCCACCAGACTTGAAATTTTGGGCTTAGACAACTAGAACTACGCCGCCTTCGGTCTGACCTAAACGTAGTACATAAAATTATTTACTACAATGTCCTACCTGTCAATGACTACTTCAGCTTCAACCACAACAATACACGAGCACACAATAGATACAAACTTAAGGTAAATCGCACCAAACTCGATTGCAGGAAATACGACTTCAGCAACAGAGTGGTCAATGTCTGGAATACACTACCTGACTCTGTGGTTTCTTCCCCAAACCCCCAAAACTTTAATCTTAGTCTTCTACTGTTGACCTCACCCCATTCCTAAGAGGTCTGTAAGGGGCGTGCATAAGCATACCAACGTACCTACCGTCCCTGTCCTAATGTCCCCTCTTATTCGTATCCATTTCATGTATTAATAACCATGTTTATACCTATATCTGTTATCTAATACATGCTTGACTAAATAAATAAATAAATAAAATAAATAAATAAATAAACTCTGCAAACAACAGGCAGACAATGTTGAAGTGTGAATATTATTAGTAATTGGTAATAAATTAGAAATAAATCTATTCATGTTTAGGCCAATTGTTTTTTTAATCACACTACAAAATTAATATTGTGGTTGAAAGTACAAGTAAATTTTTTCATAACTGTACCTCAGTTTTCTTAATAAGGTATATAGTACATTATATCACTTCCAGTGTGCAGTACATAAAAAAGAAAATGCTACTCCCAATTTATTTTTTGATTTTAGGATGCACTATAAGTAGTGTAGAAACTGGAAATCAAGAAATATGCCACTGACTGGCACTTGGTTGGATAGCATAGCAATGAAGGCCATGGAAAAATATTCAGATGCCATAACTTGTCTATATATACAAAGATCAGAATCATGCATCCTTATGAAAGCAAACATGGGACTTTGAAGAAAGAAGCTGGATATAAAGAGTATTGATGCTTTTGAACTTTGGTGTTGGAAGAAACTTCTGGGAGTACCAAAGATAGTCAAGACAGGTATCAAATGGCTCATACAACAAATTAGTTCAGAGTTCGCACTCAAAACAGAAATGATCAGGGTCAGATTATTATATTTTGGACATCTTATGAAAAGATCTGCCCTCTTTAAAAGTTTATATACTGGGAAAGAAAGCAAAATGGATGACCAAGAGCAGAATAGCTGGACTTCATTAAAGTCACAATGGATGTAGCATCATTGTGATTATCCTGGAGGAGCTCCATTTACTGTAGGTAGTCTCTATGAGGTAATACCTTGATGGCACATAATTAATGAAACTGAAGAATAAAAAAAGACCCTGCATTTTTACAAATATGAATCAACAAGAAGAATATGAAACTCGAAAAAAGTTAATTGTATACTACCATGTTTCCCCGAAAATAAGACCCTGTCTTATATTTTTCTGAACCCTGAAATAAGCACTTGGCCTTATTGCCATGCACTCAAAAGCCTGATTGGGCTTATTATCAGGGGATGTCTTATTTTGGGGAAAACAGGGTAGTAGGGCATAGGAGTTGGGACGCGGTGGCTCAGTGGCTAAGAAGCTGAGCTTGTCGATCAGAAGGTCAGCAGTTCAGGGGTTCAAATCCCTAGCGCCACGTAATAGAGTGAGCTCCCGTTACTTGTCCCAGCTTCTGCCAACCTAGCAGTTCGAAAGCACGTAAAAAATGCAAGTAGAAAAATAGGGACCACTTTGGTGGAAAGGTAACACCGCTCCGTGCGCCTTCGGCATTTAGTCATGCCGGCCACATGACCACGGAGACGTCTTCGGACAGCGCTGGCTCCTCGGCTTAGAAACTGAGATGAGTACCACCCCTAGAGCCGGAAACGACTAGCACACATGTGCAGGGGAACCTTTACCTTTACCTTAGGGCATAGGAAGTCCTCAATTTAGGACCACAATTGAGCCCAAAATTTCTGTTGCTAAGCGAGGCTGTTAAGTGAATATTGTCCCATTTTACGACCCTTCTTGCCACCGTTAAGTGAATCACCGCAGGTGTCAAGTTAGTTACAAAGATGCTAAATGAATCTGGCTTCCACTTTGCTTGTCAGAAGGTTGCAAAAAGTGATCACATCACCCAGGGACACTGCAAACATCATAAATATGAGCCAGTTGCTTAAGCATCTGAATTTTTGATCATGTGACTATGGGGATGCTGCAATGGTCATAAGTGTGAAAAATGGTCATAAGTCACTTTTTTCAGTGCCATTGTAACTTTGATCAGTCACTAAACGAACTGTTGTAAGTTGAGGGCTACCTGTACAGTAGAGCACATTGTTGTTTGTAACTTGTCAGGAAGGATTTAGGGTTTAAGGATGATTGCATTTCATCAGTTCTGTATCTCCCTCTCTTTCAAGCTTTTTCTGCTTAGTTTGTGAAATGCAGCCCTGAGGGGGGGAAAAATGAATGACTGTTCTTCTATTTCCAAATGTTAATTTTGTCTATATTCGGTCTGCGCTGTCTCTCTGTTTCAGTCATCCCTATTTTCTTACTCATAAATGTCTTATTTACAAAAGCGGGAGAACATTTGAAAGACTCTGCCGATGGTGTTCACATGACTAATACTACGAAATGCAGGAAGGTTTTTTGAGCAGCTCCAGTCTACGCACAGTTGGCTCCCAGCTGACAGACAGAATGTGGGGTGGGCTTTTTCACCAGAATGTTGGGAACTGGATGCCCAGCTATGCTTGTAGTTATACAGTGCCCAGAAATCTGATGCTTATGCCAGAATTCAGGCAGTTAAATAGTATAGAAACTGGGTAGCTTTTATTCCTGTTTCATTTCAGCAAAGGTTATATAATGAGGGGATTGCTGCTTAAGTAAAAGGAAAAATGAAGTCTTTGTTAAATGCCTTAACAAAGAAAGAAGGTAAGCACTGAACACAAAGCACTTGATGCTTAAGAACTGCTATTTTTTTCCCTGCACGCTTAATGTGGTCTGCTAGTTACTATAATTATAGTAAGTTCCTTCTGTATTTTTTTCTAGAATTCCTTTATGTTAGGCTTCCTTTTAGACAACTCATTATAAGAGCTTGCCTGTAAGTTGCTCGCTTTAGTATGTTTTTGAATTATTCCATGTGTTAAAAAATTCTGTTGTTTCCTAATGTATGCTTTTAGTAAGTGTAAAGAATTCCTTAATATATTATTAAATGTTTGTGGAAGAACATTTTGGAGATTATGAAATATTTTTAATCCATTATAATCATGATAATTATTTAGAGGGATGCTTTTTATATATCATCATCTAAAACATTACAAGTATAACTGATGATTAAAAAGAAATTAATGTAAAAGTGGAAACCAAACCTATATAACTTGTAGAATGTATACTCTTATTCTGTAAGTTTTCACATGCAATTTTATTTCAAAAATAGTACATGTAGGAAGCAGATTGGAAATATCCATCCAGTTGTATTGTCCAAACTATATTGGGAAAAGGGAAGAAAACACAGTGAGCAGAGGGGCTTGTTTGCGTCCTTAATTTTCTTATAATACTTATGATATGTGCATCGGTCATTTAAAAACTTCACCCATTTTAAACTTAATATTTAAAAGAAGGTTTTGTTTTGAACATCAAGTGAAAATAATTCACAAAGTAATAAAATCTAATATTAATGCCATGTAGTGAGAAAAGAGGGGATATGTTCTTAAAGAAAATTACTTGGTACGTTGTTTCTCCTTAAATGTAGGAGTCTTACTGTGGATTTACAGTACAATTTAGGAGAAAATCCAATTAAATTGGATTCCATAGATTAAATCCGTGTTACTGTTTTTGTTGTTCGCTGTATAATTAAGCTGAGATCCGTATATGGTTTGAATCCTTGTTTGGGGGAGGGAGGGAGAGGGGAGAGGTGGG
>QLTV01003467.1:1472594-1533903 GCA_003457575.1 Thermophis baileyi
GATAGATGGATGGATGGATGGATGGATGGATGGATGGATGGATGGATGGATGGATGGATGGATGGATGATGGATGGATGGAAAGAAAGAAAGACAACCTTGCCCCTCTATTTATTACTATAGTTATTAGAGTTTACTTTAATAATTATAGTAACAAGGGGCAGCACCCATATTAATAATGAAACATTTGCTTGAAGCTGCTTGCTAACAGATGGATTAACTAATATGTTCTGTTATAACCAACATAACACAAAACTGTGCTCAGGCCATCATGGTTTCCATTTGTTGCCGCAAGAGCAAGCTGAACAATATGCTTTTTCACTTAATAATCACAATACTAGAAAAGTATCAATGATTCCCGAAGAATCAGTAGTAGCTAATATAATCTTCTCCATCTGTTGTCCTCCATATACTATATGTTGCACTAGTATGTCAATCCACAACTATCATGGATAACATTATTGATGTATGATGAGAATTGCATTCTAATAAATCACCAAATTTGGAAAAATAGGGAAAAAGTGGAAAACACAGCACAGTGTTGCTCCTACACCCTTTTCTTTTCTTTTTCTATAATTCCTGGCAGTAAGGAAAAGACATGAGAAACAATTATAGTGAATGCAATGCTTTCATTCTTTTCTCAAGGGTATGATGATAAAACATTAACTAGGATTTTGGCTTCACTACTCACAGCGACTGCCTGTTGTACTCAATAAGTAATTTGCTCTGGATCTAAGGACTTTTGCTCTAATGGAGAAAGCTGATGGCTGCAAATTCATACTTCAGCTACCATTCCCTGAAAAATGGTGCATTAGTCTTAAAGAGATTTTCCAGCCATTATGTAAAAACAACAACAACAACAACAAAAACAACAACAACAACAACAACAGAGAAAAGAAAGAGGTGGGAGGTCCCCGTGTAAATGCTGCATGTTCTTAATAAAATCATTCAGATAAATCTTAAGTTTAAAGTTAAGGATCTTAGCTAAAGATCCTTTTCCCGATCTTCTAACCTTAGCCATCTCTATGCTGTTACTGTATAGTTTCATAAACCACTATACTCCTTCATGTTCCTTATATTCTATCCCCAAAGTACTTTTGGTCCCTCAAAAGAGCCCACTCTTTCTTTCTTGTTGCTTCTCCACAAGAAAGAAGTAGTTGTCGACTTACGACTGTAATGGAACCTGCCCAATATAGTCAGAAGTCATTTCAATTGTTAAGTGAGGAACCCGTGTGATCACCTCACTCAATGACCACTGTCCCGGCCCTCTAAGGTTCAGTTGCTAAGTGACCATGTGGATCATTAAACGAATGGAACGAAAAAACTGCCTGCTGAAAGAAGGCAGGCAGCTCCCCTCCATGTACAGAACCAGCATTCTGAGCTCTAAATGTCTATGGAGATTCTCAGTCATCCAGGTCACAGTTGTCCCAAAGGTGCTTTTTCAAGAGGCAGTTGGGCTTTCTGGTTTTTCTTTGAAGATGTTTTGCTTCTTGAGCTCTGAGAAGTGAGACGTCTTTCAAGAAAAACCAGAAAGTCCAGTTGCCTCTTGAAAAAAACACCTTTGGGACAGCATTCAGAACTGGAAAAAGAAAGCCCAGATCTCAAGCTTTCTTCCTCCAGTCCAATGCGCTGGCTCTCTTCCCTGCCTTGCACTAGAAAGTTAGAAAATCTTTTTTTTTTCTAGCCCAGAGCAGGAAGGGGAGGTAGCACACTGTGTGGAGAAGTTCTCTGCATAGTGAGACTCTGCCCTGCCCTGCTCTCCTGTTCAAAAATAGTTTGAAGAAGATTTTTTTTTCAGAGTATGAGGATGATATCTTGAACCATATCTCTAGTCAGAGGTTGCTGTAATATCTGTTTGTTGACCAATTCTGTTAGCTGGAGGGCTATGTCTGCTTTATTTCTCCTTGCAGAAGAAATAATTCAGTCAGCAAAACTCACATCTCTTTATCTCTGAATGCCTGTTCTTTCCTTCTCTTCCTAAGTCGCATGATCCTGGAAATTAGATACAATATTTGTATTCTCTTTGTAAAGTTTGTGGTGATCTTGCTTATCTGCAAATGCTAAGGCTGAACTTTCATTGAGACCACCACGGAAGGCAGATAGGCAGGGATAATCTTTCAAACAGCCTTCCACAGGATGGGGCTGATTTTACACTGTGAAGGTACATGTTTTACTTGTGCTAACATCCTTTGTAAAGCATATCTTTTTTTGAGTGCTTTGCACAGCCCTTAGATGCAGTCCTGTTAGATCTCTTTGTGTGATGATGTCCCTCTTCCCTGATGTGACTGCCTGCAGGGCTGTCTTTTTCGCTGATTAATACACAACTCTACATATTCTACAATTTTTAGTAGAGATTATATCCAGTGATACAATCTACGAATATAGTTGTTATCTACATATTCTACAATTTTTAGCAGAGATTGTATCTTCTACCCATGCCACCACTTGCCCTGTAGTGTGGCCATGTATCTTAATCTGCTTCATTATATATTCCTGGCTGTGTATAGTAATAGACTAAAAATAGTCTTCTTAAAGTCAAGTTTGAATTCTGATGTCTCCACTGACATTTCCATGTAGTTTTCTTGGCAACAATGCAGAATTAGTTTTCTATTGCCTTCTTTCATTCCATGCAAACATATTTTCTAAGTGTTTATAGCGTATACATAAATTCTGTTTCCTGTCTTAGATAGGTTGAAATCCTATCTAGGACATGAGAGAATATCTTTGGCCATCCAAGCTTCAGCACATTCCAGAATGATGGGAAATTGCAATTTGCATTGCCATAGTTTGGAACCCAGTTTATTAATTCAGATAATAGATCACTTCACCATTGTTTGATTTAAACAGATTGTACTGATGCCATTGAAAAATCACCTAAAATGTCTACAGTGTTTTAAGCTTATCCTAATTAAATGAATTTTTTTGTGGGAAATAGTGACTAAAATTATGTGTAACATACTGTGTGTCCACCTAAGAAACTATAGTATTTCATAATATTAGGGTTATGACTGTTATAAAAATCCATAAAAATCCATTAAAAAGCCATAAAAATAAGGATGTATAAATATTTATACATTTATACCAGGGGTGGGTTCCATTTACCTTCCCCACCAGTTCGCATCACAACATTTTGCGCGCAAGCGCTTGCTCTGCTTGCGCGCATTCCCTCGCGCAATTTTGCTTCCGCACATGCTCAGTAGCTGCAATCAGCCCGAAACACAGCTGAGGAGCTGATCAGCTGTGTTTCGGGCAAAGGAATAAAGGTCAGTATAAACCCGGGGGCAGGCGGGAGGGCCCTTTTTCAAGCAGCAGAAGAGGAAAAACCTTCCAAACACTAAAAAAATTCGCAAAAAATTCACAAAAAAAGATGGCGGCACCCACGGACCAGCACCGGCCGATCCACTTCAGTGACATCACCAGCGGGTCGCTACTGGTTCGGGTGATCCGGTCCAAACCGGGAGGAACCCACCCCTGATTTATACATGTATTTGTTTATGTGTTTATATCTGTTTTAGCAGTTTATATATAGCCAGTGAGCCTTCAGGCAGGAAACCTGCAAAGTGTCAGGATTAGGAGATTTTCCAATAAATAATGCACTGTTTTAGATTTGTTTGGTTTATTGTTAATTTTTTTTTATTAAATTCATATAGTGTCCTAATCCATAAGGACTGTTATCAGTTAACAGCTGTAAGAAACAGCATACATTATAACAATAAAAAAAAATGCCTGTGATAAGCAAAATAATTAAATTCAAAGTAAAAATAGAACAATGTATATATAAAAATCCACACACTGTCAGCTTACTCTCCAGATATTGTCTGGGAGAGCTCCAAAGGCAATCAAAGAGGGATCTCCTGCTGCTAAAGCTTGACCAGGTACTCGGTGAAACCATCTGTCAGTTCAATCAAAAACTCCACTAAGTACCTGTTGGCGGTAGTTAGTATTGTCTGAGCCAGGAACTGATCTGACTCGAACAAAGCGCTAGATGCCATATCTTCCATGTCCAAGTCAGAACACAGGTATTTCTAGGCAAAAGGCAAAGTCCAGCATGTAGCCTGCTGCTTGGATGTGTCAGGCCAGAAATTACCTGGAAGAGACAGATGGTTTTCATGGAGGCCACGAACTCCTGAGCAAAACATCCAATTATATTCTGTTCCATCCATACCAATATTCTAAAATCAGCACTCGCAATAAACTACAAAAAAAAAGTAACACTTATTAGCATTTTTTAAAAAAAAATGCTATAGAACATGAATAAAGGAAATGATGATGGAGGTGAGTATACTGTGGTATTGATATTTGGTATATGTAGCACTTTCTCCTCTTGTGTTCCTACATTATGCCAATGAGGTAGTTTCATAGTTTCTTGTCTCACAGTTTTCCATCTCCCAATGTATCATATTCTCAATGGTATTACATGATACCATATTGGAAATTAATGGGGCCAGGTCAGAGCAGGACCACACTAAGTAATATCCATTTATTATGCTGGATTGTAATTTGTGCAGTTGTAGTTTAACGTATCTGGAAATACAAGGCTAGACAAGCCTAAATCATGCATCAAATGATTTGGAGGGTAGACATTGTTCCAAGAAAGCTGAAACTGGATCAAGTTCAGGTAAAGATTTAAAAATACATATAAATTACTGCATTAACAAACTATTAGGTAATCTAGTTAAATATATCTCTTTACTTTGAGCCATTAGTCATGCTCAGTGACATCATTTCTGTCTAACATCCATGACACAAAGAAATCCACAGCTGATAAAAATAAATTTGATATTTGGTGGGAGTGTTTTTCCCACCAAAGCAATGCCAGTGATCAAGGTGAAGCCTTAGACAATGTCTAACTCAGATATTGCTACAATTTAACATTTATTGCTTTTTCCCTACTACATTACTATGTTAAATTAACAATATTATCAATACAAACCAACTTATGCGGCATGGTAGCACAGTGGTTAGAATGCAGTATTGCAGGCTAATTGTGACAACTGCCAGCAGTTCAATTCTCACTGGCTCAGGGTTGACTCAGGGTTTACCAATCTTTCCAAGGTTGGTAAAATGAGGACCCAGATTGTTGGGGACAATATGCTGACTCTGTAAACCGCTTAGAGAGAGCTGTAAAGCACTATGAAGTGGTATATAAGCCTAAGTGCTATTGCTAAGCTTCATCTACAACTAAATATCTTTTGTGAGATAAATGTGATTCATAGTAAGCTACTGGACTGCTTCTTAAATGGCTTCTACAAAATATTCCTCAGTTTCCTCTCCCATAATTTGATTGCCCAGATTTTACACCTTCAAATGAACAGTTGAACAGTTCAAGGAAATGAAAATGAATGAAAAACAGTGAATGAAAATGAAAAAACAGAGAGTTGAAGCTTGATTATTAAAGGTAAACTTCACAACCAGCTTTAAAATTGACAGTAAATATATTGAAGTGGTGGATAACTATTAACTATAGTTATAGTTAACTATAAGTGGTCTTTAAGCATCAATTAATAAATTAGCAATCAAGAAAGACACTAAAGACTGGTACTTGGTGGCATAACAATAAAGATCCTGAGAAAGATATTCAGATGCCATGATGTTTCTGTACCTACAAAGGTCAGAATTGGCAATTTTTTTTAATGGTAATCTATGGAAGTAAAAATTGGACTTTGGAAAAGTAGGTCTTCCAGATAAGAATCTATGGTGGACTAGACATCCCTGAAGGAGTGGAGACAGCAGTCATATGGTGAATTCTGGCCACCACTATCTTTCCAGATAAAGAAGAAATTGTGAGATTGCCTACTTGCACTCCAGACAGCTGCAGGAAATGAGGTTTTTGTGATTGACTCATGAATTGAGCTGCTGGGAGTTGAAGATTCTCAATCAAGCTCACAGCTGTAATGCAGCCTAATGTATTAAAAGATGAGGATGGCATTGGGAAATGATGAAATGACATGCTGCCTAGGAACAATTAACCAAGAAAGGGAGAAGTCCCAAGGACTTAATGGTTGGAGAAAAAACTTCGGAAGAACCCATCCTAATGGATTAGATGGTTAAACATGGTGGTGATGATAATATGAGACTTCAGACTTGAAAGACACTATTAATGTAGCCTTACAATAAATATAAATAAATTACAACAAATCTAGTTCACCTAGTCATGTTTCCTGTCTGGTTTAGCTGGGAGAGTTGACATCAATATGGACAAAAGGTTTGCACAAGGCTCACTTTCTTAACCTTTTTCAAATGTAATTAATTTATAGCTAAATAGAGATTTTCTGACTGGCAGGATAAGAGAATTGCACATAATGGGTCAACATTATTTTTGGACTGAAAAGGAAAAAAGGGTTTTAAAGACTTCAAAGCTTTTGAGAAAAAGTTCAACAAGAAAGTTTAAAACAGATAAAAAGGATAATTATTTTGAAAAGTAATTTTGTGATGAAAGTGCTGTTGAGGAAATTGAAATTAAAATACATAAATGAACCGGACTTTCATGGGAACAATTTTTTTTACTATTAAAGAGTCAGACAATTGATGCATTATACAAAACAAAAGATAAAGGTAATATGAATCAGACAGTGATCCTGAATGTAGAGATTGCAATTTGAAACAAAAATATTAAGGGCACTGGAAGACATAACAGAAAAAAAAATAAAATTTTTGCCTTTTATTCTTTCCCTTGCAACTGAGACACTTTCACTTTGGATAACAATATTAGAATGGCAACCATCAGAAAAGCAGCAAAAATGGGAGGGGAGAAGAGGATTGTTAGAAAAATCTGCAAAGAGAAGAATTACACCATCAGGATTTACTTCAGAAAAAGTTTAAGAAATTGTGCACTAAATTAGCTGAATAATGATACTAAATTGACTAAATCACTGGATACTATATTGGAAGCTTTTTAAAAAAATGGATGAAAGAGGTAAAGATGAAAGAGGAGATGAAAGGGGAAGTTAAGAAAAAAAGCTCTAAAACAAATGTCTGGAGATGTGAACAAATTAATGATAAAGTGAAAATTTTGGAGAGTAAGAAGTTGTATCTATTTAAGTGTAATATAAGTGAATGATACATTAATTTGAAAGATATATATTATTTAATATTTATTATTATGTATGTTGACATTTAATAACGTAGGATTTATTAAACATATATTAAAATTAAATATACTTAACGATCGTGCCTAGGTCTCTGAACGAGGGGATGTGCTTTTCTGAGGAAGAATGAGGGAGAAACATTACAATATTTCAATCAGATTCACACAAGGCAAGGGAGCAATCATTAAGATCTGTCAAGTGTCTTTAAAAAGAATCCTTAGTGATGTTTTTGTAGCTGTCAGTTTTATAGTGCCCACATTTAAAAAGTAATGTCTATGTGCACTTTTAGTCTTTTAAAACATGTGCTAACATTGTCATTTTTCTTTAGCAGTGAAGATTTTTATAGAATTCAAAAATGTACTCTATACTGATCGTGGGTTGTATGAACATGGCTTTTCAACTAAAGCTGTTAGTCATTGGCACAAGTGCCTTTCTTTTGAATAAAATTAAGTGGTATCATTTCCAACCCAGTTTATAAAAGGCTTAACTTGCAATTCATGTAACACTTACTTTGAAGCAGTATCTTCGAAGTCTCACTGAATTTTCAAAGACTCATTTTCTGGAATTTCTGATAACCCATTTTAAGATTCACTGAAGGAACTTCTGCTAATTGTGTGAAAAATGCTTCGAATGTAAGGCACCTTTTATATTAGATTATTTATTTTAGTTTTAAGTATGTTTTAAATTAATTTCTTTAGTCCTTTGTCAAAACATGTTTTATTAGTACAGTATGAATACTGTATATAAATGCTTATATTGCATTGTTATTCATACTTGAGCATAAAATAATTTGTATAAATTAATTATTGATGGTGTCCTTAGTTTATTGCAAGAATTATTACAGGTGCATCTCAAATAGTGCTGATGAGAAATCCCATGAAATGGTTGCATTATTTGAATCTGCACTATTCAGAGTGATATTTCTATGGGAAATAGGATAATTAGTTCCTCAGAAATAGGCAATGAAAAACTTTAAACATAATTTTTATGTTTATTAATGAAATATAATAAAAGTTTAAAAGAATATATATAAAATTTAAATTTTTAGCAAATTGCAGAGTGATTATAGAAAGCAAAATAAAAACAAAAAAAATCTAAGTATAATTCTTAAAAGTAAGCTTACTGTACACTGACAAAAACTTCTTTATCACCTAATTCAGGATGTGCTAACAAGATCGTTATCTAGTCCATCCTGCAGTTAACTTTATGCGGCTTTAGTGATTTTTATCTAATGCATTCTAATGGATTATTTTTATTTTATTTTTATTTTATTTATTTGTTTTGTCGAGCATGTATAAGATAATAGATATAAGTATATACAAGGTTATGAATACATGAAATGGATATGAATAAATGGGGTCGTTAGGACAGGGATGGTAGGCACGTTGGTGCGCTTATGCACGTCCCTTACAGACCTCTTAGGAATGGGGTGAGGTCAACAGTAGACAGTCTAAGATTAAAGTTGTGGGGGTTTGGGGAAGAAACCACTGAGTCAGGTAACGCATTCCAGGCATTGACCACTCTGTTGTTGAAATCGTATTTTCTGCAGTTGAGTTTGGTGTGGTTTACCTTAAGTTTGTATCTATTGTGTGCTCGTGTATTGTTGTGGTTGAAGCTGAAGTAATCATTGACAGGTAGAACATTGTAGCAGATAATTTTGTGTACTACGCTTAGGTCAGATTGAAGGCGGCGTAGTTTTAAGTTGTCTAAGCCCAAAATTTCAAGTCTGGTGGCATAAGGTATTCTGTTGCAAGCAGTGGAGTGGAGGACTCTTCTCATGAAATATCTCTGGACTCGCTCAATTGTATTAATGTCCGATATGCAGTGTGGGTTCCAGACAGATGAGCTGTATTCGAGAATTGGTCTAGCAAATGTTTTGTATGCTCTGGTTAACAGTACAGTGTTACCAGAGAAGAAGCTATGCAGGATTAGGTTAACAACTCTTAATGCCTTTTTGGCAATGTTGTTACAGTGGGCTCTGACACTTAGATCATTAGAAATCAGTACTCCAAGGTCCTTAACAGAGTGGGGGTCGTCTATGAGGTCATATCCGCCCAGCTTGTATTTTGTGTTCTGATTTTTTTTGCCAATGTGTAAGACAGAGCATTTGTTGGTTGAGGTTTGAAGTTGCCGATTGTTTGACCATTCTGACAAATAGTCAAGGTCCCCTTGAAGGGTAGCAGTATTGTCGGTGGTGTTGAATAGTTTTACATCATCAGCGAAGAGACCGCAGTTGCTTATAATATGATGCTTATAATTATGACCTGCCATACTATCCATAGATCACATAAATATTTAAAATAAGTAAATTAAGTGAACAAAGGACAAACTGGAGGATAAGCCCACATCCAAACTGTACCAGTTATCTCCTGCATTCTGTTACCATTCTTCAAAATGAGATTCTTCTTTTTTGAGCTTACTTCAAATGGAAACTTTTCGCTTTTTGCTCACATGACAATTAGTGTCTAATACCACAACTGCACATATGGTAACCTCAATGCAGTCTAGCAATAACAGAACTTGGTCTTATATTAAACATGACCAAATATCAATTTATAATTTGCACTAAATAGAATATTGCACTATTTGAAATCGCATTAAGCGCAATCTACCTATTTAAGTTTGGGGGTTATTATTTAAACTTGTACATTAAACAACAAAAACTGAATGGTATTTTCCTATTTTCTTTCTAGTTTTGAACATTGGCGAAGGTGGATTCTGGGAAGGCAGTACTCGGGGACATATTGGATGGTTTCCTGCAGAATGCGTTGAGGAAGTACAATATAAGCCAAATGAAAATAAACCAGGTGAGATGGTGCAATTCAAGAGTAAGCTATGCTTACAGTTTTTCATTTTTTAAAACTATAGATTTATGTTATGATGCAGATATTTCTTTAGAAGTATGTGAAATCAGTAAAAAACTGTATGTACAATTTGATTCTTCGCTTAAAAATAATTATGGATGATTTTTTAAAAAATATTCATTTTTCTTTGAATATGCATTTAAATCTGTGATGAGCAATGAGGTGACCTCCAAATGCTTTGGGCAATTTCTAGAATTCATTGGCCAAGATATATGGATGGCATCAGTCTGCCAAATTCTTGCTTATGCATTTAATGCCTATTTTAGTCTCACCTCAGACAAGATTAATCTCACATTAAGAAGCTTCACTTTCATTATATTCACTTATTTAAGAATGAGACTGAAACCAACAAATAAGTTGGTATACTTATATACCAACAAATAGTTGGTATACTATACAAGGTGCAGCTATTTCCCTCCCCAAAATTATTCTAAAGGTTTGAATAATAAACAAAGTTCTTTTTCTTGGCTGAAACAGCCTTGCACTCTATATCCAAGGATAGTTTAGGTACGGCAACAAATACCCCTTTTACATTTGCAAATATATAGTAACATTTCTGATGTATCTTATACAACTAGAATTCCCAAAACGCAGAAAAGCTTTTACTTCAGGCATGTTGTTATTCTCTCCCTTTGCTATTTTTGCAGAGAAACTGTAGGAAGTTTGTATATTTTAAATGACCATGTTCTTTAATGTTCGTTTGATAGAGACGTTCAAAGTGCTCTTATTTCCTCAGTACTGTACTTGGGAGATTGCCAGGTTGCATAGATGATTACTTTTGGAATATAATTTGTTCACCACATATGAAGTCATCCTATTAAAAGTTGCAGTATGAAAAATCCATCAAGAATTGATCACTAGCAAGAACCAGCAGATGAGAGGACCTCTGTTTTTCAATACTTGTTTTATTGTTGGTTTTGTTACTTTCTTATATTGGTTTTTTTTTAGATTAGTGTATTTGTCAGGGTTCCAAATAACATCTAAACCTAAATCAGAGTCCAATACAAAGTATTGCTCAAAGTTCCAATTTATTAATAGAGCCATGTTGGCACAACTGTGAGAAACCCGAATCTGACGCTATGAGGGTTTCTCCACCCAGTTGAAAGATCAAGCACCTTGTCCCCACACCCACAAGTTCATCATGTTGGTCAGTCGTCTTCTGCCAACGTGTCCGTTACTCCCATCAGCTTCCGGGCAGGTGCTGGACAAAGGATGACCTTGACAATCTAAAGGAATTTGTTATGGCTACATTTCTACATTCCTCATGCAATAGCCCCTCCCAAATTCCCACAGCCAGAATACGTTTCAAAAACATAAAGTGTGGCAGGCCAAAGTGTCCAAATAAGATGGCTTCGGCCTGACAGTATTTTTATTTCATAGTTTTTATTGTTTTATTAGAATGCCTATATATATATACTTCAGTGTTTTATACTGTCCTAGCATTATGTTATTAATGTTTACTTTAAGGTGTGTTATCTAAATATCTACAACACATATTTTATATCTCATCAATTTGATTATTAATATTATTGGAAGGGCCAGAATTCTCACTGTGTTTATGTTCACTTGTATTGGTCTATGATTGAAATAAAGATTTGATTTGACTTATTATAATACTAGCACTAAGTGTCCTAGTTGGGCAGAATGATGGGTACAAACAAAGTAAATATACAAGATAAAATACCCTATAATAGAAGATAAGATTTTTATTATGCAGTAACCGTGATTTCACAGGTGGCAGTATTCATAATCCCTGTTCTTCTATTTATCTGTTAAGGAGAGAAGGACCTTTGGCATAGCTGCCAAAATTTATTTTGATTGATCATGCTGAGAACCGTCTGTCTGGAAACACTCTCAAGATATATTCAGTTCCTAATTAAGATATTAAAGTTATGCTTTGACAAGTTACTAAAATTTAGCTGTGGCCCTGATCAGAACTAAACATAGGTGTCTTCATTAGTATTATTGTACCCCTGGCATTGAGGCAGCATTAATTATGCCTTGAAATATTGAAATCTTGCTAGGTAAGGGAAACAGGCTATATAATAATGAAGTACCAACAGTAATGACACAATGAATTACTTTGGATTCATCAGGAAAGTTTAGTGTAGCAATCTGAAGTGTACCTCAGTTGCTTTTTAAGGCCAGTTGAAAAGACCAGGAGAATGTAATGCAGTAGAAGTGAAGTACTCTTAGTAAGTTCAACTGACATAAATACATGCCAGCTGTCAATCATCTGAATTTTGATCACGAGACTGTGGGAATGCTTCAATTGCCATAAGTGTGAAAACCAATCATAAGTCTCTTTTTTCAGTGCCACTGTAACTTCAGTCACTAAGCAAATGATTGTAAGTCAAGGACTACCTGTATTCCCATAATACCATGCTATCAATATGATATGATGCTATCAAGCAGTTTTATGCCATTTTCTGTTTACGCTGATTAGCAAGTGCTGTTTGGAGACATATTACATCTAATACTGGACTTAATATATAGCTAGAAACTGGGGAACTCTAAATTCAAGTCCCACCTTAGCCATGAAAGCTGGCTGGGTGACCTTGGGCCAGTCGCGCGCTCTCATCTTAACTCTCCTCACAAGGTTGTTGTTGTGGGAAAAATAGGAGGAGGAAGGTGTGTTGGATATGTTTGCTGTCTTGAGTTATTTGTAAAAATAATAAAAGTGGGATACAAATAAATAAAAAATATTTTCCAAGACCAGCAGCCATTGATAGTGTTGAGTTTTACATTGATTTAGGCCAAATTATATTTGCAACGTTAATGCCTACTCTTACAGTTTAGAGATCAACATTTAAAGTTCTCCTGGTAATCTGCATTAATCTACATTAGCAGACTTGGCTACTTTGGGGCTCATCCTTAATGCCAGATAAATTATAAACAAGATCCTGTTCCAGGCTAGATCTTCCAGGAAACTCTTATCCATTTTTCTGTTTTTAAGAATGTGTATATTAGTCAAACATTTAATTCAAAACAATCTTATTAAGGAGTTAGTATTTTAATGTAGATTAACCACAAGGCACTTTCCTGATGATCTGTGTGGTAGAAATATCTTTAAAATATGGCCTTTGTGTTAAAAGAGGATGTGCCAAGAAAAAATGCTTCCAATATTGCTTTCTCTTATTGCTTCCTATGAAGGAAAAAAAAAAGTCTGGAAGTAAATTGTTAAATCACAATCCAGAGATTACATTTTTTTATTTGCTGTTAAATTGAGGGATGTGATAGCTGTGCTTTTCACATTCCTCTTTTTTTAAAGCCATTTCCTTTCCCTGTCTGTATTGTAGTTTTCATATTGCAGTAGGTTGGGAGAAAAGGGAGGAAGACTGGGTTACCAAATTAATAAAATCTAAGTTTCCCTTAATTTAGTGGCAGATTAAAAAATTGTAATCATAAATATACAGGCAGTCTGGACAAGCCTAATGATACCGTATTTGTAGAAGAATATTGTTCTGAACCAGTGTTTCTTAAACATTTTGCTCTTAGGAACCCTTCCAATTTTTTTAAATTAGAGAGCATCCCCAAAAAGCATTTGTTTGTATGGGTTATATTTATCTATATTTACCATAATACAAATTAAAATGGATGCATTCATAGAATCTTTATTTGTTGAATCATGTAAAAATAACAATACTTATAAATTCATTTATAACATAAATATTTTTCATAAAAACCTGTTTTAAAGAAATATAATGAGAAGAGTGTCCTTGTTTAACATTTTTGCAAATATCTTGAATCTCTGGCAAATAATTTTGATTTCAAAGGTCTTGAGGTACTGAAAGGGTCTTGAGGTATTCCCAGCTCTGCAGTTTAAGAAACACAGCTCTAAACTAATTGAATCCCCCCCCCCAATCATTAAATGAAGACATCTTCATGTTCCAAAAGATTGGCCTATCAATGCAAAGGGCTTTTTTTGCAGCTAGTTGCCTCTCTGAGTTATTTCCATTTTTCCTACTGCTGAAGATTCATGTGATGAAAATAAATGCTGCCTACACCTCTTAGGATTCTTGGCTCCTGTCATCTACAGCTGGCCAAACAGACAGATTGCATTTTCCAGATAAGGAGATCTAATTTGCAAACCCAGCATTAGTAACTTAAGTTTGGAGGCAGAAGTTTGTTTCTCTTTTCACTCAATAAATTTGGTAAAGGAGAAAGCAACAATCCTTTAATGATAGAACAGCTGGAATGTATGAGCCCCTGTATTCCTGTATGAGAGAGTGCACATCTGTCTATGTATGAAATGCTATTTTGCATTTAAGATAATATATATTTTCAAATTCTGTAAATGAGCTCTAGAGAGAGAGACTAATGCAAACCTGTATGGGCTTATTGAGAAACAAATGTCACTGTTGTTAGTGGCATTTCTTATTTTGTTGCATTTATATCCTGCTTTTGGTTTGGGGAGTTTTACAAATTTTTTTCTCCAGGTACAGTTGATCCTCAACTTGCAACCTCAACTTACAACCAGAATTTCAGTCATTGAGTGAAGCAGTCATTAAGAGAAACATCCACATACCGTTTCACCAAATGACAGCAGTCCTGGCTCATCATCAAGTGGATGGAATGAAAGAGCTGCCTGCGGAATTGGGCAGCTCTCTTTCACGCACAGAAGGAAACTCCAGCGAAGAAAAGAAGTTTCGATCTTTATGATCTGAGCGTCTTTTCTCCAGCCCACTGCAGGAGTTCTCCTCCCCAACATGCGCAGAAAGGAACTCCAGCAAAGGGCTGAAGAAAGGAAACTCGGAGCATGATGATCCACGCTTCTTTTCTCCAGACTGCTGTAAGAGCCTCCCCCCACCCCCGTGCACAAAGGGAGGGGGAAAAAATCTTTCAGAAGGCAGCAGCAACAGCTTGCAACCTTCCCTGCTGCCTTCCCCATTGGCTTTCTGAGGAAACTGGTAGAAAAGATTGTAAATGGCTATAGCAATAGCAATAGCACTTAGACTTATATACCGCTTTACAGTGCTTTACAGCACTCTCTAAGCGGTTCACAGAGTCAGCATATTGCCCCCAACAATCTGGGTCCTCATTTTACCCACCTCAGAAGGATGGAAGGCTGAGTCAACCTTGAGCCGGTGAGATTTGAACCGCTGAACTGCTGAACAGTCAGCTGAAGTAGCCTGCAGTACTGCACTCTAACCACTGCGCCACCTCGGCTATCCCGTGATTGTGTGGCAGCTGCTTGTAAGTGTGAACAGGTTGCAAACACCTGAAACGGGATCACATGACCGTGGAAAACAATGACTTCCATGAGGGACCACAGGACTGCAGAGGGCTCTGCAGGTTCACTATCATCGTTTGCACTCGGTGTTTTGAATACTGCCGACCAGTATTCTTCCATCTCCGGTGGCATCGGCGCCAGGCCCTTGTACGCATTTCTCCAGCGCCCGGACAGTACAGTGGAGGCAGCATCACGTCACCGGAGCTTGTAGAGCTTTTGGATGGTAGCATAGTTTGCTCTACGGATTGAGCTTATGCTCCATTGGCGGGTTGCAGTGTCGGGTCGGGGCACCGATGGCTTCCACTTGTGTGGGAACCAGTTCTGGGCATGCTGGTTCAGTTGGGCCCTGCACTGCTTTCGTGTCCCAAATATTTTTTTCCCCCAGTAATAAACATACATAATTTGTAGACATTGCTTTGACTGGGTCAAATCTTTTTTAGACAACATTGAGAATAATAATTCAAATAGTATGTGGAATTCTAATCTTCCAACTTCAACAATACTTGTCTCAATACATATTCCTTTTACATTTTCCCATTAATTCATTTAAACATAAATAACATTTCTTTGCACCCTATATTTGTTATCCCTTACTAGGTATTATCTTTCAATATTATAAAGATCACTCATAATTCCACCATAGCTTCAATGTTCCAGATGTGTGGGATTATTAATAACACCAATTATTGACAATATTCAATCCATCACGGGAGTACAATATATTTTAACACACTATCAATATTCATATCACAGTTACATTACCTAATCTTAGATTACCATCTGCTAATCTGCACTTATGGGGGTTATGGTATTTTCCCATTTTATTAATATATTTTCTCATTATCCATCATCCCTTAATCTTTCTAAAATTCCATCATTTATTGATTTTTTAGTCAGCCTTTTCTCTCTCTCTCTCAAGCTCTTATATCTCTTTTTAATTTTTTTGTACCTACTAATCTTTCCCTTCTGAGTGCCTTTTGTGTCTTTTTGTTGCATTATTTGTACACCTATCTCCAAGACTTCCTTTTGTTGTTTTTTTAGCAAGGTATTTCTCTTTTTTCTCTGTACTGTTATAAATTGGGGGGCTTCTTGCTTCTCATTTCTATTTTCCCCTTCCTCTGCTTTTTCTAATTTCTCATCTATTTATTGTATCTCATGTTCCTCTCCCCCCCCCCCGTTGTTAACATTCATTTCTGTATCTTTAAACAATCTCTTTGTCTCTTTACTGTCTCTTATAAATTCACGCAAATTTTTTAACATCAATATTTCTAATTTCTCTTGTGGATCCATTTTATAGTGATTTAATACAATTTATAAAAAGTATATTTCTATTATTCCAATATTTCAGTGTTTAAAAATTTTCTTCAATCCCATATTTATACCTCCAAAACCTCTCGTTTTATTTTATAATAATTTACAGCCTTATAGTTCTCCTAATATGTATTTCCCAATTATCCAAATTTTAAAGTCTTATTTCTCTTCTCTCTTTTCTTCTGACCTTTCCCTTCTTTTAAGTTATCCAAGTCCAAATTAGTCCAAATTAATCCACTAAATTCTTCCGACTTTTCCAATCCTTAGTCCAATAGTCAATTTTAGTAAAGTTGGTTGTTTGCAAATTAATTCCTTTTATAACACTTCAAACGGAAAAAAAGACCATTGAATGTTCTCAGATTTTCCCAGTCCTCTTCTCACAATAGAGTCAAGGTCAGTCCATTCTCCAGATGTTATTGTTTCTATTCTGTGTATTTTTTTAGATTAGCTTCCCTTGAATATACTTAGTTGTGTTTCAATACTTCTCTTTCACCAGTAGATGGCTCTCTTAGTCTCAGATCGGATGTTAAACAGTCTATCTAAAACAGCTGATTGTCCATAAATTCAAAAGCTTTAAAAATGCAAATAAACAAATAACAAATAATTTCTCCCTGAAGTCACTTCCAAAATATTCAAGTCCCCCCCCCCCCAAAAAAAATCTTTCTGTGTTTTATAGTTTCCTTTGGGCTTTTTTCACCTTTTCTTCCTATTCTTTTTTTTTTCTCCGTGTAGTTAGTACCCACTATTTTAAGTTTAGGAGTGTTCTTTTCATATTCTTTTTGTTACTGCAAGCCATTAGAGTAAAAGTTGGTAATTATCTCACCCAGTTTCAAAGCTCTCCCTGCACTGCTTTCGGCTGATCTCTCCTTTCTGCAAGTCACTGGCAGTCTGGGTCAGCTGCTCGGCCCCCATTTTGGCCTCTTTGAAATGGTCTGCCGCAGCTACCAGGAGGGCACGTCTCCATGTGGCAGCTGGGTCAGTGGTGGAGTCTGGTTCATGGATAAGTGGGGTTGCAACTGGTTGAGAAGCTGGAGGGGTGGGGTGATGAAACTCAAATACTTTGGCCACCTAATGAGAAGGAAGGACTCACTGGAGAAGAGCCTAATGCTGGGAACGATTGAGGGCAAAAGAAGAAGGGGACGACAGAGAATGAGGTGGCTGGATGGAGTCACTGAAGCAGTCGGCGTGAGCTTAAATGGACTCCGGGGGATAGTAGAGGACAGGAAGGCCTGGAGGAACGTTGTCCATGGGGTCGCGATGGGTCGGACACGACTTCGCGACTAACAACAACAACAAATAACTTCCATGATGGGTCATAGGTAGCTTTTCAAAAGTCTGTCATAACTTTGAATAGTCATTAAACAACCAGTCATAAGTTGAGGTCTACCTGTAATCCTCATCTAGCCACCACAATTGGGACGGGCAAATCGGTTGATAAGTGAAGCAGTAGCTAAGTGAAACTGCAACTTAGAATCTTATTTCAGCTTTCCTGTGCTTTACAGACCTGCAAAGGCTATAAATGTGAGGATTGGTACCAAAGTTCCTTTTTCATCTCTGTTTTAATTGTGAATGGTCAAGATAGTTGCTAAGAACAGAAGCGGGGTTCTTAAAAGTATTAGTCAGACCCACTTTTTCACTAATATGGTGATCTTTTTAGTCAAGATAGTACAGGTCTACTATTCACCATTCTGATGTCTCCTGTGGATGATGGTTCATCCACGTCTTCCTCAGAGGCCTCGGGGGAGAATGAGAGCATTCCTGGCATGTCCGGTATTGCTGACCCTGAGCTGTCGGCTGAACATGCCTTAGCTGGGGAGAGCTCGCAGGCCAATGAGGAAGAGGGGGAGGAGCTGCCAGCCTTGGTAGATGCTAGAGCATGCAGGGCAGAGAGGCGGAGATCTGATGGGGAAAAGGCCCCTCCCCTCTTAATGGGCTGCACCGGGAGGGCCTATTTAGCACCGCAGGCAGAGGGAGGCGTTGCTGGAAAGCAACGTGTGTGGGTCGTGGCCAGATTGTTGTTTGTGTTTCTGGAACTCTGCAGCTTGTGGATTTAATTCAGTTGCGAAGAGCGTTTATGTTTGTGTTTGGAGCAGACGAGTAGTCGGGTGGACTAATTGGCCATTACCTCAAAGGTTAGTCTGGAGTTTGTTCGTGGCTGGCTTCGCTGAAAACAACCCCCTGCATTCCTGGCTTGGACTATTCCTGTGACCCTAACCCTGAAACTCGGACCACCGGACTTGTTGGCAAACCTCAGTGGAGGCACCTAACCTCGGAGGGGATTGAGCTGTTTGTTTTTGGAACCTATCCAGGCAAAACCTTTATTTTCAAGACTGTTTTGGTTTGGCTGTAAGTTTGCTTTTGGTTATCTATTTGGTCACGAGCCAATTACTGTGCTAAGCTTACAGCTGAGGGTTAGCTGAAAACCTGAAATGGAACTGTTGAGGGAACAGACTGAATAAAGCTCTCTACACCAACTCTGACATGTGGGTGAGTGGGGGCAGCACAACCATATAGATAGTCCTTATTTTGCAACTGCAGTTGGGACTGGTTACTCGGTCGTTAAGTGAAACAGTCACTGAGTGAAAAATCACCTGACCATGACTTGGTTATTTTGCTTCAGCTTTCCTTTGCTGTACACTGCCAAACAGCTGGGTGAGCCCAAACACAGTTTCTGGAACTCGACTTTAAGAGGAAGCTGGGTAAAAGGGCAAATCTTGTAGCCCTTTTTTCCTCACTCCTCTGCCCTTTGGAATGGTTAGCCGGCACTGGGATTATCATCAAGAAGAGAACTGATGTTTGTATTTGCATTTATTGAAGAGGTAGGGACTACAACTGAGTAGGCAGGTGTACAATGGGAAATACAAATTGAAAAAAATATGCTAGCACCGGCTGTTTGCCTGGTATGCTTGGGGCTGTCAGCCAAGAGCTGCTTAGGAGGCAAAAAAGCCTTTGGATGAAGTTCTAGTCAGGGTCAGGCAGTAATGCCTGCCAACCAGTGGAGGGTTCTAATCAACCAATTAAGGTTGCAGAGCTTGTTAACTTGTGGTTAGCACTTTTTTGGGACTCATTACATCATCAAGAAAAGCAGCTCAGGAAGAGGTAGCTTGTTTAGGTAATCTTTCCCCTCTGAGAAGGTGGTGGTGGTGGGGAAACAGGCATAGGATTAACTGACTGTAATGGTGAATATGTGACTGAGGGAGATGCTGCGAAGGTCATAGATGTGAGCATTGGTCACAAGGTTATTTTTTCATCACCGACTATGAGCAGTCACCATCTGTGGCAGTCGCTAAAGGAGGACTGTCTATATTGGATTGCGTGTGTAGGGAAACAAATGACTTCTAATCTTCAAATGAGAACTTCCATTGCACTTGAAAGATTGTTCTCATTGAGGTTTGTTGAGCGCCATGAATTTCAGCTTGCATAATAATTCAATAGGCAAGATTTGGCGGAGGCATGACGCTAGAAACAGCACCTGTTGTAAACACAGTTTGATAATCCAGCCCAGCATTGATGTAATAGATCTTGATGAACTGTGGGTACATTTATCACTGATTAGTGAAGCCTTCACAGAATACAAGACTGAAGAAAACTTTCGTAGTTTAGTTGGTGTGGTATGAAATGGGGTTTTTAGATTGTGGTTTGCTAGGCTTAGAAACATTATACTCTTGCCTTAAGCTGAATTTAAGTCTCAGTCCAAGTGTGCTTCAGTATGTTACTCTTCAGCAGCCTAATAGACTATTTAGCAGTTATAAGGTTAGCGCATAATTTTTGACACAAAAAATGTTCAATGATTCTCTGCTGTTACCCCACCCTTTGGAAGATTCACCTCCAGAGGTGAGTTAGGGCCCACTCTCGTGGCCTTTCAGAAATGTCTGAAGATCTGGTTTTGCCGACTCACTTAAGGCTCACACAGGAGCATGCAACCATGGGGTTGGTTAGTGCCTTTTTAACTTTATTAATTTTATCCTTGTTTTAATTGCCTCGTACTGAAACATAATATTTATATGGCTTCTATACTTCTATGTTTTAATTGTAGGCTGCCCAGAGTCACTTTGTGAGTGAGATGGGCGATCCCCAACTTGGATATAGTGTATGAATAAGAATAACAATAACAATAAGAATAGAATAGAATAGAAAATAGAATAGAAGAATAGAATAGAATAGAATAGAATAGAATAGAATAGAATAGAATAGAATAGAATAGAATAGAAGTTGGAAGGGACCTTGGAGTTCTTCTACTGCAGCCCCTGCTGAAGCAGGAGAACCTATACCATTTCAGACAAGTGACTGTCTAGTATCTTCTTAAAAACCTCCAGTGATGGAGCACTCACAATTTCTGAAGGCAAGCTGTTCCACTGGTTAATTGTCCTCACTGTTAGGAAGTTTCTCCTCAATTCCAGGTTGCTTCTCTCTTTGATTAGTTTCCAACCATTGTTTCTTGTCCTGCTCTCCGGTGCTTTGGAGAATAATTTGACCCCCCTCTTCTTTGTGACAACCCCTCAAATACTGGAATACTGCTATAATGTCACCCCTAATTATTCTTTTCTTTAGACTAGCCAAACCCAAAACCTGCAGCCGTTCTTCATATGGTTTAGTCTCCAGGCCTTTGATCATCTTAGTTGCTCTTCTTTGAACTTTTTCCAAAGTCTCAACATCTTTTTTGTAGTATGGTGACCAAAATTGGTTGTAGTATTCCAGATGTGGTCTTACTAGGATTTTATAAAGCGGCACTAATATTTCACCTGATCTTAATTCTATGCCTCTGTTTATACAACCCAGGATTGTATTAGCTTTTTTGGCTGCTGCTGAACACTGCTGGCTCATATTCAAGTGATCATCCACTAGGACTCCAAGGTCCCTCTCACAGTTACTGTTTTTGAGCCAGGTCTCACCTAATCTGTACTTATATCTTTGATTTTTCCTGCCTAAACGTAAAACTTTGCTTTTCTCCACATTAAAATTCATTTTGCTGGATAGGGCCCATTGTTCAAGTTTGTCAAGATCTTTTTGGATCCTGAGCTTGTCTTCTGGGATGTTGACTATTCCTGCCAGTTTAGTATCATCTGCAAATTTGATGAGTTCCCCTTCTATTCCCTCACCTGAGTCATTAATGAAGATATTGAATAATACTGGGCCTAAGACGGAGCCTTGTGGTACCCCACTGCTTATTTCTCTCCATGTGGATATAGTACCATTAAGGACTACTCGTTGAGTACGGTTTGTCAGCCAGCTACAAATCCATCTGGTAGTGATTTTGTCTATTCCACATTTTTCTAGCTTACCAAGAAGTAGATTGTGGTCTACTTTGTCAGATGCCTTACTGATTTACTCTACTAATTTGGTGACTTTATCAAAGAATGAAATAAGATTGGTTTGGCATGATCTGTTTTTTACAAATCCATGCTGGCTACTAGTTATAACTTTATTTGCTTCTAGTTGTTCACAGATCTCTTTTTTTATTATCTTTTCCAGGCTCTTCCCAGGTATTGATGTTAGACTGATTGGTCTGTAGTTTCCTGGGTCTGTTTTTTTCCCTTTCTTGAATAAATTCACAAATATGGCTTATTCAAAATTAAGATATGATTTCTAAAACATTTCTAAAGCAGTGTTTTATAGTTAATACTACTTTATCAATAGTTATACTTACAAATTGAATTTTGTTCTAACTGTTCTATTGTATAAATGGTCACTAGATGGCGCTTTTTAAGTGCAAAAGAGATCAATCCGAAGCAGTTTCTTCAGAACATTTTTCACTTATTCCACTTACATATCAAAGCAGCTTGAGAGCTAATCTGATATAGTTTGGCAAAATGGAGTTACTAATCAGGCCAGGAAGAAACAATGCTATCATAACCAAAGCTAATAACAGTATGAAATGTGTCCATATATATCTGTTTAGGATGTGTGGCAATGATATCCCTGTGTTCAGAGGTGGTATTCAGCAGGTTCTGACCAGTTCTGGAGAACCGGTAACGGAAATTTTGAGTAGTTCGGAGAACCGGTAAATACCACCTCTGACTGGCCCCGTCCCCATCTATTCTCTGCCTCCCGAGTCCCAGCTGATCGGGAGGAAATGGAGATTTTGCAGTATCCTTCCCCTGGAGTGGGAAGGGAATGAGGATTTTGCAGTAGCCTTCCCCTGGAGTGGGGTGGGAATGGAGATTTTACAGTATCCTTCCCCTGCCATGCCCACCAAGCCATGCCCACCAAGCCACGCCCACAGAACCGGTAGTAAAAAAATTTGAATCCCACCACTGCCTGTGTTATAAAAGAAAGATTAATACAAGCAGTCCTTGACTTATGACCAGGCACCCAGTGACCATTCAAAGTTATGATGGACCCCCCCCCAAAAAAAGGTACTTATGATTCAGTTACAAAATTCTGGCAGTCTCCTCTCACAGTCATGTGACTGCATTTCAGATGCTCAGCAACTGACCCACATTTATGTCTGTTTGCAGTGGCTGACAGTCATGTGACCACAATTTACAACATTATTGCCGAAAACTAGTGTTTACTTCTGTTTTAGGCAAGACCATCCCACAGCAAACAATTGGTTCACTTAATAATCATGGCATCTGTTTAACAACTGTAGATTCACTGAATGAGTGCTGCAAAAAAGGCCATAAAATTGGATTGGTTGCTTGATGACCCACTTTAAAACCATCACAAGTTACGACCATAATGGGTAGGCTCCATTACGGTCATAAGTCAAGGACTACCTGTATGCACGGTTAAACAGATTTTTGCTCCTTTCTAGTTCTGTATATGTAAATGTATTAATATAAGCAGCATTCAGTAGTATAAAACTTTCAGTAGTCTTTCCTAACCTCCTGCCACACAGATGTTAGACTTCAACTTCCAGAGTGCCAAGTTGTTGAAGATACTTGGTTAACAATAAAGGAGAATATTTGTAGCTCAGGGTTGAAATGAGGGGTCCTTGGTGCTCTCTGAGCTTGCTTGTTTTCTTGCAGATGTTTCATTACCCAAATAGCACTAGCACTGATGATGTTACCTAGTTTGGGTAAGGAAACATCTGCAAGAAAACAAGCAAACTCAAAGAGCATCAAGGACCCCTCATACTTGGCTAAGCATTCTTTATTGCAGCAGGATTTTATTAAATGTATTCATTAGAAACCATGGGAAAAATATTACTGTGCTCACTTGGGCCAGTTTATACTGAGTTTATTCCAATTCCTTTCACAAAGCAGCATGAACAAAAATATGTTGTTATCTATAGTTTTATATAGCACTCCATTAAAAAAAATAATGTGCCCAGGTTTTAAAATATCTGATTAGTTTTTAGGCTAGTTGGAAGAGTCTGTGCCCTATTCATTTATTTATTTGCTACAATTTATGCTCCCCTTTTTCAATTGCAGAAGAAAAAACAAACAAATCATGCCCTAATTTTAATGTATGCTTATGATTTGTAAATGTGATTAAACTAAGTTGGCCACAAATTGCTTTGTCTGCTTTTTTCCACCATGATACACATGCTGTGTTTTGGGAATAGAGATTGAAGTCACCAAGTTTGAGAAGAGCAGCTTGTGGATAATTAGTGGTTGTGCAAACTGTTTTCTTTCTGCTTTTATTAGACAAGGGAGAAGACACATTTTAAACAACCAGTCACAACAATGACAAACCCAGTCATTAACACTCAGTAAATGCTGTCAGGGGAAAAGCCACGTAGGAGCAATTCCATCTAGGAGTTAGGTCAGTTCAGTCATAGCTATTAACATCAAGGAGCAATTACTGCAGAGAATTCTGAAATCAAATGGATTTGTAATTCTTTGGGAGCAGCCCATTTTAAGGGATCCCCCACTGCTGTGAAAGTTTTCAACTTCAGTAGTAATAGCTATGTCTTTAGTAGATAATGAATGTTCCCTGACAAGAAAAATGGAACTACTGGTGAAGATGCAGTATTTTTAGAACAGTCAGGCTATTATGAAAGTGCTTGTGATGCTTACTTCAGACTTACCTTGCCTGTCCCAAATCAAGTTCTCTGAGCCAAGCCGCATGTGATGTTAATCATGCGCTTCAGTAATCACAATTTGCCTGGCAGATTTATTTTTATTATTTGAGAGCAGGAGGTACTGCCAGATGCCTCCTAATCCACACTAAGGTCCTGTGCCATTTTTTTTTTCCTGGAGGAAATCTTAATTCCCTAACTGCTTTATGTCCATGGAAATAGTTAATGCAGTAACTCAGGGAGAAGGAGTTATTGTATATAGTTATCTACATGGCAGACTTATTGGTAGTCTCCTGTGAATTGCAGGTTAACATGGGGAACAGATATGATGCATCAAGTGTATTATGCCCAAATGTAACCTTCAGGACATCACTGGGACTGAATAGGTCTACAGTAACTAGATCAGGGGTGGGTTCCTCCCGGTTTGGACCGGTTCTCCCGAACTGGTAGCGATCCGCTGCTGACGTCACGATGATGTTACCGAACCAGATCGGTCGGTACCGGTCCGTGGGGGCCGCCATCTTTTTTTTAATTTTTTTTTTTCATTCTGAGCATGCGCAGAAGCCGACTTCCGGCACTGTGCATGCGGTCGCCATCTTTTTTTCGGCTTTGTTTTTTTTTTCCAGATTTTTTGTTACTGCGCATGCACGCGCAAAGCGCACGCGGCACGGGAGGGGGCGAACCGGCAGCGAGGTAAGTTGGAACCCACCCCTGAACTAGATATGTTCATGAAAATAGAGAATACTTCTCATGTGAAGTTGATTTTGTTGGGTTTATTTTCAACATATGATGAAAGTTAGGGCTGAAGTACATGTTACATTTACAGTAACTAAATGTAGCTAGCTATACAATCTAGAATTACTTATCCTTGTTTGCCATTGTCAGTTATCATGCCATTTTTTTGGTTCAGCAGCAGTGGTATAACCTATATCAGTAATCTTGGTAGGTGAGTTTATGTCCTGATATTAAGAGTAAAGCAGAATATGCAATTAGTTTCTTGCCAACGGCAATATTTTACTTGAATGATATAATAGAACCTAATTCCAGGTATAGCCATCTCTAAGTACTTCAGGCCATGTTTAAATATATTTAACTTTAATAATCAAAACTAAATTCTCTATATATTTAATTCCAATGTATTTAATCATTTCCTCCTGTCAGGTTGAACATTACTATTTAGGAGCAGTTTTTGGAAGAAGCTTTGTTACTGTTTTTGTCATAAAAACAAAGAAGAAAAAATATCAAATTCAGAAACTTTAAAAATAAGGGGAAAAATAGAGAACACCCCTGCCCCCTCAAAAAAACTATAATGAAATAATGCGGTTAAAATGCAATTCTTAAACAGCAAACTAAATCTTGACTATACGGAGTAACCTTGACCAGATTTTCCATACAATGTTGATAAAAAGCCAGTTCATGTGTAAAAGCAAATACCGGTATATTTCCAGTGTGGGGTTTAAATCAAGTGTAGTAGGGTGTTTTGATAAGAATAAAATTCTTTTAGCTTCAAATCACTCACAATGAATCTGTAGTTCTTTATACTCTGATAGATTCCAAGTTTTTGTATATCATTTAATATCACATTCACATCTTTAACTTTCTTTTCCAACACAGCTACCTATTGAATTAACATTGACAGTATTAAACCAAAACAGTGCAATTGCCAAGCAAGCCAAAAATATTCAAGTTTTCATCCAATGAGGTCTCTAATGAACCTGAAAAAGAATATTTTGTTGAATTAATTTGCATCTTAGTATCATAGGATACTAATTTAACCTTCTTAAAATTCCAGTCCATAAATATGTTAAAAGGATATTTTAACATGTTGTTCCAAATTATTTGCAGTTTTGAGTCTATCCAAATTGATTTTGGTCATCCTCCTTTTCTCTTTCCTTCCACCTTTGCAACCATTATAGATTTCTTTAGAGAGCTAGGACTTCATATAATATATTCATATAATATATCCAAAATATCAAAGTTTGTGCCTTGAGAGAGAATTCTGGGTTGATTTGTTCTATGTAAGATCCATTTACTTGTTTTCTGGACTATCCACGGTATTCACAGGAGTTTTTTTTCCCATGCTAAAGTTCAAATGCATCAGTATTCTTTCTATCCTGCTTCTTCAAATGTTTCATTTCATAAGGCATCATAGGGACAAACATTGCCTACATAATACTTAATACTGATCTTTGAAGATACAGATATGTTATGGGATCTAAGTATCTTTTCTGAGGCCTTCCTTCCACCAAGTGCTAGTTTTCAGCACATTTCTTGATTGCTGGTTCCTTTATTGTTGGTAGTTGATTGATTTAAAAAAGTGAAAGCTATTCACTTCAGTATCTTCACAGTCAGTTCTAAGGATAGCTGCAGTACTTGTCATCATTACTTTTGTCCTCTTTATATTTAATTTTAGTTCCATTTTTTCAGTATACTTCACTTTCATTACAAGAGCTTTAAAAAAATTTAGCTATCAGAACAGTGTTATCAGTAAAGACCAAATTGTTGCTTTTAAAACCATCCTTCTTCCAATTCAGTACTTAGCATAAATGTTGAATAAACAAGGGGTGGATGTAGAGCAGGGGTCCCCAAACTTGGCAATTTTAAGACTTGTGGACTTCAACTCCCAGAATTCTCGAGCCAGCTATGCTGGCTGGAGAATTCTGGGAGTTGAAATCCACAAGTCTTAAAGTTGCCAAGTTTGAAGACCTCTGATGTAGAGCCTTCTTCAGTTTGGACCAATCTCTTTCTATATGTCCAGTTTGTAGATTCCTGACCTAGTTATAGGTTTTGCATAAGTGCTGTGAGATGTTCTGGAATTCCTATTTTCTCTTGCTCCTAATTTTGCTTTATATGTTCAGATATAATAGCAATAGCACACTTATATACTGCTTCACAGTGCTTTTACAGCCCTCTAAGTGGTTTACCGAGTCAGCATATTGCCCCCAACAATCTGGGTCCTCATTTTACCCACCTCGGAAGGATGGAAGGCTGAGTCAACCTTGAGCCTGGTGAGATTCAATTTGCCAAATTGCAGTCAGCTGGCAGTCAGCAGAATACTGCATTCTAACCACTGCGCCACCACGGCTCTTAGGTATGAGGTATGAAGTATGATTAATCCTTTTTTAGCAGACACAAATAAAAGCATTACATAGTCACAGCAAAGAGCATTTCATATAACTATTTACAAAATTACTTAAGTTTATTTCCTAAATATTCATATTTTGATTTTTGTTTTCTTTTTCCACATAGCATAAATGATAAACCAACCTCAAATGCACTTGTTAAAGATTTCCATGCAGTATATGTGTGTGTGTGTGTGTCTGTGTGTTTCTGTGTCTGTGTGTGTATACGTGTGTATACACACACATTCATGTTCATAGTGATACGGATTCAGAAGCTAAAATATATGTATTACATTAAATGCTAGGCTTATAGCTTTGTCAGTTATTATGAGTGCAATTGAATCAATTATGAAAATTATTATGAAACTGAATTGTGATCAACTGAAGGATCCAAAACTCCAGCCATAATTATCTCATCAACTAACTGCCTGACTAGGAAGATAAGCAAAATGTTGGAGTAAAACATCTGGCTGACCTTTAGTTGGACCTTAGTAGTTAATATATTCTATCTTACAATTACAACCCCTAATTACTAATAATAGAAGAATATCCTTCTGAATCACTTATTTCTTATTGCTCATAGACGACTTATTAATCAGGGTTACTCCCCCTCCCCCAAGTAATCTGAAACTATCATTTCATTTAAGTGTTTCCTAGATTTTTTTTTTAAAAAGAACCCTTTTCAACTGTGAGTCTGAGATTCTTGCTTTAGAAAACATGGTTTTAAACTACCCAATTTATATAATAATATCTCTTTTAAGGCCATCTAAAGCCTTGAACATTCTAGAGAATTACTGATATCAACATAAAAATTATATGTAGAAAAACATGCTGAAACTATTTTACAGGCACTCTATACCAAGATACCCATATAATTCTTTTTAATGTAAAAATGGTAGAGGAAAATAAAATGGGATCTTTTTGGTCTAAATCTGTCAAAAGCTCATGGTCAGATAAGTTCATCATATCAGAATCCACGGATAAACAAAACACGGATTTAGAATATAGATATATACATTATGATCATTTTGTTTTGCTGCTAAATATGCCCTATTAGAATGTACATTTATTAACTATTTACGGCTCCAAATCCAGAAAAATCTTGCTATGTTTCCATGCCAAAGAATCAGTTTTTCTGCACATTAGTGAAATATCTCAAGTAATGGACCACTGTCTCTATGATGAATGAAAGTGGAGGCCTGAATGGTATGGAGCTTTTATCTTCAGGTATTATCTAGGCTGTAATGAGAAAAATTCATCTTGTTGCAGAGAAAATAGGAGGCAGGAGTATTAGGTATGTTGCCACCTTCAGTTTTATATAAAAAAGGGATAAAATTTTGATGATGATGATGATGAAGAAGAATTTCCATATATATAGCACCAAAACTTGATTTAAGTCAGCCTTATAGGTATATTCAGAAAACTATATCCATGTTCTAAGCCCTGTAAATAAGACATTTCATTTTGAACATCTTTATTTCCTTTTAGCAGCCTGTCAACATCCATAGCAAATTGTTTATCAACACACTGAAACCGATTCATTCTTTTCTCATGAGATACGAACTACCATTTTAAATTCCACTCTATTCATATTCTGGAAGTCAATTTGTGCTATTATTCCTTCACCAAATTTTGTATAACCTCTCTACAGTAGTCTATAATAGTTTCATTAACAAGAAAAGCTTTTAAAATTACAAGATTTAGACACCATCCCTGAAATCTCAGAAAGGTCAGGGGTTGGTCTAACTCTTTGGAGTTCCTCAGAGATGGGAGGGCTTCTTCAATTCTTTTAATAAAAGCCAATTTTCTCATTTTCTAATGGAAAACAAAGATTGGAGAGTGGAAAGTAATTTCCTTCTCTGATGTGTGCTTTAGAACCCTATTTCTTATCTTGTTCAACTGTGCAAAAAAGGGAACATAGCTGGACATTTTCTATACTAGATATACTAAAAAAGAATTAAGAATATGCTATATGACATATTTATCCCAAAGACATCTCATAAACCTCTAAATGAAAACCACATTTTTCATGAATTTTCAGATATTGTTTGCAATGCCAAAATTGGATATCTCAAAAGTGTGAAACTTGTATATATATTTTAAAACATGCATGTATCTTACAAAAACAATGCATGATGGGAAATGTGCACCAAATGTGTACAGGTTTTGGGATGATGATGATTTTACATAGTCCAAAACCTAAATAAAGCCAAGCATATTCTTATAGTTCGAAGATAAGTATCCAAATGAAAGCAATTTAAAGGTAAAGGTTCCCCTTGCACATATGTGCTAGTCGTTCCCGACTCTAGGGGGCGGTGCTCATCTCCATTTCTAAGCCGAAGAGCCAGTGCTGTCCAAAGACGTCTCCATGGTCATGTGGTCAGCATGACTCAACATCAAAGATGCACGGAGCGCTGTTACCTTCCCACCAAAGGTGGTCCCTATTTTTCTACTTGCATTTTTTTATGTGCTTTCGAACTGCTAGGTTGGCAGAAGCTGGGACAAGTAACGGGAGCTCACACCATTACGCGGCGCTAGGGATTCGAACCGCCAAACTGCCAACCTTTCTGATCGACAAGCTCATCGTCTTAGTCACTGAGCCACCGCGTCCCTTAAGAAAGAAAGCAATTTACCTATCCTGAAATAAAAAGTGGTGGATGGATTTGCCCACATTGTTAATGAACAGGATTTTCAAAACAATGATGTGATTATAATTCCAATATCCCTAAGGTGGAAACTGTTATTAAAGCTTCAGAAAATATAAATGAAGCAAAATTTAGTAGGTTGCTTGTATGAAAAATGGGCAATTGAATGCATGTGCCATTGACTAGCAGTAATATTCCAGAGGTCACCAAAGATTGGTTCATGCCTCTTTTCCTGTTGTAACTAAGCATTCAGAAATCAGAAACAAGCTTAATATACCATCTATGCCTCATATCCACATTCAAAAAAGTGTCACTGAATTTGTATTTCTCGGCTTCTTATTTTACAACAGATCTGGCATTCACATAATGTTAGGAGAACATAGTTTTGTTATGTTAATAGCAAAAAGATCAATTGGCTAAGAGCACTGAAAGTATTAACGCTGAATAGATTGAGTTTGTACTGTACATTGTGCTAATAATTCTATGGTTCGTTTGCGATCTCATTTTATATTATAAAGCCTGATTTACAGTTTATATTATGCATTTATCAGGCTACTGGGACTTTTTTTTTTTTTTAAAGAAACCATCATTTAAAAAACTATGGAGATTTATATCAGAAAAGGGAGATTGCTTAGTGTTGGAATCTTGGTGTTTGCTGAACTTAGTTTTTCTTTTTGTGAGTGGTTCATTACAAAGGTAAAGGTTTCCTCTCTCCGATCAAGTCTGACTCTGGGGGGGGGGTGCTCATCTCCATTTCTTAGCCAAGGGACCCATTGTTGTCCAAAGATGCTTCCATGGTCATGGTGTCTCGAACTAAGGCTGTCAGCTTTCCAGCTGACAAGCTCAGCATCTTTAACCACTGAGTCATCGTGCCCTCCCAATATTACCAAGCTTTCAGCATCAAAGCAACATGTTCAAGGACTAATGATGTTACCTAGTTTGGTAATGAAATATTTGCAGGAAAAAAGCCAAGCAGCAACACGGCATTTCTTTTCTGTCACTGTGCCTGCCATCTGAGCCACCATTCCCCCTGAGAATAGGTTGGCCCCAACACAGCCAGCCTTTCAGAAGACCCGAAAGACATGGCTGTTCTCCAAAGCATGAGTGTCAAGATATTAGGTGAGATATTATCCATTATATTATATTATATTATCCTCCGCGAGCTGCACTGGCTTCCTATTGGTCTCCGGGCACAATTCAAGGTGTTGGTTATTACCTTTAAAGCCCTACACTGCTCAGGGCCAGGTTATCTTCGAGACCGCCTCCTACCACATAGCTCCCAGCGACCGGTAAGATCCCACAGAGTTGGTCTCCTCCAGGTCCCATCAGCTAAACAGTGCCGGCTGGCGGGCCCAAGACCTGGCTTTTCCGGCAGGCCTGAGGCCGTGATCTCGCGGTTGTAATCTGCGAGATCCGGCCATGATGAGATATGCATGAATTTTAACTTGTTTTAATGTTTACTGTTTTTAATGTTTTATTATTGATTAGGATGTTTTTAATGTGTTTATGATGTTTTTAATGTTTTTTGTTTGTTGTTAAGCCACCCAGAGTCCTTTGGGAGTTGGGCGGCATATAAATATAATAAATATAAATATAAATATAATATAATATATAAATATATATAATATTGTCGATTATCATTCTTGGGTGCCACTTTTTTGTTTCATTCCTTTTGCGTATTCTTATTTTTTGTTCTTATTTTGTATTATTATTATAAAAGTATGTGGATATTTTTAACTGGGTTCACCGCCTAAAATTGCTTATGTAAGGTAGGCAGCCATATAAATTGAATAAAGTTGTATGCATAAATAAATAATAGCAGCACATTTCTTGATAGACTGTGTTCTTTATTTCTCTAAATGCTGAAAACTGCAGTCTAAAAATAAATCCTAATTAAAAAAAACTACGAATAACATCCATAGTAGGTTTGTGGATGAGCATCCCCACCCCTTGTGCATCACCGAGATAGTTTTGGATTTTATAGCTTTGCCTATATTTTTGAGTTGCAGGACAACGTGATAATACAGTTACCACTTAAGGACAGCACATATTTATTTCTCTAAAAAGAGAATCCTGAAGCAAAGACCCTCTGTTTTTTTTTTTTACCTGGACTTCCCTTCCTCCTAGGGTTCCAAGCTTGAATTCAGAGTAGTGGGAGAAGTCTCTTTCCCAGCCTTGGTCCAACAACTTCTCTCCAGTTTTCCTACTAGCTTGGAAAGAGTAAAACTTCTCTAAAATTTCTCTAGTTCTAGAAATTGGGGATGACTGGGTGGATGGGATAGTTTTATTCTAGACATGACCCCATGTTGGCAGGTGCTCACAATATCTGTTCATAGTTCTGACATTCCGTGTAGCAATCTTGGCTTTTCTCTGAATGGCTCAGCGTATGGATATTCATCCTTTCAGTTTTAATCCAGTCTTATCATCATCAGTGTTTCTACCTTGCCTCATCATCGTCATCAGTGTTTCTAACACTTGTGTGTTTCTAACACTTGCCCTCTGTTCTTGTTAACCCTTCAAAGTAGATCAGACCACAAAACCAATATAATGTAGGACTGTACTACAGTACAGCTATAGTAACAAAATCTTGCATCTTGCAAATATGAATGTATTTCCAGCTTCCCTCCCTTTGTCTTTGTGAGAGCTAAAGAAGGCCTTGTCTGAGATGTTTGCTCATGTTACATTGTTGCACCGACTCAGATCTCTATTATGTGTTGTCTTGGGAGCAACGCTACCCGTCTCTTAAGGCCATTCCTTATGCCCTTCACAGTTCTTCTCAAGTACCTTATTAGATATGATCTAATAAGGGGATATGAACTTAATTCCCAGTAGCATTGATACTGCTCTTCTTGTATATATATTTATATGATTTTCTTGACAAAATACTAGAGTGGGTTACCATTTCCTTTTCCAGTGATGCATACGTAGTATGAACCCTTGTCTATGACCTGCAGATCACGGGTGGTGTTTTTTGGAAGTATACAGTCTTGGGAATGAATCTCATAGCATCATTTAGATAGACAAGGAAACAATCCATGAAGTGATCCTATCATGTCATCATGTGTCAGGAAGAGAAAATGTGTCTGGTTTCCCTTTCCTTTTTTCATTCTGGCAGTTTACTTTGAGTCCCTGTCTTCTGCATAGGGTAGTTTTAAAAAAAGATTACTGCTGATATTTAAGAAGATGAAAAAAACTGAAGCCAAGCTTGGTACAAATTTTATTTTTAATATATTTTAGTTAGCACAGAGTCAAAGATAGATATTACTATGGCTGCTAATGGTCAAAGTCAGCAATTGGCATAGAAAGTGCATTGCTTCTATTGGTCTGCACAGAGCTGCCATGTTTTGATTTTTATATTGGGCAGTGTTGCCAATTGCCTATATTCATTATATTTTATAGTGAAATTTACAGAGTTTGCCAGATTAGAACTATAATATTTTATATACAATAATAGTTTCTAAATCTGAAATTTTAGAAAAGTAAAGTCACTATACTAGAGTATTGAACTCTATACTCAAATGTTACATTAGTAATGGATCTCTTGTTATGTGGCAGATCTAGTAGTAATATTACATTTTATCTCAAATTTTGATGGTTTTTTCATTATCCACTAATGAAAAAAGTCTAGGAATAAAAGATTAACTCCTTGAATGTACACTGAATGCTTTACATTGAATGAATGTCTCTGTACATTTTTTTGCTATCCCTGTTAAATCTTTCTATTGATATAATGATCTATGTGCCATGGAGCAGCTGCTTTGAATTTAATGGTCCTTGTGGGAGTTAGATTATTTCTATATATCACTAATGGCATCATGAATTAGTGTTAGACCCTCTGTTTTCCTCCAGGAGCAGAAAAGTACAACCCATATGTGTCCCAGATGCTTCTTTCAGAATAGCATTCCTCCAGAATAATACAGTATAGTCTTTCTCTTGAAATGTCTTCCTGGCATTACCATTGTCTTATCATGTCACTAATATGTAAGTTAAACAAACTGATAACTATTAAATGTTTCTTAATTTCTATTGTCTCTAGTTGTATCTGCTTCCTTCCTTGCACTGCTAAGTTGTATTTTTAAAGGAAGACTCCATCCATTTGGAGCAAAACTAGTGTGTGTGCTGCTATGCCACAATTTCAATATACTTCTTTACCAATTTCAGCTAATTAGTTTTGGATTTTAAGAGTAATGCTTGGACAAGACGAGATAGAATCAAATGCTAACAATTGCAGTCTAAAAATAAAATAGAAAAAAACCTACAAGCATCCATAGCAGGGTCCTGGAGGCACATCCCCAGCCCCTGTGCATCACCTAGATAGTTTCTGATGTTATAGCTCTTCATGTATGGTTGAGTTGCATGACAACAGGAAGATACATGCACTAGTACAGGGGTGGGTTCTGGCTTACCTCGCTGCCAGTTCGCTTCCTCACGCGCTGCGTGGGCGCGTGCACACATGCACAGTACTAAAAACCCAGCTTCTGCACATGCATAGAAGCAAAAAACAGCTGCTGCACATGCACAGAAGCAAAAAACAAAATGGTGGTGACTATGGCGCCGCCGAGAGAGCCAGTTCGGGGGCGTGTCCAGCCGGTCATCGCTGCCGGTTCGGTGAGCGGGGGAAAATTCCCGCTACTGGTTCTATAGAGCCGGTCTGAACCGTCAGGAACCCATCTCTGCACTAGTATGAGACAGCAGCCTCTTTAGCTTCTGTCCTTATCTGTATTGTTCTAAGAGCATTCTCCAAGGCAGTCATTGTTGCTTTATCCTTCAAGGGATCCCTCATCACCTAATTTGATACTATGTTTGGATTGCTATTGACCTTGTGTCTAATAAATCCCTTTTTCTGAACATTGACTCAAATGCCTAAGTTTGAAGAAAGACCTTTGGAGACTTTATAAGGCTATCTTGCTGTTACTTAAAATGTTTCTGTTTGCAGTTTTATTGCATCTTATAAGCAGGGCAGTAGGTAGAATGAATGTTTTCTTTTTTAACTGTTGTGGTTATTGAAAATAAAAATAACAGAAACTGCTTGAAGCATGCTTGTAATTGATATTATAGAGAGTCTTTGCTGAACAGGACCATGATTGATGTTTGTGAAAGGATATTGGTCACTGGACGGACCTCAATGAATAAAATTAGCATTGTTAAGAAACCATAGAACCTGCACTTGAATTCCATTATAGGCTATTATCTAATGACGTCTTGTTTGAAGCAGCAACATCTATCTAAACTAGTTCATTTCTGCATGTGAAATATCCTTTATTTCTTCGTTGAGTGGTATTATTGTTGCCTTTTCTCTCTTGCAGTTTCAGAATCCTCATGACAGAGAAAGGTTTTAAAACCACTTCTATGAGTTTCTTAATTTGCGTAATTATCTTGAGCTTAGATATTTTTCATCTGCATTATATAAAATCTGTATGTAGCTTGAGGCAATTCTCAAAAGGAAAGACTCAAAATTTTTGCTTATATTCACTTTGAGTTCAGCTGTGATTGAAGTTTTTTCTTTTAATTCAGGCTAATAAAGGCTTCTTGATAGCGTGTCATGCTCTACTTGTTCTGGTTCAGTTTAATGTGGATGTTTTAATAGTATGAAAAAAAATGCACATATGATTATGTTGGAAGTAGTGAATAATGAAATGATATCAAGATTATATTATATTATAAGGTGGAACAATTTAACAATATGTTAAAGCTGGTTGTTATATTATGACTGGATGCTATCTAACAAGATGATTAAGGTATATGGGTTTTAGGTGGTAAAATTGTATCTCAGGCTTCTAACGAAGTATTTTTATTCAGTGTTCTGACCAGATGAGAACCATATAGCTTTGGAAAGTGAAGAAGGAAAACAAAATTTCACTGTCCTGACCTTCTGACATCTTCCCATGTTTTCCTATTAATCATGAAACGGTTCAGGCATTTAATTGTATTACGTTTATTAGTTTATATATTAGTTTCTGGTAGTCATCAGGCAATAAAACTAATAACAATCCATATGATTAACAAAATAAGAGAAGCTCTAGTAACTTTAGGAGCTTTAGAATGTTAATTGATATTTTAGAAGTATAAATAGAAAAACTTGAATTGACAATAGGGACCTTATTGGGGAGAGGATTTGATATGGTGCGGGTTAAATTCTTGAACTGTTTTTTTATAATAATGGTTTTCTTTCTGCTTTTGTTAGCTGGATTAAAATGTAATATATTGATTCCTTTGCTAGTTATTACAAAAAAATTTTCTTCATTCATTAAGATATTTTGTATAAATTGTTATCAGTGTCCTTTATCTTCTCTTATATTTAATTTTGGTTTTGGAACCATAGGGTTGTTTTATTAGGCAGTCACATAATCCCTTTTATGAACAAGCAGCTGGAGTTGAACAAAAATTATTACATATATAAAATACTTTGGGTTTTATTGTTAATTAACAATTTTCTTTTTCTAATCTTTTGGACAACAGTCTGTTAAATTAACAGGTTATTCAGTAAACAGGAATAAGTCCATTTTATATTTTATTAGTTTATCAAAATATAAAATACAAAAATAAAAAAGGAAAAACGAAAAACGAAAAAGAGGGGAGGAAAAGGGAAAGAGGAAAAAGCGTAAGATAAAGTGGGATAAAAAAAAGAAAAGCACTGACTTCTGACTCTTTTTGGCACAGTAGAATAAGGTAATAACATATATCATTTGTCTGATATCTTTTAAAGATTTGGCTCTTATTTAAGGCAAAATTTAGTGATTTTTTTCCAGTGTTAATGGATACAAGATACCTTCAAATATTTGAGAATGGCCCAGATCACATGAAAAATTTATACTTTGGGATAATCCTGATTTTAAAATTGCAGGATTTTTTTTTTAAAGAGACATAAGGTGGTATTAATATTCAAGATAAACCTATTGCTTAGTATTTCTTGAAAATAATTGATGCATTGCTAAAATTTTTTGGTTTGACTTAACTACCGAATGGCAGTATATTCAATTAAAACATCTGTTGATTTTCTCCATTTGGACCTGACCTGTCAGCAGCTTCTGAAACACTCAAATTACTTTTGGAAACAGTTTTGGAAGAGTCTAAAGGCATATCTGCCCTCCCAAGTTGGACTTATGTGAGAACCAGTCAGTAACATTTTGGAAGACAGGAACTGATGACATTGTGTCCTACTTACCTTCTGTGACCTCTGCCCATGTAGAAAGTTGTGTTCTCCATTTGTGCCAACTCATGCATTGTTGTCTGTATGGCTTACTTTGCTTTATTGTCTTCTACACAACACCCGCACTTTACTTGACCTCCTGCACAATGGCTGGAATATTCCCTTGGTTGAATTGCTGCTTTGTCACTCTGTAATTTGGAACAGGTTATAACAGTTGTCTGTCATATAGAATAGTATTGATTTGAAACCTAGCAATCAGTAAGCTACCCTTGCCAAGGCCGTCATAACTTTGAACTATTGTTTAAAAAAATGGTTATAAATTGAGGATCACATGTAGTCTCTTATATAGACAGATTTGCTGATCTTTAAAGTGCCACTCTTCTCAGATTTAGCTGACCTCACTCTTAATTCCATAGTGATTTATGTTTCCACCAATTACACTACACAGATAATTTTATTTTATAGTTAGCCATTTAGAATGATTTAAAATACTTCCTGGAAAGAATTGATGAAAATTATTGTTTTTAATTTTGGCCATGGACATTATGCTTCTCTTAAAGCATTTTAGCATATGTTAATTCTCTAGCGCCATGTCTGCTATTAAAATCTTGACATTTATGACTTGGCACAAGTTTCATTTTAAGTAGTGTCACAAAAATATTATCCATATTATAATGAAAACGTACCTTCTGTATTGACTGAGGAAATCTGTTTTGATCAAATATCATGTATTGTCTTATTAAATATAATCCAGATCTGACTCAGCTGTTTTTAAGGCCTCAGCAGAAGAACACTTTAAGAGTATATAAAGGTTGAGCTTCTTTTTGAATTATAGTGGGCTTTACATGAGTAGGTATGCAATTGATACTTTTTGAAATTCTCGACAGCTAATCCTTGACGTACGACCACAATTGAGTCCAAAAATCCCACTGCTAAGCAAGGTAGTTGATAAGTACATCCCATTTTACAACCTTTTGCCATGATTGTTAAGTGAATCACTACAGTTGTTAAGTGAATCATGTGAACGTTAAGCAAATCGGGTTTCCCCCCATTGACTTTGCTTGTCAGAAGCTCCCTAGGAATGTTGCAGATGACAAACCCTGGGAAGCGGCAACCATCATAAATACATGCTGGTTGCCAAGCACTCAAACTTTGATCATGTGACTATAGGGAATACTGCAATGGTCATAAGTGTGAGAACTGGTCATTATGCCATTGTAACTTTGAATGGTCATTAAACAAATGCTTGTAAGTCAAGGACTACCTGTATAAACTTCAGAAAAATGTTATAATTAATTGTTTTGTTTTCTTCACCAGTCTGACTTGACCTGAATTATTGCTCAGTGTTTCTGTAAAACAAAACAAAATCTGGAACAGAAATCTATTTAGATGAGGATTTCAGCAGAAAGGGAAAGAATTACAAGCTTCCCATCCCACACACCACACTTGCAATCTGGATTTGATCTCTTGTACTTATTCTAGAGTTTTTAAAAAAATAGATAGCTCCTAGTCAGACCTTTGAAATAACATTTGGTTGGCAATAATCCATAAATAAATTATTCTGATATACAGTCACAAGTGATTATGCTGAACTAGCTAATCTTAGGTCTAAGATTTTATGCTTAATTTCAGGGCTTAGCTCTATTTAACATCAATTAAAGAAGCCGATACTTTTCTTGTCCTACAGTACTAGTGGACAGACAATATAGTCATGCTTTAAAAGAGGAAATTAACATACAGTATTAAAGTCATGGCAAACCAAGCATGCTTGGCATTTGTGGGAGGAGAGAGAATTTGCATTTGAAATGCTTTAACTTCTAGCATGCACTCATCAAGGTTATTTTTGTTATGGGCGTGTTAGAGACAGGGCAAGCAGAGTGGGTTTTCATTGCTGGTAGAGAAGATTTTGTTTAGCGTTGAACACTAAAATGTAGAAACGATAGCTATTAGTAACACAGTACAGCTGGGTTGAATCATTCTTTTTCCTCTCTAATGGCATGCGTAACTGCTCTAGGTTTTCAGGCGTCCTTCACCCGCACTTACTTACTTTAGTGACTGATGCATTTCCATGGAAACCTTTACTAAAAGACTCAGGGAAATGTGATGGTACAGTGTGAAATGGAAGGATACCGAGTCCGACTATATTACTGAACCTTTAACTTGCATATAATAACTGATTTCTTGATTTACACTGATGTCTTGATCTCGAAAAGTTCTTCTCACAACCCTTCAATATAATGGATTTAAAGATTTGAATGGCTGTTTCTTTTTTCTTTTTGCTTCTTATTGAAAGAGATTTCACAGTAGTAATGAGAAACAGCTCAATTTGAAAACTGGGAACTATGTTTTGTGTGTTTGTGATGGTGGAAATATACAACAAATGCATCTGAGATGGTTACATCCAAGTTAGAAATTATGACTGAAAATCCAAGATTCAAGAAGAAAGTTCATTTTGGAGGTATTGTGTAACTTTGAAAACTTCTAAGTGTGTGTATACCTGGGTGTGTGTAATGTTGTCAGTATGAATTAGAGTGGCTAAATGTGAGAGTTGCTCTGAAAACAAATTGCAAGAATACTTTTGTGCCCTATCCTCTTCTGCTTATGTTTAAATTATTAAATGAGAATTCTCTTCCAACATGCATATCTATTGGGAAAACTCACTCATTAGCTTCAGAGAGTTCTCAAAATACTGATGTATGTGATTGGTTTAATCACTTCCAGCATAAAGTACTATTGTAGAAAATAGGAAGTGGGTGAATTTCTTTGTTGTCAAGGTATGTTTACTTGCTTAAAATGGAGGACTTCTTCATGTTTATGCTCAGTTTTGTAGGAGATTGCTAATCATTTCAATATAATCATAGAATATATGTGTTTGAATAACCCCCCTTCTCAGTGCAAGGACCCATTAGCCCATTAGGAACAGGTGGCTATCTAGTCCCAGTTTGAAAACTCCAACAAAAGGGAGTCTACCAGTGTGATAGACAGATCGTTCCAATGCTTATGATCGTTCTTAAAAATTAGGAAAGTCTTTCTAATACTCAGCCTGAATTTGCCTTCTTATATTTTCACCAGTTGATTCTTGCCCTCTTCTCAGTTTCAGTACATTGCCTATAAATTCCTTTGATATTATAATTTTGAATGAGGATGTAGTCCATACCCATTAATGAATGAATATAATTATTCATTTTTCTTTTGTTTTATTTCTGTTGGATTTATCAGGTAAACTTGCTGGTTATTATTTCTAAATGCTTTTCAGTTGTTTCTTAATTTTCCTATGAATTGTGTCTTTCTCTATTTTATTAGTAGTAGTATTTTCTTAACAGTATTTTTTTTAGACAGTAGAGGGTTTTGGAAATAGATACTGAGCCAGAAGTTTAAATCTTTTGTAAAGGTATCCAACATATACTTTAAAGTATTGAAAAAAAAAGGTTTCATCCTTATAAACACTCACCTAGGGATAAGCTCAATAATACTTCTATTAATTTATAAATAATCTGAACCCCTCTCTAAATAGGTATAGGTCAGATTATCCATTAGCATTAAGTTTAAGTTCAGTGAATGATTGCTGTTGAGGAGGTAACTCTATAGCTATGCAGCCCTTTTAAAACTAGGATATCTATTTAGTTGGATTCTAATTAGAATTGTGGATTTGTGGAAGGTATACTTATATATTCTGGGTTGTGCTAGTCTGATTTTAAAAGATCCATTTGAAATATTCATTAAATATTTAATTATTGAAAGTTTATTATTTTTCTACTTTTCATTATTGCTTTAATTCAATAACTAACCATTTTATTTTAAATTTTGCAGTAGGTGCTATTGTAGTTTATAAAGTTCAGGTAGTCTTTTCATCCCTTCCTCCAAGCACTAGCTTCCTATACTGTCCCAAAAACTGAAAATTGGAAGTGTTTGATTGTCACTTTGCATTACTCTTTGCACTTGCACTTAGCAATTTGTAGATTTGGAATCTTTATTTGGTTTGAGAATAGCGTGAGAAGAGGCAACAGCTACCTGTTCAATAGTTATTGGTACATGTGCAATAAATCAATTTAGGACATTAGGAGTGATAAGAGCCCAACCAGAAGTTCATTTTTAGGAGATTAATTAAGTACAATCAGTGAAATGTAATAACTAATTTCATTATAGTTTGAAAGTACTCTAAATTAATATTTGACTTCAATTTAGTGGGGATTATGAAGTTGAAGTCTAGGATTCCGATAGTGTAAAAGTTTGCGAGCTATGTTAGAATTTCAGTATTTCAGTTCCTGATATCCTAATTAGATGGTTGTAATTGTTACAAACTTTAACAGTGAGAAATATGAGTATAATAATAGCTTTGAATAAAGAAATCTAATCCATAGTCTGTTTTCCTTTGATATTTTAATTATTGCCCTTGCTCACACTGTGCCATTTTGCAATGTTTAAAAAGCTTAGAGTAAATGCATGAACTCACTTGAAATTAATTAATAAATAATAAATTAAATAGCATAATAAATAAATTGAAACATTCAGTTTGAAACATAATTATGTTGAAGATAGTATGTAAGCATCAGTTGATTACTTATCTAAGTGACCATGATATTAATATGGAAAATATATAAAGACTTAATTTTGAATTTATAAGCTTCATTCTTTTTAATATCCAACAGAGGGCATTATTCTTTTGAATATCAATACCAGTGTCATATTCGAGTACCATTGGGTATATTGAATATAAAATGAAAGGATAGGTGATAGTGAAATGGTAGTTATTTACAATATTAACATGGGCCTTATTTTTTTGCTTCAGAGTTTTAATATGGGGATTACAGGAAAATACAATTAATGTTGATGTTATCAGTTACTTTAAGTAACTACTTTTACAGAAGGCAAATTTTCTACAAATTAGCAGCACTTTTCTCTATAAATATCCAAACAATAGGATGCCAAAATCACATCTGATATGTCTATATCAAACTGCATGCTGATATTTATCAATTTGAATTTCAGGTTAAAAATACAAAGAGCAATAGAGAGAGTATATATCATGGTTCTTAAAAAGGTAGTTTAGAATGTTCTGGACAATGAGTGCAGCACCTCTCAAAAACAAACATGTTGGTTTTCAGGCAAATGTAGCGATCTGGGGAAAAAACACAACTGTTTTAAAGAAGTTCTACAATTGTGATCTTGTGTTTTTGGAAGCATTGCTTCTGAACATGTTTTGAAGCATACATAGCTCTAGAATGTATAATACCAACATAAAAATTTCTGGCTTGTAGTGAGCAATATGATATTTCCTTCCTTTTCTTCATCTCATGCGTCTGCCATATCTGCCCCAAATGAAATACTACATGTAGTAGAGAGAATTGGTTCTACCAATCATAGTTTGCAGATTTATTGTGTATGCATGTTTTGTTCCAGTATGCCTTCCTTTGTTTGGTGATACACATATACAGAGAATAGATGGATTTGCTCATATATGAACCAGGTCTATGTTGACATAACAAGTCAGCATTTCATAGCATAAACCATGTTACAGGTTTTGACATAGTAAAGCAATATATGAATATCATGTTTGCTCTATATACCTATATTTTTATACATGAAATCATTTACATATGAAATCTAAAGAGGATTTAAGAAATTTCATTTTCGACATTCTGATAATTCATTCTGTTATTGTAAACAAATAATTATATATATAAAATTAAGCTGTTATATATGTAGTTTCCAAAATACAATTTATCTATCTATCTATCATATGTAAATGATTGTGTGTGTGTGTGTGTGTGTGTGTGTGTGTGTGTGTGTGTGTGTACGTACACTGGAGCCAAAAATAATAATAAAGATATATACTTTTGTAATTTATACATTCAATATTTGCAAACCACTAAATTTTGACTATAAGTCTGGCAACATATCTAATCAAACATAGCCCACAATAGTTTCCTTGGTGACGAGTATATAGCTGCTAAAATAAACTACAGCTTAAAGAGTAGAAACAAAAAAGCAAACAACCCAAAGTATTCCTGTTTTCTTAAATGTTTCCATAAAATTATAAAGATTTGACTATTTTTGATGCTGATTTTCTACAAATACCATTTTCCTGGAATTGTTAATTGACTGACCTCAATGTGTGATTAACAAGAAATGAGCTTTTAAAAAAAATGTTGTGAACCCTCTACAGACACTCAGTTGTGATCCTCTGCATGAAGTATTGTGTTCTGAATCTCACCGTTGTTTAAAAAAATGTCCAAATTGCTGCTAAGAAAGGCGGAGGTATACTGAAGAAAAGCGCATCTCAGTCTTGGTTGTAGATTGTTTAATAAGAACATTCCAGCTTTCCAAATGGGTTGAACTCCAACTTCTATAATCACTACCTGACATGATAAAAGGCGCATCATTAGTTTGCAGTATTAAATAGTGTTCTTTTTACAGCCTGTTAAGAGAGAAGCTATTATTATTTATCTGATTTACATCCTGGTGGACAGGATTACATTCACTTAATAAAATGTGTGATATTTCTGTATTTGTTTTTTTTTTTAAGATGTGTTTTTCTGTTTCTTTAAGGCCTCAGGCCAAAAACTGATAACTATTCATGGATTAGTATATGAGATATAAGTAAATTTATGCATCTTTTCTCATTGGGTCCTCTTTTTACTAGGGAGAGATTATATATTTTTCTCTCTATTGAATAAAAAAAAACTCCCACTGTATAATGATCCTAAACAATATATATTATTACCTTGCCCTTTGGATTATCTTGCTTCTCCCAGTAATTTATATTTCCTGTAAACGCACTTAGATGTTTAAATTATTGCAATACAATTTTGCTTTGCAAACTTTTTGATAGCTGACATGGTATAAAGCTTGTCACTTGCACATTTTGCATTTCCTCCCACCCACTTTCAGTACAATAATAGAACTCTGAGAACATACCTATAGAAACCAATTTGTCCCTACAGCTGACTTTTCTAAAGAATCTATAATTTTGGAGTTTACAGGCACTGTCAGAGCGAATATGCTGTTGTTGTTTTTTTTTTTTTAATATTCACCTGAAAAATTAGACTTAATGTTTTCCTTGCATTATAACAACTCATGGCAAACTCCACTACAATCAGTTCAGAATTACTTTGGCAAGTGCTTTCTTCAAGAACTCTCCGCCCTCCCCCCCCCTCCAAAAGCCTGCCTTGGGGTTTTTCTCTCTTACTCATAATGACGGAACCTACGCATGGAGACAACTTTTTAGAATGTCATATTTCAACTGATTCTAAATATTTCAATTTTTAAAAATACATTTATTAAATTTTATAATGAAAAGAAAAAACTAGTAATCAAGAAAGAAGAGAAAAAAGAATAAAGAGAGAGCAGAATGCAGTAAAATAAAGAAAAATAGAAATACAAAAAAGGAATGACTTATACATGAAACTTACCTTAAACTCTTACTCTACAGTAACAGCATAACATCCGTTTTTAAATAGTTTCTTAGTATTATCGATCATCAAATTTACATATACAGTATATAAAATTTCATTTTTTTTCTGTTTCACAGAAAAAGTCCAAAAGGGTTTCCAATTAGCATTAAAATTAATCAATGTCTTTAATCAAGGCTGTCAATTTCGTTCTCAGCCAACTCCATCAACTTTACCAACCATTGTTCCATTGTGGGTATTATTGCATATTTCCACGATATAAAAGTCTTGCTGCCGTTATCATATATAAGAATAGAGTTCCATGCAGTTTTTCCAATTGTTTTTTTCCATCAGCCCCAACAAAAATGTCTCTAGTCTCAATTGTATATTGATCTTTAAAATGCCCTAAATTAATATATGTATTTAAGTCCAGACTATTTTTTACAAGTCTTCAATGCCTGGACTTTAAGTACTTTAATTCCCACAAAATACCTTTAAAACCTTATTCAGTTTCTCTCATTTTTGTGATATTAGATTTCAGCTAATGATGATGGTGATGATGCATCTCTATTATATGCTTGTAATTTATAAATGAGCATCAACTGCTTTAATGAATCACAAAAGCTGAGAAAAATGTATCCTTCCTTGAACATGTAGAGACAAGAAGCATTCAGTCTTTAATTTAGTGTATTTTATTTATGACACTATGGGTCATAAAGAGTGTCCAGAATTTGAGTTAAAAATATATTTGGAAGCAGACAAAAATGATTTTAGAAAGTTGGAGGTTTTCCTTGGATCTTTTGTGGTTTTCTTCATTGAGCAGATTTTTGCAAATAAGCCTACAAGCAGCCTGTTCAACCCAAACACTGACAGAGTTGATAGAATATACTGAAATGTTATTGCTAGATAAATCGCCAATATGTAGATTATAGTTAAAGCTTCAAGATTGTTGTATCTGTTATAGGCCAAACCTACAATTCAAGCTTTAAAAAAATACCGAGATAGTTTGAGAAGTTAGTAAAGTTATATGGTTCTTTCTAAAGGATACCACTTTTGGTAATGCTTAATTTTAATATATTTTCAGAAATTATATTAAATACTGCTCTGGAAACCTTTATGGGTGCTCCAATCCTGAAGATTTTTAAGAAGAGATTGGACAACCATTTGTCTGAAATGGTATAGGATTTTCCTGCTTGAGCAGGGCGTTGGACTAGAACTGTGATGGCGAACCTATGGCATGCGTGCCAGAGGTAGCACGCAGTGCCCTCTCTGTGGGCATGCGAGCCTTCGCCCCAACTCAGCTCCGCCGTGCATGTGTGCGCACCTCCCACTGGCCAGCTGGTCTTTGGGTCTCTGCCGCGCAGGCATGGGCAGTGTGCATGCGGGGCCACGCACATGTGTGGGGGCCACGTGGGGGGTCGGGGCACATGCATGGGTGCGTGCTTGCATGGGGGCAGGGTGTATGCGCAGGGATGGCGCGCACATTGCATTTTGGGGGTTCGGCCATGCGCGCGCGCGCTTTGGGCACTCGGTCCGGAAAGGTTAGCTATCACTGGACTAGAAGACTTCCAAGGTCCCTCCCAACTCTGTTATTCTGTTAAAACAATACGATGTATGACTGTACAATAAATTTCTGGTAAAGTGATTGAGATACATTGTTTATTAACACTTACGATGAACAATAGACTATAGAGAGTTTGAAAAAGAGAACAAGAACTATTTGTACTCTGTGGGATAAATATGTAGTTTTCATGGGGTAATTAGCCCATAGCCCAGAGGTTCTGCATGCCTGATCTACTTCTTAAATTCTTATTGTATATTTTGTATATACATGTTGTAAATAAGAAATTATGTCCTAAATTAGGATCAGTAAATGTTGAAACTAAGTCCTGATTGTTTATAGTAATTATTGACCCATTTCAGGTTAATTTAAAAGAGCATTTGATTATCTTTCTGGACATAGAATATGTTTAATAAGAATAATCTATCTTCATTTTGAACAGAAACTCGAGCAGATAGAACAAAGAAATTGTTTAGACATTATACTGTTGGATCATATGACAGCTTTGATGCTTCAAGGTAAGATGCTTTTATTTTATTTCATAATGTAAATTGTATATTTTTTTCAGTACTTAAAAGTAAACTTTTCATATGTAGACTTTATCTTCAAAACTCAAAGCAGTATGTGTTTTTCACTCCCCATTTATAAACCCATTTCTTGGTTACATGGCATCTTTTGCTAGGATAGAGAACCGCCAAATGTCTTCCCAGAGTGAACAAAGGATGATCCATTACAGCCTGGGTTTCAATACATTTTAATAGTCCATAGTTTCTCTTACTTCAGCAGGCCAGCTAATTTATCCACAGATGCAATGTTCCTGGAGTTCTCTTATGAATGAAAATTTAATAATTGCCTATAGATAGTCCTTATGATTGTTGAAGTGTAGAACCTACATTATTTATCTAATCAAAGAACACCTTAAAAAAATATCCCCTTTTTTATTCTTCCCATCAATTCTGGAGTTACATTCAAATGCCATATAACATTTCATCATTTTAATGCACATTTGAAAAACTTGTTTTGGGCATTCTGTTAATTTTTGTTTAAAACGGTGGCTTGCTGTTTCTTGTACTTCCTATACTTATCTTTGAGTTGGGTTTTGTGGAAGACAATTTCTCTACGGACCAGGGGTGGGTGGGGAGGTGGTTTCATGTGCAACCTATATCCTGTGCATGCGCAGATGAGCTTTGCTTGCTCGCCTGCCATTTGCGCAGCCCGGTTCCTAACAGGTCACGGAATGGTACCGGTCCGTGTCCTGGGGGTTGGGGCCCCCTGTTATATGACATATTCAAGAATAGAATTTGAACTGGTTTTGAAAAGATAGTATGAAGACAGAGGTATACAATTTTAGGGTGCTTGTGGATTTTCAATTGGTTGCAGCCTGAAATACCCATTTTCTAGCTTAAGTATTTATAGATAGATTTCAGTGAATTGCACAAGTTAATGGAGGTGTTTTAATAACCTGCCATTAGTCTAAAGTTATAATTGCATGTGCAGTTCAGTTTCAATGTGTAACTTCCATAGCATAATTTGTTCGAAGCAGGTGGATTGTATCTATAGTCTTACTCTCTTTCTTCAGTAATATTAGCATGTAAATGCCATATGTACACTTGGAAAAGACAATACATTTTGCATATTTTATATAAATATAAAAAAAACATAGCAAACTGTTTACTCTGAACCTATTTTAGAGCAGTTTGAAACTAGAATGGTGTACAATAAAATGGCAGGGTATTTCTTTGTTAAGTACAGCATGATATGCACAGGAGAAAATAATAGCGAGTATAGATAATATGTTGGCAGCATTTTAATTAGAATAAGGTCAATAGTTGCTGTTGTGCTACAGCTGCCAGTTTCTGTTCAATCATGCTGTCTCAGCTGCTGAGATGTATGGTTCAGCTACATCTTGAAAGCTAAAGTTTCTCTGCCTCTATAGAAGGTTGGACTGAGTTCCTTGCTTTTCCATCCCTTTCCCAAAGTATTGGAGGAAATCTTAGGACCTGGTTTTAGGGTGCATAAGATGGACAATGATGGAGCAGATTAGTCTGCTTGCTGACATTAGATGTTGCTATGTACCGTGTTTCCCTGAAAATAAGACCCTGTCTTATATTTTTTTGCTACCAAAAAAGGCACCAGGTCTTATTTTCAGAGGGGGATGTTGCCCACTGACTCACCTCACTTGCGTGTGTCGCCCGCGGCCTCCTTTTCACTGTCAGAGGCCTTCAGGGACTTCTTCTGCGGCCGGCAAGGCTTTCCTGAAGGCCTCTGCAGTCAATAACAGAGCTCTGTATCAATCCTTCAGGAAAGGCCTCTGCAGCCAATAATCGATCCGGAGCTCTGTTATTGGCTGCAGAGGCCTTCAGGAAAGCCTTGCCAACCTTGCCGGCTGCAGAAGAAATGGGCCGGCAAGGCAGGTGTCGGGGTATGCGAGGCCTGGCTGCAAGTGTCCGAAGGTAAGTAGTAGGGCAGCTCCACCCCCCATCCCCACCCTAGCTTAATTTTTACCTGTGCACCTTGGAGTGGGCGGGGTCTTAATTAGGGCTTATTTTGGGGGTAGGGCTTATATTGGGCGCAGGTTGGGGAAATACAGTATTTGTCTATATGCACATAGATTTGGATATATCTTATCCTTAAAGGAACAGATTAGAAACGGCAAAAAATACTCAGAAGGGAATGGAAGAAATTGACCAGTATAGATAATGGAGAGTTGGATGGTCTAGTACAGTTAGTTCTCACTTACTAACTATCTAATTTAGTAACAGTTCAAAGTTATGACAATATGAAAAAAAAGTTTTACAACCAATACATGCATTTATAACCATGGCAGCATCTCACATTAATGTGATCACTATTTGGGCACTTCATATCTGACAGGCATTTTTGAGAGTTGCCACATCCCGCAATCATTAATTTCAAGCTTCCCAACTGGCTTGTGACAAGCAGAGTTAACGGAGAATGAACAAATCATGGTTCATATGATGCCTCACTTAATGACCATGATGATTTGCTTAAGAACTGAATGACAAGTGACAGCATAAGTCTGTCATGGTCACTTTATTTTTCACTTAGTGACCATGATGCTTAGTGATGGAGTTACTGGTCCCAATTATGGTTGCTGAGTAAGGAGTACTTAAACAGTCAGAGATATCAGAAGTCAAGAAAAAACTAAAAGGAGAGATAAAATAGAAAACAGAACATCTGTAGAGGTTAAAAATGAGAGCCAATTGGATAGAAACTGGGAGATTGTGAGTTCTAGTCCTGCTTTGGGCATGATGCCATCTGGGTGACCTTGGGTCAGTCATTCTTGAACTTAGGAAGCAGGCAATGGCAAACCAGTTGTGAAAAACCTTGCCAGGAAAACTGCAAGGACTTGTCCAGGCAGTCTCTGAGAATCAGACACAATTAAATGGAAGAGAGAGAAAAAAGAACTTAAAATGCGTCCACATTAAAAACTTTGTTTAAAAATTAAAGGGAACATATTTAATAAAGGAAGAGGGAACAGCTATGTTTTTTTAATAAATGATAAATTTAATAAATAAATAAAATGCAATGGAGTTATTGAGCTGATGATATATATAAAAAGTGCACTCAAGGATGCTTACATCTCTTGATTCTGTTTCTGTTTTAACTATCTCTGGAGTATTTAAATAATAATGGCTCATAATTCACTTTATATAATTTCACAGAGTAAGCAAAATATGATTGACTACAGTTCCTTGGGCACCAACGATTATAGAAAACAGAACACAAAATGAAGATACACTTAACTCATGCCAAAATGATACTCATTTGGCTTCCTGCTACACACAATAAAGTTTAAAGTACATTGTAGGTTAAATAACTAGCACTTTTAGTGTTCCAGACACATTTCTTTCAAGCTGTTATTCAAATAACATATTTCCTATGTTTTCTTTTTCTTCTTCTCTTTCATATGACTACATATTATTAACATGGTTGCAACCTACCTTCCAAAAACTCTGCAGTGAAAATTTGAAAATTGAATAAAACTACTTAGAAATATTGAAGTAATATACAAAGGGGAAGAAATGAAGGGGTCAAAATAATTCTACCACACAGTAAGGGTTCAATTTTTATAAAACAATTTGAAAACTAGGATAATTTGCAGTATATTTACTGATTCTAGATATCCCATCCTTTCACAAGGAATTGAGAGAAAAAGGGAAAGACAAATATTGGTACATAAGGTCCACAGTGTAGGATCAACCAAATGACATTCTAGTCCAGCATCTTATTCTTATACTTTCTATCGAAATCTCTATGGGAAGCCCACAAATAGAAAAAGAAAATGACTCTGATACTCTGTGATTGACTGTGATACTGTGATATTCATTTTCCCTTCCCATTCATGTCATTTTCAGTGATAAAAAGTTATATATATATATAATAACTTTGATTAGAACCAATTTATAGCTCCATCATTCAGGAATATGTGTACTCTGTTTAAAGTTATCTAAACAACTACTACTATTTCTGGCAACAAATTCCATAACTTAAAGTATGTAGCTTATAGCAAGCACATCATCACTGACATGGGACTTATCTGTAAGGTGTCAGCATTAGCTTCCAATTTATTGACTTTGTAGTGTGTTAACCATCCCAAGGTAGCCATCTCTGTGATCTTAAGCTAACAGATTTTCTGAAAACTGAAATGTGTTATTTAGATAATCATTTTATTAAGATTGCATTGTCTCTACTTCTTTTAATTTTGTAGTTGAACAAAAATAATAAAATGGAGAAAACTTTTGCATTATATAAAAAGCTAGATTATCGGTTTTATCACTTTCAAATAATTCCTAGGAGCCAACTCTGATTTGCCATTGCCTGAAACTATTAGCTGTGTTTAAGGTGAAGCTGAACCTACAATTCTCCCTCAGTTTTCTAATCCTCACTAAATTGTCTCATTCATTCTTTCCAGGTGTCTAAACTGCACTGTAAAGGTTTTGTAATAATAGAAACATCATACTGAGCAAATGAATAGAATCTGGATTTCAGATGGTTGTTCATACAGTAATCACCACACCTGTGGGAGTTACTAGAACAGATGTATTAGTTACAATCCATGGGATTAAATATGAAGCAAAATGACCCTCCTTTTCCCCCTTGGGAGCTGCCTGAATATATTTGGTTAGCTTTTGGGTCACATAGATTGGTGTACTAAGTTATCACTGGTCTCTATTAGCAAGGATTTTTTCAAAGTTTTATATATGAAATATATTATATTTTATTTTGGGATAATTTTTAGCAGCAGAAATGAAATGTTATGTGGGGGTCCCAAAGTAAATACATGCTTAAAATTAATACATATCGAGGTATACAATTATTTTATTTAATTTGCATTATTGGCAGAGCATGGGAGAAGGAAGCAAGCAGTAGTAAAATACTACAGGTATTCCTCACTTATAAATTGCATTCAAAGTTACAAAGGTACTGAAAAAGGAGATTTATGACCGATCCTCAAACTTTCAGCAACTGCAGCATCCCCACAGTCATGTGATCATAATTTGGGTGCAATGGCACACATTTATGGCAATTGCAGCATCCTGCAGTCATGTGATTGTCATATTCAAAACCAGTTTCTGACAAGCATAGTCAGTGGGAAAATGGCCGGAAATTGCACTTGTGTGACATTAGGTCATTAAGTGACCTCAATTGAATTGACATAATAACTCAGATATTATCACATGTTTCATTTTATAACTACAGCACTGGATTGCTGCTCCTGATTGTGGTTGGTAAGTGAGGAATACCTGTTTTTTATATAAAACTATAGAAATATATGGGCATTTAATCCTATAGGCAGAGGGAGTAGGGTGCATTAAGACAAACGTTTAAAATAGTATTAAGACTATTAACACATGCCAAAATGAAATTAGTGTAAAAGATAAAACATGGCAAAACTGAAATACCTTACCTTCCTATCTAACATCAGATGTCTTCAAACTTTCAGATACACACACACACACACACACACACACACACACACACACACACACACACACACACACACACACACACACAATCATCTAATCCAACTTCCTGTGCATTGGAGGAATCCACTACTACAACATGATTCATCTAGCCAAGTTTCCAATTTCTCATGGTACAAAAGACATATTCTCTCTCTCTCTCTCTCTCTCTCTCTCTCTCTCTCTCTCTCCCTCCCTCCCTCCCTCCCTCCCTCCCTCCCTCTCCCTCTCCCTCTCCCTCTCCCTCTCCCTCTCCCTCCCTCCCTCTCTTAGATGATCTCCCAATCCTTATATTCTATGATTCCTCAATCCAATTATGTTCTTACTGTGATCTAATAAGGCAGTGTTGAAAAATTAACTTTTCTTTTATAAGCCAGTAACAGATAAGAGCATTGAGGTGCAGTAGGAAAGTTAAATATATGGGTAGAGAAATCTTGAATAACGTTTTGACCAGTAAATAAAGGAGAAAAGGAGAGAGAGAGAGAGAGAGAGAGAGAGAGAGAGAGAGAGAGAGAGAGAGAGAGAGAGGATGTTTGTTTCTATTACTGTATTTATATTAAGAAAATAAAATCAAAAAATAGTTTTTTCTATTACTGTATTTAAATTAAGAAATTAAAATCAACAACTAGATATCAGTGATTCATTTTCTTGAATTACTTTGTTTTTAAAAATTATTCCCAAGGAATTATCAGCTGTTAGTTTTTCTTTAACAGTTATTTGAAGAATATCTTTTCTTCCTAGTAATGGCATCTTCTCATGTTTTAGAAAATTGTTTTTATTTTATTTAGTTCCAACTGATTGGCTATAGGCATTAATCTGTGCATTTGTACTTTCACATATCTGGGGATTAGTTTATATAATTTCTACATTGGGTATTCCTAGAATATCCAAGAATACAAAATCCCCAAATAGTGAGTTTTTCAGTAACATTGCATTATTTAATGTTTTCACTTCAATATTATGAGTTATTATTACAAATGCTACTTTTATAAGAAGTAAGCAAGTAATTGAAATGAAATGGAATGCCTGAAGGAACTAAATCCAACCCTGAAAATCATATTTGAATTCTAATGTTTCCCATTTTGAATTCTATACTGGTATGTAGTTGAATACAACATTTTGGCACCTTTGATCAAATTCTATGTTTCAGTAAATCCTTGAGTGGACTGACACAAGCTCCACATGAAATAAAGTTTGATTATTGCAGATACTTATTATTTAGGTGCAGTTGTTTATAAGAAAGCAGTGAATATGTCAAATATGGAAGTTTGGACATCTTTTCAGTCAGAACTTTGCTATAGTTCTTTTGGCAGAAATAACAGCCTCTATGGATTTCCAGCTAAGAGTAGCCTGCTTAAGACTTCCAAGTTTTGCTTTTGGATTTTTTTTTTCTGCAGTGAACTCTTCTGGCTTAGAAATATAATTAAATCTTCTTTCATACATAATATGTTGGAAGTCTTTACACAGATCTTTCATAATATTCGAATATAGGAACTTTGAGAACCATTTAAAACTTTTGTCTTTCAAACCTGCTTCATTGTTGATTTGGAAGTATGCTTCATATTGTTGTTTTGCTGAATGATCCAATGTTTCAGTTTCAATTTCTAGGGACATTAGCTTCTTAGATATGTTATTTAATTGAATCCCTTCTGTCTTCTACCTGCACAGCATTTCCAATGCCTCTTGCTGTCATATAATCCTCCTAAAGTGTAATGGAGCCACCCTGAATGGCCATGTTATCATTGTAGAGCCGACAAGGTCAGCTGTAGGCAGAAGCTGAGTAGATACTTGCCCAGGGCACCAAATATTACAAGGCATCAGTGTTGCGTCCCCTTCTACATCATTCTAAAAATGCAACTCTTCACATTGGCAGGAGGTAGCAACATCAAACAAGGTGGCCTAGGGGTGCCATATGCCCTTGAGCTGGCATTGCAACTTAAGATAGCAATAGCAATAGCACTTAGACTTGTATACCACTTCATAGTAAGTGACTGCTTTAAGTGTTACGGTAAGCAAACTGGTTTTCTGAAAACTGAATGTGATGCTGAAAAAGTCACTTTAGTTAAAATTCTCAATGGTTTTCTATTGTTTGTTTGTTTGTTTTTTAGAATAGTGGAAGTTAAAGTGATGACAAAGGGAATAGCCTCAGGTTTTACATAATGCATTTTCAGCAGCCCATATGGTTATAAAGTAACACAAGTTCATACATTATTTTTTTACTTTCAAATAATAAATCCCTAGGAATTAAATCTAATTACCTAGTAAATGTTTCAAACCTTTTTTTCCTCAAAATATATCTTGTGTGGCTGTGGCCATTGATTTCGGATTTATCAAGGTTTCTTTTGCATAATGTAAACAATGATATTTTGTCTGTCTGTCTCTCTGTCTATCCTTCTGACAATCGCATGATAAGGATAGATAAGTCCAAGTCATTTAAAGATCATTATATAAGGAGCACTGTACTATGGACAGTTATACTAGCATTAGCTAAACTGTTTAGCAAGATCTTTGCAATTATCTATGGCCGTGATGGCGAACCTATGGCACGCGTGCCACAGGTGGCACGCGGAGCCCTCTCTGCAGGCACACGAGCTGTTGACCAGCTCAGCTCCACTGCGCATGTGCGTGTGCCTCCCGCTGGCCAGCTGATTTTCGGGGCAGACACGGGCATGCTTTCTCCTCACTTTCTGCGGCCCGTGCCTTCCCAGATCTCTGGAGATTCCACCCCAGCACTGTTTGGGCACGCAAGGCTTTCCCCCCCTCCCAGCTCCGTTTGGGGAAAGGAGGCTTTCCCCCCTCCCAGCTCCATTTTGGGAAAAGAGGCTTCCCCCCTCCCAGGGGGGTCGCACGCGCATGTGCAGAGGGCGGGGCGTGCGGGAGGGGCATTGCATTATGGGTGTGGGCACTCGCACACGTGCAACAGTGCGCGCGTGCACACTTTTGGCACCCAAGGGAAAAAAGGTTCGCCATCACTGATCTATGGGATCTATTTCAAAGATCGGATAATTTTAGGAACTATTCTACCAAATATTTTTCTTGGTCTTCTACCTCTTCCCCTGATTTTGACAATTCTGTATAACTTTTGTTATTCTTTAGAATAGAATCAAAAATGCAAAGAGGAAATGTTTAAAGATTTCTTAATAGCCTTCCCCTGCTTTGAAAAAGTGAAGTGTCTTAATTTTCAATTTCTCAGACACCTACTTAGAAGAGGCCATAGTTGTTGATAGCATTTGCTTGTTTGTTTGAGCTTGGGCACTGTTAACTTACACAACCTATTCCATAAAATAAAGTTAAAAATATACATAAAAATCAAGCAACTACCAAACAGCTCACAATTCTTGATTGCCGGAGACAATAAAACCCAAACAGAACACCACATTCCAAGAGAGAATATCTGTCCCCAAGGCCTATTGGAAGAACCAGTGGGTTTTAATTGGCTTTCCAAAGACTTTTAAGTTGGAATCATATGGATGTCAGGAGGGAATGTCATTCTAAGTGGGGGGAGGGGAAGCAGTTGAAAAGGCCTACCTCCAAGGTTCACAAAGGTGACATTCCCTAAGTAAAGAGATTTAAAAGGACTTCTTATTGTATAGGCAGAAAATTGGAAGAAGACCCATATCCTGAGCCATGCAGGACATTAAAGGTGACAGCCAGTAATTTGATTTGCACCCTAGAGGTGCAACTTTAAAAGCATACTTAGTGCAGCATTCTTGCACTTCTTTACATATTAAAATTAAGAAAAACAAGTGAATATGAAGGATGGTAATGGGCAGTAGGAATAAACTTGAGGTACAAGAGGAACTTTTGCAACCAAGGCAATGGTGAGATAAACTAAATCTGAATTTGGGGCAGATGGGTAATTTGAGAAAGCATTTCAAACATGACCCTCCCTTGTTCTCATTACTGTAATCTTGAAATTGGAATCTGATTTCTATTCAGGAAAAGCCTGTTTAATGTAATGGCTAAGATACTAGATTAGAAAGCAGGAGACCATGAGTTGTAGCTCTACTGTAGCTCTACATGAAGCCATCTGGGTGACCTTGAGCCAATAACTTCTCAGCCCTAGGAAGGAGGCAATGGCAAGCTACTTCTGAAAAAACTTCCCAGGAAAACTGCAGGGACTTGTACAGGCAGTCACCAGAAATTAAAAACTCTGGAGTTTAAAAAAAATGCAATTGAAGCCCAATTTGACTTTCTAGTTAAGTTGTTTATAGCAATTTCTTTGATTTTCACAAATGTTTCATGAATAACCCCAGCCATTATGACAGGCATTTTTGATGAGGGTCCAGGATATGTCAGACACATTATAACAAAGCATTTATTTCAATAATTTATATTGAAAGAACTATAAAAAAAGATTCCTTATTCTCATTGAATGGAAAAAGGTGGATGATTAAAGTTTTTGAACATTTATTTGTTGTGTACCAGCAATGTTTAAGTGCTTCTGATATAATTTTACGGCTCTACATAGTCTGGACCATGGACTTGAATTTCCTATAGTGGATATTTTATAAGGGATTATCAAAAATATATTCTGTTTGTTTCTGTTTGTGTGTGATTCATGAAATCCCCCCAAAAAGGACCTTTTGCCCTGTTTTGCCCACTCATTACAGAGGTACAAAAGCATCTCTGCTACTGTAGTCCAGTGATTATCTTCTTCTGAATTTAAAATTAAAAACTTTTTTTATGGCATTAACTACTTAATGATCTGAGGGTGCTGATTTATAATGTTAGCATCTAAATGTTTTCTGTATCTTGATAATGAATTGCAAGCCATTCTGGTGGTTATGGTTGGCTGTGAAGTGGGATGGAAACAATTTTTTTAAAAAAACTTATATGACCCAGTTATTTAGAAGAAGAGATTATGTGAACCTCAGTCCTTAGGGAAATAATTGTGCCATTTTTCAGTATTTTATTTATTTATTTATTTTTGCTTTAGGCCATTTTCCTCTTAGAACAGGGGCGGACACCTGTATCCATGGGTCACATGTGGGTTCCAACCCCCCCCCTTTTGTTTCTTTTTTGTAATCGCCAGATTGAAAATAGGCTATTCATTTTCCTGTCATTTTGTGGCTGGGAATGCACAAAAACTGTAGTTTAAGTCTTAAAATAGACTTATTACAGTTAAAAGAGAGAGAGACTCCACCCCTAAAAACCTGCCGCCTCCAGAAAAATCTGCCCCTGCTCATTTTGCATAATAGCTATAGTTATTTCAGCCCTCAATTCCCCCTCCCATTTGTTAATATGGTTCTTAGCTAGAGACTTTGTGCATCCCTTTCCTAGAATTTAGCCTGTAAATGGCTGGTATAATTAGGACTCTTTCCAGATTAATATTGCTTAACAATTCCTACATTGCTCACAGTAGTACGTCGCTGTTTGCACATGACTAAGTATGGTGCTTTTTAGCTAGTCAAGTATCTCGGAGATCTTTTAGACTGTTTCATTCAAATGTCATAGATGTGTGCTTGCAAAAATCCCTTTCGTTGTGCTTCGTATCTCTTTATTTGTAGGGTAGATATTTCTTTTGTTCTCATACTGTGGGTGTTTCACATCTTGCTTTGCAGCTGAGTAAAAAAAAAAACAGCTGAGTAAAAAAAAAAAAAATTCAGCAGAGAATCCATAAATAGCCTAGTAAAAATGGCAGTCCTCTTACTAGATATGTATATATAATTCATTTTGATTTTGACCATTATTTGTTTGGAGGAAAGAGAGAATAATATTGTCCAAAGAGTATTTTCCAAGCAGGTAATAGCTTCTAAATTTACATCATATGTCCAATTTTCCAATATACTCTTTCTAGAGTACGGAGAAGAGCAACAAAGATAATTAGGGAACTGGAGACTAAAACATATGAAGAACGGTTGCAGGAATTGAGTATGTCTAGTTTAATGAAAAGAAGGACTAGGGGTGACATGATAGCAGTGTTGCAATATCTCAGGGGCTGCCACAAAGAAGAGGGAGTCAAGCTATTCTCCAAAGCACCTGAGGGTAGGACAAGAAGCAATGGGTGGAAACTAATCAAGGAGAGAAGCAACCTAGAACTAAGGAGAAATTTTCCTGAAAGTGAAAACAATCAGTGAAACAATTCGCCTCCAGAAGTTGTGGATGCTCCAATATTGGAGGTTTTAAAGAAGAAATTGGACAACCATTTGTCTGAAATGGTATAGGGTTTCCTGCCTGAGGAAGAGATTGGACTAGAAGATCGCCAAGATCCCTTCCAACTCTGTTATTCTGCTATTCTGTTACCATTTCTTTGAGCAGCCATGCTACTGTGATGATGAAATATTTTTCTTGGAATGGTCTGTGCCTAGATTACTTGAAGATGGATAGAGATAACTCAAGCATTTGATAGGAGATGGAGATGGAAGGGGACGGGGAAGAGGAAAGATGGATTGTCAATTTTAAAGAGCTCTAATCAAAATTTACCCTTACTCCTACTTTAAAATACTATCCTGTGTGAGGATAAATAGTTTAGCTTTATGAATGTTTAAGACTTGCTTTTATCATACTTTTTCAAAATATGAAGGTAGTTTTTTGTTGTTGCATTTTGTGTTTAGCCTAACTGGCTTCCATATTATTATAAAATGATGAGTGAAATACTGAAAGAATACTGAAAGTATTTCATAAAACATATCTAAAATGATATTAGAGAGAATTGACATTATCCAGAAAAGTGTAGGACTGGGTTTTTATTTTCTCACTATCTACATATTTTTCTGGATTTGATATATTTGTGTGAACGTTTGCAATTTTGCATTTTTACATATTTAATGAGACATCAGTTCAATTATAATTAGTATAATTTGTGGTGGTAGGTTTCTTCTTTTGAGTTCTACTGGAATATCAGGTTCTCAGACCATATTCAATTGTCCATGCATTAATTAGGCAGTTTAAGTATCTGAAGACAATTAAGATAAATTAGATAAGATCAGATTTTATGATAAGTCATACCTCAAGATAGCATTTATTTTATATTTCTGCCCTTGAGTTCAGGAAGGCTATTGAATAGAATTTCTTACTTTGCTTTGATGTTTTTGCAAAGCATTAAAATCACTTCTATCCAACATGTTTTGAATATTAGCAAAGAAAAGAGGAAGTCAAAGATTTCAGCTGTTCGTTTTTGAATAGGTCAATCTTACTTTGGTTTCCCTGAGGATGTGGAAGAATAGATAAGATTTGAATGTCTTCACTGTCTACTGTATATGTCATGTTCTTGACCTGGTAAAAGAAAGAGACCCGAGGCTAAGGACTATTTTATTGTTGTTGATTTAATTTCTAAGCCTGTAGAACAATCATACACAACTATTACCGGTAAGACTAACTGCAGTTTTGCAAACCAATTCCAAACTGATGCTATTGTCATATGACATCCAAAGAATTCTTATTACAAATTCTTATTTACATCTCAAGTACTTGACTCTTGGCAGCTAGCAGTTAAAAGCACAATAAAGCCAATTAACAAAACCATAAACCATATAAAATAGCCACACAATGGCACTAACAATCATTCCAATCAACACAACCATGAAAGAGGTTCACCCACTCCAAGGAGCCCAGGCTCAATTTCAAAACAAGGTCTTTAGGACCTTGTGAAAAGCCAGCAGACTCAGGGCAAAAGTGATCTCCAGGGGATGACAGGCACCATGACAGGATCTCTTTATGGGTCCTATCAGATGGCACTCAAAGCATGCTTCTCCTGCTGGATCTCACAGGATGGATATATACAACCAGGGAGAGATGGTCCTGTAAGTAACCTGGCCCCAAGCCACGAAAAGCTGTAAAAGTAACCACTAGCAGCCTGATTTTTACCTGGTAGCATACTGGTAGTAATGCAGGTTACAATCCAGAGGTGTCACATATGCTAAATGGCAGACCCATAACTGTTCATGCTGCAGCATTTTGCACAGCTGAAGCTTCTTAACACTCTTCAAGCCCTACGTGGGATGTGCTGTAGTAATTCAAAAGCAATCTTCCCCCTCCTCCTCCTCCTCCTCCTCCTCCTAGTTTTAACAAAATAAAAAAATACTGTGTCTATCCCTCAAGGTGTCATCAACTTTGTTCAGTGAAACTCTGCATATTCAATGATTTGACTTGATACTGATTTGCACTGGGTTGTTATTATTATGGGTTCCTCATTAGTCTTAGCTTCCATGGCCCTGGGGTTATTTTGTGATTGCCTACTGACCTCTATAGTACTTTCTGAAGATGCTTCATTTACAGTTTCCTTTTCTTTTCTCAGTCCCTTCTGCTCCAAAGCTGCCAGTGCATCAGTTACCCCTAGAATAACATCCCTAGAATAATATCCCTAGAATACCCCTAGAATAACACTTTGCCATCTTAAATGAGTGGGGACCTATTCATCATTCATAACAGAACAGCCAATAGGGGATTGTTTGATAGTGGGTAGAGATGACAGGAGACAGACTTCCAAGCAGTTCTTTATTTCAGCTCTTGTATCAGCAACCAGCAAAAAGCAGTCTGACAGCTTGCCCTTTTATAGGGAGCTGTCAGATAGACCAGCCAATAGTGTTTGAGCTTTTTCCCGCTCAAACGCTGGACCTGGTTGGAACCATGCAACATAGTTGAAACAGTTAGAACATAACACCCCTCCCCTCCTGGATGGAGCAGTCCAGCATACGTAATCACGCAGGTAGGCGGGCGTTTTGGAGCCCTACTAGACCTGCGCAATTCAGTTGGTGGTGAGGCAGCTGCCTGTGCGGACAGGTCTGCTGTCGCTCCGGGGCCCGAGCATGGAAGCTCCTGGAAGTTACTGGGTGTGGCCTCCACGGCCGAAGGGACCGGTTCGAGGGGATGACATCGCTGGCTCTCGGCGTCCACAGGTAGGCCTTCCGAGACACCCGGGCTTGAGTTAGCTAGGGGAGGAAAGTAAGGTGTTACTGTTTGTGGGTTGATTAATTCCCCACGCAGTCTGGAACGTAATTGGTCCACATGTCTCTTCCAGAGGCGGCCGTCCACGAGACGGACCTCGTAG
>QLTV01003467.1:1540463-1567240 GCA_003457575.1 Thermophis baileyi
CAAACGTTTTGTATGCTCTAGTTAGCAGTGTAATGTTGCCAGAGAAGAAGCTACGCAGGATTAAGTTGACTACTCTTAGTGCCTTTTTGGCAATGTTGTTACAGTGGGCTTTGGCACTTAGATCATTAGATATGAGTACTCCAAGATCCTTGACAGAATGAGGGTCGTCTACAAGGTCGTGTCCTCCAAGCTTGTATTTAGTGTTCTGATTCTTTTTGCCAATGTGTAAGACAGAGCATTTGTTGATTGAGATTTGAAGTTGCCACTTGTTTGACCATTCTGATACATAGTCAAGGAAGGAAGTTCAGTCTTCCTCCCTCACAACATCCATAGTTCCCCCTCTGCACAGTCATCTTCTTCTTCATCTTGTAAAATTGGTTTACTTGGTTTTCTCTTATATGCAGGCTGCTCCTGAATGAAGGTTCTTGCAAAATAATTAAATTGTTTTCAAGCATTACACTCCTTTCCAAGTGCAGGGTACTAGCTGTTCTGATGGAGGATGCCATATTTTGTGCAACAAAAGATCTCTAAGCTCTTTAGGGTTACCTTGAGGGAGAGAATTCGAAGAAACTTCATAGTTGGCTGGCTGGCTGGCTGGTTGGTTTTTTTAAACTCCACCATGCTGACTATATTGCTTTCTGTACATATGATGTATAGTGGCAGTTTCAACTGCATTACTTTGTCCAGAGTAAAATCAATATCCTCCAAAAGTGATTTTTATAATTTTGGGTCTGCACAACCTGGGGATAAAAATAAAATAAAATCCCTTTTATCAGGGATTCAATGAATTAGCCAGAATTCAGGCTTAGCAGCTTTAAGTCACTGAGGAACTCTTCAAAAGATTCATACCCTTTTTGAAGTCTTCTGTGAAACTTAAATCCTTTGGTGTTGGCCTGCAATATGTTGTTAGACAGTTCCATTCTTTTTCCTTTCTTGAGTAAATTACGTGCCATTAAAAACATCAACTGGTGCCTGCCCAGCTACATTGAGACAATTTATCATTTTTGTTCATCTTCTTTTGCTGTACAACTTGTGGCAAGCATATGATCAAAGCTGCTTATACTTGTTTCAGGATTCAACACTACTCTTTAGGAACCTTGCATCATCTATTCTGTTTTGGTTTTTACTTTGTTTTGGTGTTTTCTTGTTATCCCATCCTTGCTGCTGTGTGAAGTCCTTGAATTGCTAAAAGAGGAGAGGCCTGGACACTTTTACTATTGTTGATTTCAGTCTATACAGGAACCATGGACACATGTCCTGGCTACTTCATTTTTTGTATACCTTCTAAAAAAAATCTAAAAGTGGTAGTGCTACTCCATTACCTTTGAAAAAGGTGTGTTGATTTTAAAAAGGTGTGTTGATTTCTACACTAACAATTACATCTCATTCCAAGAAATCAGTCTTCTAAAAAAAGAGATGTGTTTCCAAGTCATTTTTTTGATGGACTGCAAAAGTTCTGAAACAGTTTTAGTTCCTCTTAAGTGAGACATATTTCCTATATTATTTCTGCCTTACTTCAACCAGATTGTGCACTTTTTTCTCCTGATGTACCATCTGAAAAATCTTGCTGACACATTCTGTTGTTTCTTTTGAATTTTTTTTTCATTTGAATCATTTTGCCTATATAAAAGTATTAAATTGTTTCATAGATTTTTTTTCTGTTGCTTGAATTGGTATTGGTTGAGATTTTAGTCTGTGTTATTACATGTTTCATTAAGTCTCTGGATAAGTTTATGAATTTGTGACATGAGATATCATTAGTGTGCTAACGTTATTACCTAGTTGGCCTGCATTTCAGAGGTGTTTGATATTCTGATCCTCAGTCTGAAGATGCAAACATACTAAAGTTGCAATCTCTTGAATTCCTGAACCCTAGGTTTATATTTAATTGAACAAGAAATAAACTATGAATAGGATCTAGATAAATATGAAAAATAACAAATCGGAGACTTTTGTTCTTGCAAATATTATAGATTGAGTTTCCTAAATACAATTTATAGTTGCAGAGAGTTGTATATATTAGTTCAGATCATTAATTTTTCACCATTAATCATATTTCCATGTGTAGTAAACATATCGTCTTAATAATTTAAAATACCTGAGAAAGATAGGACAATATTTGCAAAAGTCCTTTCTTTTTTAATACATACAATTTAACCAGATCTATTTATTATACTTTTAAATCTTGTCTTGCCTTTCTATACCAAAACATACTCAGAGGAGCTTATAGCAAAAAAACTCTAATTTACAAAACCGTTAATGCAAAGTCAAAATAAAACTGGAAAATGGTGATTGAAACAGTAAAGAGTCTCAATTAGGAAAATCCTTATATAAAATCACAATCTCTTATTAAAAGAGGTAATAGGGCCAAAGCTAGATTCTTAAATAGCAAGGGAATATAGAATTGGTCTCCATAATGAATTAAAGCAGCTTTCTTAAGCAGCTTTGTTTGGGATGAGATATTTCACTTCATGTAGGTTAATATGCCCTATTAAAATTATTTTGCAATAGTGGTGAATATCTGTAGCTTGGGTGTAGGATGAGGGTGAAGGTTCATTCTCTGAGCTTGTAGGTTGGTTTCCGAATGTTTCGTTACTAGGCTAGGTAACTTTAATTTTAACCAAAATAAGATTAACAAATGAAGATCTTTTACCTGTCCTTCACCATGATGTCTCAGCAAACTGAGCTTCATTAGTAAATGCAATATAGCTGGTTTTATGATCAAGGAATTCTGCAACGTGCATATCCACTTGTAAATACCACCTTCTCATTACCACGTGCGTGTTCCATTTGATTGGGATGCCAATGTATCTACCAAGATCGGAATGAAAAGGAAAACCTGAAAGAAATCCTACGGGTTATTGATTTCCAGGCACCACTTGGAACAATAATTAATTCAAGCACACATGGGATGTAAAAGGCCTGACTAGATATTATCTGAGAAACCAGTGACTGAAATCACCTATAAGGGATGTGTGAGAATTAAACTCTAATCTAAATTTTCCCTCCTTCCCCTGGGTGTAGCTCCTTTTAGAACAAGAAAATTACAGTGAGGATTTGTTACAGAATCTCCAGGGCATTATCTTGTTTTGTCTCTGTTGCTTTCAGATGCTATGTGGAAACTTAACTAAGGATTATCATTAGGGGCAAGATATTTTATTCTTAACAAACTATTGGGTTTAAAATAAGAAGCAACTGCTGCCTTGCAGTTGTATTTAGCACCATTTGTATAGTATGATTGTATAGATATGATAGTAGCAGATATTAAATTAGTAAAACCTCCAAGACTTTTTGAATATTTTTGAAAACAGGAATAGTCTGGAGGTTGCCTGAAGGTTGAATCATTGCAACTGGACTAATTTTTGTTGTTGTTAGTTTTGTTGTTAGCTAGTCCAGGCAGCTTCCTCAATGACTCAACCTTCAGACAATTTCAGACAACCTTCAGACAACTCTATTTGGATGATTGAGAATCTTCATTGACAATTTGAAACAGGAATAGGTTAAAGAGCTCTCTTAGTGCTCCGAACCAGTATGTCTGTTTGTGTCTTATTACTTTAGTACAAAGTTTATTTTTAGTAGTTCAGGTCTTACTATTTTTTAATTTAAGAATAAGTATTATCTCTAATTTCTAAATAGAAATACTTGCATCAAAATGCTGATGAAATCTTGAATACAATGTTTGCTATGAAATTGGATAGGTTTCTGTTTTTCCTGATCTTTATATCCAAGAATTTGTAGATTTTTTTAATACACTCCAAAAATAATTGTTTTTCCTCAAAAACGATATAATAAGTAGGTCTGTGCCAAACTTTTAAAAGAGCTGCTTTCAAAGGACAGCGTGGTTTTAACAATTTAAGGTGGGGGAGATACTTTGCCAGTTTTTGCAAGGTATTTTTCCTCAAATTGTTAAAATAGTCGTGTCCTTTCATGTTAAGCTAGGCATGGCATGAACAATACTATTTCAGTTGGGATCACCAGCAAAGTGAAATGGCTGTGCATACACTCATTTAGAACTGCCAGAATGTAAGTGTGCAAGTTTGCTAATTGTAATTACATTTTGATAAATATAATGCTATGATATTTCCTGTTTAGAAACAGTGCTTGCATTTCTGGGATAATAGGAATGACTTGAATGCTAAATTCACTATCGGTCTTAAACAAATAATTAACATTTCCCTCATGAATCATGTCAGGGCTACACTTTATATAATCATATTTCACAGATAGATTGATTGCATTTCCTGGCACACTAGTAATCTATCAAATATAGGATGTATATGACGTTTAAATCTCCTAGTTACTGGGATCATTCACCTACTCTTTGAAAAGGGAAAGCATTAAAAATAGGCATTTAGATAGATCGCAGAATTCGTTCTTCCGGTTATAATATTTATGTTAGGGAGATACTGCAATGAAAATTTACTGGACTGGTATACTGTAGTTTGTCAACATTTTGGAAGAAATTCAAAGTTGTGTATATTGCTTCTTCCACAACATGCCCTTTGTACAAGCAAATACTGTAATTGGTAGTTGTAGCTTTTTGGACAAACTTTTAAAATATTTAATCCATTGGAGAGATAATTATTTATACAAAAGTGCAGAGTTCTGTTAATAGAACCTGTTATACTGTGGATAAATGTTTAGTCCAGATAAATTCCACAAACTACCGGTAATAAGAAATTAATTCTTCTATTTCTTTGTGAATTTAATCATAGCATAGAACAGTGATGGTGAACCTTTTTTGGCTTGGGTGCCAAAAGGGTGCGCGCGAGAGAGAGCGAGCATGCGTGCGCTTGCCCACACCCATAATACAATGCCCCCCATGCATGCGCACAACCCCCCGCACTGCCCCTGCACATGCATGCTGCCCCCCCATGCTGCCCCCCCGCGCATGCGCACAGGCCTCACTGAAGTCTCCGGACTTCTGGTAGGCCCGTTGGGCTGTTTTTCCACTCTTCCCAGGGTTCAGGAAAGCCTCCTGAAGCCTGGGGAGAGCGAAAAACGGCCCAATGGGCCAACCGGAAGTTTGGAAACGAACTTCCAGTTGGCCCGTTGGCCCGTTTTTCACCCTCCCCAGGGTTCAGGAGGCTTTCCTGAAGCCTGGGGAGAACGAAAACGGCCGAAAAGAAGGCCAAAAATCAGCTGGCCAGCGTGCGCATGAGCGTTGGAGCTGACATAGGGCAACGCCTCGCGTGCCCTCAGATATGGCTCCGCGTGCCACCTGTGGCACGCATGCCATAGGTTCGCCATCACTGGCATAGAATGTGCAATCCAGACTATTCTTTTAAATAATTTTATTGTGCTAAACTAATAACCCAAATATAAGTATATACAACATTGAATTATGAATAATATTAATTAAAGAATATTAGGTTCAATCTTAATAACAATAAAAAAGAGGAGGAAAAAGGGGGAAAAAGTCAGGCCTGGAAAATTAAATTATAAGCAGAACCATTTCCCAAATTTTGATTAGATTGCTCAGAATTCTTTTTTCCTTATCCTATTACCCAAATAACCAGAAATCAACTATTGATATATACAGGTAGTCCTTGACTTACAACAAAGTTTGCTTAGTGACCGTTCAAAGTTACATCAGCACTGAAAAAAGTGACTTATGACCATTTTTTACAGTTATGACCATTGCAGCATCCCCATGTTCACGTGATTTACATTCAGATGCTTGACAACTGACTCACATTTATGATGGTTGCAGTGTCCAAGAGTCATGTGATTACCTTTTGCAAACTTCTGACAAGCAAAATCCATGGGGAAACCAGATTCACTTAACAACCGTGTTACTAATTTAACAACTGCAGTGATTCACTTAACAAATGTGGCAAGAAAAGTCGTAAAATGGGGCAAAAGTCACTTAACAAATTTCTCACTAAGCAATATAAATTTTGGGCTCAATTGTGGTCGTAAGTTGAGGATAACCTGTATTTGATAGGTAATGATAGGTATTGTATATCAATAATACATTGTTGCAAATCAAATGTATATTTTCCTTCTACAGTTGTGTAGTCATTCTTTTAATCAACTCCTTTCTCTGAATAGTCCATACTTCTTAGTAGATCAGTAAATTCCAAATAATAGCAGTAGCATCTTTACATCGAGCAGTTGATCCAAAGTCATATTAATAATCCTGTTCTCATCAAATGTTACAATAATCAGAGAAGACCAAACCACATGAGTTAAAATTCCAATTCCTAAACTGTACTTCGAATAACAAGGTGATAGTAATCCACCCTTATTAAATATTCATTAAGGTGTACAGCAGAGTTCCCCAACGTTTCCGGCTTTGTGGACCGGCAGGGGAGGGAACGGATGGTTTGCGCACATGCACGTAACTCCATTTGCACGAGCAGGGTGCACGCACGCCTGCCACTCATGCAAATGGAGCACATGTGCACTCGCACAAGTCAGGATGCGCATGCCTGCGTGCGCACTCGCCTGCCATTTCCACGGCCCAGTTGCAAACCCCTCATGTTGGGGACCCCTGATGTAAAGCATATACAAAGCTAAATTTATGATTGTACTAGCTTCATTTTAAAGCAGTAGGAAATTATTGTACATCATTTAAAGTACTTTGTCATTTACCAAAACAGGACATTGAGTCTTATTATACTCCAGAAGTTGCATATACTTACTATCAATTTTATTTACTTATAAAAGGTGTTACTGATTTAGGAACCACACCAATGTTCCCTCTAAGCTGCGCGGCTGCGCGGCTGCGCACGTGACAGGGAATCGCCGTGCGGCAGTTTCTAACTGCCGCGCAGCGATTTCCAATGTCAGAGGGAAATTGCTGTGTGGCCACGCACCTGACAGGAAATTGCCGCGTGGCAGTTTCTAACTGCCGCGCAGCGATTTCCAATGTTAGAGGGAACATTGAACCACAGTCCATTCTTAACTTCTATTATTTAGAAGTAACATAGACTCTGAACTAAAGAAACCGAGTAACAGTTTTGCTTGCCATATTTGTTAAGTGAATCACTGCTGCTATTAAGTTAGTCAAACGGTTGTTAAGTGAATCTGGCTTCAACACTGACTTTGCTTATTTGAAGGTTACAAAAGGTGATCACATGACCCCAGGACTCAGCAACTGTCATAAATATGATCAGTTGCCAAACTTCTGACTTTTGATCACCATGAGAATGCTGTAACGGTCATAAGTGTGAAAAACAGCCATAAGTCACTTTTTTCAGTGCCATTGTAACTCTTCACAGTCATTAAATAGTTGTAAATCAAGGACTTCCTGTACTTTCTGTTTTATATTGACTGGACACTGACCTTAATAAACAATAAAGGAATGCAGGCACTCTTCCTCTTCACAAAATCTTTAAAAACAGACCTGTAACTATTCTTTTTTAAAACATCAGCAAGTTGCTTTATGCAAATTCAGAGATAATTTGCCCCAGCTTTTTAAACCCATGAATATTGGGATCCAAATGTTAAGATGATGGCTGAAAGGCAAGTGTTTAGATTTGAAGTATGTTCTGACAATCAGACATATGCATACATTTGGAGATTTTGTTGGTGCCAAGAAAGTTGTCAGACAGTGATTCTTTGAATTCCTGAATTCCAAGTTACGTGAGCCTTAAGTCATATGTCCCTTATTCCAAATTCTCCCCACTAAAAAGTTTCACATAATACGGCAGAAATTACAGGTAGTCCTTGATTTACAACAGTTTGTTTAGTGACCGTTCAAAGTTACATCTTCACTGAAAAAAGACTCTCAGAGTAGATGGGGGCGAAATGAAGGAGAAGCTAAGGGGATGAGATGAATCTGATGTACATTATCGGCTACCTTAATCCTATGTCCTCTTCCAATATTCCATGGTCTCTTAGATTAGATAAGTCTGAAAAGAATCTGTTCTTGTTGTTGGTAAAGGTATGTTCGTAAAGAATAATCAAACATCTGTCTCTTGCCCCCTCAGATAGAATTTCTTGATTTAAGAATTAAATTGTAACTCTTGTTAAAAATGTATCAACGCGCATTTTTCTGTCATCATTTAGAAATAGGAAAGAGTGAAAACTGGCCAGTTGATTAGCCAAGAAGCCAACCTGACTGGCTACTTGCCATATTTGTTTCCTAGAAGGAGTTTCCTCAGAGAATGCTGGCTGTTTTGTATCTATTGGTAGAAAGTTGATGGAACTCTTTGTTATACTTTTCTGCATTTCAAATGTGAATTTATAATTTTTTTGTGCAAGTTGCCTAAATCCTTAGTTTAAGATGCAAACCAAATTAAATCATTAGATGTATATGGACACATGGTATCATCCTTAGAAATTGGTTCTTTGATTCTACAGGAACATTTCCAAAATTTCCTTTAATGTTATTTCTCATTGCCAGAGCAGTAGTTATGCCATTTCACCACCATATTAGTTCTTTATTATTTGTTTTTAATGGACATTGCCTAATATATGAAAATGCTTTTCTAAAACTAAAAACGAAGAAATATTTTTTGTTTCAAAAACGTTTCCTTGTTAAATACAGAAGCATAATTTAAATCATGCATTTAATTAAGGTATATAATTATAATTATATACTGTTTAATGAAGGTACATTAAGGCATAATAAATACTACAGTTTAATATTTTAGCTTAGAATATATATTAACTCATTTATTGTTTGAATAATTCAATTTCTTAAATAATTTTGTTTTTAAATATCACCTAAGTGAAATGTCAGTGAATTTTTAACAAACCCCTTCCTCTCCTCTTTTTAAGCCTTGCTTTTTTGAGCACACTCTCTTTAGTATTTCACTGTGCTGGTGTTCAGGAAGGCACTGTAATTTCTGATAGGAAAAGGTGATCATGAACATACATGCCTTGTTACTATTTAAATTATGCAGATCTTGATGCTGTGAAAATTTGTGCTTGATGACGCCAAGGCAGCTGCACGTTGTTAGCATTGTAGGCTGTCAGATGATCATGTGGGATTCTTGCAGTATGCAACATTCAATAGGATTGAAAAGGGCTTTTGATGCAAGGCATAGCTTCTGAATATATTCGTGCCTTTTAGCTCCTTACTACAGCAAACCAAGCTCCCTTTAAATTTTAAAATGCTGCCTCATTTTTCTTCTGGTTGGTTTCATTTTGGCTTCACTAGAAGATGCCTCTGGTACATCTACGATTGAGGAGTTTATTAATGCTACTGTTGTTCAGTTCACTTTCTTTTCTGTTAGGCTCCTAGCTAGCACACAAGTGACATGATCGCACATTTGTTCAGCCACCACCATGCATGGTTTCTTCCTCAGCCTTCCCTGCATTGTTCCCTCTGTTAAGTTGCACTGTCATGTTCTCCTTTGCTATTAAGCCTTGTTTCTGTCTCTTTCCTTCTTCTGTTGTTTGCTATGACATTTTCCCCATGTTTGGTTACCGCACTATTATTTGATTAACGGGCTGTGAGGATGATGAACCTGCACACTGGAGGAGCAGCTACTACCGTGGTGATGAAGGGATATAATAACGGTCGCTATCCTCGGAATTCTCTCTACAGTGACTGCATTATAGAAGAAAAGGCAGTGGTCCTGCAGAAAAAAGACAATGAAGGATTTGGGTTTGTGCTCAGAGGGGCCAAAGGTATGTGGATTTCTTCTTCTTCTTTTTTTGTATCTGTGTGATTGGGGGAGTGCTTGTGTGAAAAATGGCATGCATTTCTGAAAATAAACAGGCATTATTCCTTATGCCTTTGGTTGCTAGACAACAGTGTTCTCTCTGTGCAGTAGAGTGCCGATATGGATTTACTGGTTTCTGATCGAGCAGTTTTGAGTGTGTGTGTGTGTGTGAGAGAGAGAGAGAGAGAGAGAAAGAGAGAGAGAGAGAGAGAAAAAGAGAGAGAGAGAGAGAGAGTGCGTGTGTGTGTGAAAGAAATAATTGATTTGTGGAATAATTCAGGGGAGAAGTTGCCTAAATATTTTGCATGCCTGAAACCATCCTTGCTGGGGGAAAATAATCAAAATGCTTCGTTGTAAAGAGTCATTCCGCTAAAATAATGTGCTAGTTGAAGGGGCATGTTGACTTTTTTCCCCTTGAAATGGTTTTGCAGTTTATTCAAAATAAAACTACTGCAGCTTTAGGAAGAAAATCAGGTCATTTTTGTATTTTCATAAGCTGCAGGCATGTCAGATGGCCTTTTAGTATGTGTACTGTTTGAAAACTGCTTGTGTCTAAATATGCCATTTCTTTCCTATGCAATATCTGTTTCCGTAGATTTATACAGCAAATATAATTATCTGTGATCTGTTTTACTCTTTTGGCAAATTTTATAAGTGGTGGTATATCCCAGTGTCTGTTATTAAACTCCTCCCCCCCCAGTTAATAAATGGGCTGTTCCTTAGACTGCTGTCTTCAAGGAAAGGCTATACCATATCTACTTTATGGAGGAATCTCCACACCCTTATCTAGGAATACCACTTTCCTCACTAGAGTGTGGCAAATACCTATTGGGTTCCCCTAGCTATGTAACAGATTAACTCTCCTGGCTAAACATACGTTTTGGTGGGGTCGTCTGGAAACCCAGTGACTTCATCACTGTGTCGATCAGCTGGCGCTGAGCTATCTATGCAGCAAACAGAGTCCCTCACTATACATCTTAATTTCACATGGAGTGAGTTCTTCAGGTTAAAAATTCAATGCCCATTGAAAACATATACTTCAAACTGTACTAATGTTTTTCCAAAGGTGGTTTACCTTTATCAAAACTGTATATGACAAACATAAAGCATGTATGTGAAGCTCATACAGAATATGTGTCTAATGCACAATTATAGGATCATGCTGTTGGATTTAATAGCTTTATACCATACTAAGTGCTAACTATGTAATTATCTGTTTTTGAATACTTGAAATTCTTGATGCACTTGTATGAGGATTTAAAACACTTTTCAGATGTAATCTGTATGTTATCAAATTCATGGCTTTATGTTTATTAGCAGTTAAATTCAGAGCTTTATTCGTTTGCTGATTGAACCCAAGAGTTTATTAATATGCAAGAAAATAGGAAGACAGACAGACAGACAGACAGATGATAGATAGATGAATGATAGATAGATAGATAGATAGATAGATAGATAGATAGATAGATAGATAGATAGATAGATAGATAGATAGATAGATAGATAGATAGATGTGGAGTGTTTTACTTAAAGGCTTTCTGGCCTTGTAACAGGCAATATTTTATGAAATAACATTTCATGTTTTAAAAGTTTATTCAAATATGTCATTTATTATTCCTAAAGCTGATACACCAATTGAAGAATTCACACCAACGCCAGCCTTCCCTGCTTTGCAGTACCTGGAATCAGTTGATGAAGGAGGGGTAGCATGGCAAGCTGGCTTGAGAACAGGAGACTTTTTGATAGAGGTAGGAAAATATGGTTAACTATTCTGGTGGGGATGAAAAATGCTATCCCGGTTTAGGGAAACTGGTCTTTCTGTCTATTGGCAGCAAGGCCTACAGGTAGTCCTCAACTTACAACCATTCGTTTAGTGATTGTTCAAAGTTACAATTCAAAGTGATTTACAACCAATCCTCACACAACCGAAACGGCATCCCCGTGAGTCATGTGATCAAGATTTGGGTGCTTGGCAACCAGCATGTATTTACAATAGTTGCAATGTCCTGGGCTCATGGGATCATCACTTGCAACTTTCCCAACCAGCTTCTGGCAAGTAAAGTCAATGAGGGAAGCTGGATTTGCTTAATGACCACATGATTAACTTAACAACTGCAGTGATTCGCTTAACAACTATCGCAGAAAAGGTCATAAACCTGGCCGCAACTCATTTATCAACTGCCTTGCTTTAACAACAGAAATTCTGGTTTCCATTGTGGTCGTAAGTCGAGGACTATCTGCAATTAGCTGTTTGATGCCATTACTTTTTGCATATTTGTTTTAATTGTCTTATTTTTAATCTTGTTTTTTAAAAATATTAACACAAGTTGTATTATTATAGATGTGTAAAATTCTAGACCTTGGTGTGTCCAACCTTGGCAACCTTGACAACTTTAAGACCTGTGACTGGCTGAGGAATTCTGGGAGTTGAAGTCCACAAGTCTTAAAGTTGCCAAGGTTCAGGAACACCCCTGTTCTAGACAGTACATTGTTTTACAGGTGAGAAGCCTCCAGGAGAGTGTCTGTTAGATTAATTCTTTCTTTACTTTGGGTAAATTTAATTTTAAGAAGAAATGAATTGATTCTTGTGTATAATACTGTGTCTAAAAATGAGTTCTCGTTATTAGATTTACAGTATTGTTCACATACATAGCAAGTAAGAGCCATTTGGTGTAAAGGTAGTAATTCCATCTTTATGATAGCAGAGACTCCAATATTTTCCCCCTGGCATCATTGGAAAACTTTGTATATTCATTTTAATGACAGATATCCTGGAGTTTGATTGGTTTTTAATCACTTGAAAGAGAAAAATGTATCAAAATATTAGGCATCAGGGAGTAAATGTATAAACATGTTTCACAAAAAGGGAGCAGAATTTTGTCGGATATCTGATTTCAAATGTTTATTTTCAAATATAATTTCCAGACTTAAGGTACTTGTTTTTCTTATGTTTGTGCATGTGACACCTGGATTAAGATACCTGTACATTTTAGCCTATACTCTCAGTGGTAAACCAGACTTCAGAAATAGAAACTCAGATCTTTCTGATTTCTTAACATTAAGTTTTGGCATTTATATTTGCATTTAGCTAATTTATTTTCTTGGTTATATATTGCAGTATATATTGGAATAAAATGCATTGGACGTTTGGTCTTTCTGTTTGTATAATCTCTGAATATTTGTCTTTAGACATTTTGCATAGTATTAATTTGCAGGTTGATTTTCATACTGTTGTCAATTTGCTATTTAGTGAGTTTATTTGGGAGATTATTGCATGGATATTAAAATTTAAACTTCAACTTCAAGGACATTTTAATGTTTAGTCATTGTTCATAATGCAGTAACTAACCAAATGTGTGTAACAGAATATACTGCAAAGGATTCACCTATGCTGGTCATAATTTAGACATGAGTAGGCAGACCTGAAAACTGAACATGGCCTGTAAGATTTTGAGAATTTGTTCTGTGAAGAGCAAATATTTAAAGTATTTTTGGGTGTCCTGAGGTTTCAGAATGAGTTTACCATGAAGAATGCGTAGATTGCTGCTCAAGAAACACAAGCTCCAAACCTCTTTCTACTGTGAAAGTTGTTAAATGTGGTTTTGGATGCTGGCCAATGCCACAAACTGTAAGTGTATGCCAGCATTGCAGTGATACCTCTCTTGGGTTGTTAAAAGATATAGAGGAATAATTATCAAGGGTTAGTGTTCAGTAAAATGTAGAATGATAAACTCGGAATTTACAAGTTTTAGGAAAGCATATTGGGCTTTGCATAGGGTAAGAGATTTTCTAGAAACTTAATTCAAACTTTTGGTTATGCAGATCCATATGTCTTTTCAGCTGTACAGATATTTTTGAGAATGGTTTTTTCTTTCAGCAGCTGTCTTGAGATACAGCACTGTATATAAACTTTTTTTTTCACTTTAGTTAGTACACATATAGCAAGTAAACAAGTAAACTATGTGCTTGGAGAACAAGGTTGCAATGCTTGCATGTTCTTTGGAAGTAAAGCTTATTAGAAACAATGGCATCTAAATAAATTTGAATAGAATTGTTATGTATTCAGAAATCTATGAAAGAAATGTTTCCTTTCGGAATATCTGCATTGTACAGTGGGCAGAGTAATAAATTATTATAATTTGGGAACTGAACAACACCTTTAGCAGTTCAAGTAACCGAAAGCAATAAAATTGAGGGAGGAGGAATAGGTATGTTATTTATAAAAATAATAAAGGCGGGATAAAAAACAAGTAAAGAAGAAAGAAGAAAAAGAAATGGAAACTGTCCCAGATGAGCATAGGCGTGGTCAGGGAGTATCTCTCAGATATTATTGTCTGTGAAGATTTACAGTACAAGTTCCTAGATCTCAAACACAGAATACTATATCACATTATTTTGTAACATTTAATCAAATAAATCCTTTTTTTTTTTTCATTTAAAAATGCTATTAATTTAATGTTTTGTCAGATTTTGTTTATTTTGGACATCATCTTTAAGGGTCATGGTGAAGGTATATATCTATTTATGTAATAGGACCTCTTATTTCTCTTCCCCTCCACCCCCAAATCACCACTGCATTGCATCCTATCAGCTCTGGATGACCCTCTAATCTTTTACAGCAAATCTCTGGAGAAAAAGGAGAATCTGTTCCAAAGTATGATAGTAATATAGCTTTCACCAGCTGGTTACTTTTGGATGCAGCCCAAGATATTAACGCTTTTGTCCAGTACACAGTTCAGTTTTTCTATTAAGCCCCGTTATTTTTAAAGATTGCTAACATAACCAAATTTTAAAATAAGCCTGTATATTACCATTTTTCAGAACTCTGCAAAGATTAGCCACGTCAGCCATTTTTAATAAGAATATACCAAAAAAATTGGCTGAGTCAGTCTGTCTTTGGCAGTGGAAAAAACAACAGCAACAACAACTGGCACTCTATTTTGTAAGCAAAGCCTGTCCCACATAATGCCCATGATGAATGATCAAATTGCCTGCACTTTTAATTACCACATTAATGTTGTACAATATTAATTCTAAATTATAACATAGGAATCATGAATATTATATTTTAAATACATTTGTTAATGAGGAATAGTTTTCTGAATTCACACTTTTTCTGCTAGTATGTATTTAAGGAAGTTGCTTGGATTTTTTTTTTAATTGCATACATATTTCATCTGAAGAACAATTAATTCCAGTAAGAACACTAAGTAAGGTTCACATGTTCTTTTCAGTGCTGTGAAATTGGATTATGATAATTTTGGCAGTGACTGGCCTTAATGCTTGTTGCCAAGTGATAGAAAATCCTCAGTGACTCAGATATTTATAATATTATATGCTAGCCCTCAACCTCGGATATAGCTGGAGTGCTATTACTGTAAAGGAAAAGTAAACTTTTTAATAATGTGTTACTGTGTTATTTCATACAGGTTATTAATGCATGTCTTGGATCTTTTGTTTAAATACATTTTAAACAAAAACAGAATAGTTTCCACTTACGATTTTAGAAATGCATTATAAAGGTTTATTTCAAATTATTCTTCCAAAAGTTTATTTCCTGATTCAGAAATGAAGTTAAAAACATGAGGTATAAAAATAAATCATAGATGTTGGTGTTCAACCATTAAATTAGAACAGCACCAAAAACATAATGAAAACTTTAAAAGCCTGTGAGTCTTTAGTGAGAGAGTCTTCAGTTGACACTGCAAAGTTTACAAGGTAGATGCCAGTTAAACTTCTCTGTGGAGGATGTTTCACATGTCTGGCACTTCTACCAATAGCAATAGCATGTAGACTTATATACTGCTTCATAGTGCTTTACAGCCCTCACTAAGCAGTTTACAGAGTCAGCATATTGGCCCCAATCTGGGTCCACATTTTACCAAGCTCAGAAGGATGGAAGGCTGAGTCAATCTTGGCAGTGAACAGTGAGTTAGCCTGCAGTACTGCATTCTAGCCACTGTGCCACCATGACTCCTAGTGCTACCACAGCTCTTTTAATAGAACCATGTCTATTAAAAAAAAAAAGCTTTCTTTCCCAGTGACCATATCATTTATTTCTGTGCACAAGAAGCTGACTGTATCTTGTTGACCAGCAGAGTGAAGTGGCTTCTTTCTGACAATCTTACTAGTTGGTTCATGCTTAATGATTGTTGCATGCTTAATGTGGCAATCATTGTCTGACTATATATTTATAGTGCATGTGTATCATTAATTATAAGTATTGTTTTTTAATAGACCATTTTTGCAGGGTCAGCCAGTCAAACTTCCAAATATATACAAATGATTTGTTAGAGTATGTTCAGCATGTTTATTCCTTCTTGGGTATCAATTCTGCTACTTTAGATGCATGCTACGGTAGTATTCTGGTTTTCTGATTTTTCTGAAATTTGAATTGTGTGCTTTTTCAAAAGAAAGCTTACTGGCAACACTAGCCTATTTAGTGCCGAGAGGCAAACTGCTATATATACTTTTTTAAAAAAATCCTTAAAAAATAATTCTTATCATATCTGGATTTTTTTAATTTTTTAAGTGTGAGAAGTTTTGCTCATTTATCTTTTGTATAGAAATGATTGGCTTGGGGGGGGGAAGAAAAAAAGCAATTAAAATATCACTTTGTCCCTTCACTTCTCATTGTACTGCACAGAAATGAAGAATAAAAAGTAATAAACAATAAAGATGAAGAGTAATAAAAAGAAACTACATAACAAGCAGTTAATATATTCTTCCACTGTGCTTACTGGGTAAAATAAAATAAAATGAATGGGACATATACAGTCTTGGATTCTGTGACCATGCTCTCTAGGCCCTAGAGTTCTCCCATCACTACAGGGAGATGGACCCTATTTGATCAGCCCATCCCAGGCAACAGCAATAGCACTTAGACTTATATACCGCTTCACAATCCTTTACAGTCCTCTCTAAGCAGTTTACAGAGTCAGCATATTGCCCCCAACAATCTGGGTCCTCATTTTACCCACCTCAGAAGGATGGAAGGCTGAGTCAACCTTGAGCCTGGTGAGATTCAAACTGCCAAATTGCAGTCAGTCAGCAGAAGTAGCCTGCAGTACTGCACTGTAACCACTGCGCCACCTGATGAACCCAGTGTGGTTTCAGAGGCAGCTTGGGTTTCCCCCCAAAACTCTGCTACGCAGCTCTGCAGAAGCTCTTGTTTCAACTAGGAATGTGCAGATATGGAATGTGGACCATATCACATCTGTCTGGACTCAGTGTGCATGGAACTCCTAGAGCTTCATGGTTTACTAAGCGGTTCAGAGAGATGGAGTGACATAAGAGTGTCACTGGAGAAAGACAGAGTGGGGGACTGAGCATAGGTAAGAGCCTATACTAATAGCAATAGCACTTAGACTTATATACCGCTTTACAGTGCTTTACAGCCCTCTCTAAGCGGTTCACAGAGTCAGCATATTGCCCCCAACAATCTGGGTCCTCATTTTACCCACCTCGGAAGGATGGAAGGCTGAGTCAACCTTGAGCCGGTGAGATTTGAACCGCTGAACTGCAGCTAGCAGTCAGCTGAAGTAGCCTGCATACTGCACTCTAACCACTGCGCCACCTCGGCTCTTAAGACTTAACCTTGTGGTGATAAGGGCGGTGAAGCGTAATTACTTCTCCGACCTCATTGCATCTGCAAGTGGCAGACCAGTTTCCCTGTATTGGGTAACTAGGTTCCTTCTGGGTAAGGAAACCCTAGCAGGGTTGCTGTGAGAAATATTCACACCATCTGTCAGATAAAATAACTCAACTGTGCTCACATTGGACTTTGGCTGGACAGATCCCCTGAGTCTTGTTATCTGGAAAGAGTTTGAGCCAATTGTTCTCAAGGAAATTGCCAGGATCCTTAGAGCTGTGAGCTTGTGTTATGGATGCCCCTCCTGGTTGGTCAAGGTCTTCAGGAAGTGACATATGGTTGAATCCAATACTGATTAATACCTCTTTATGGAGGAGGCGATACTGCCTGCTCTGAAGGAGGTGGTGGCTCACCCTTTCTCAAGAGGCCATCCTTGGACCTCACGGTATTAGACATGTTTTGTCCATCCTTTAATCTTCCCTTTTTAGTGAAGGTTGTTGCGAGGATGGTTGGCACACAGCTACAAAGAGCCCTGGATAAAGCGGGTTATCTAGATCCTTTTCAGGCTACGAGACAACACTGAAACATTCTAGTCCTCATAAACCTTTCAGCAGCTCTCAATACTGTGGAGCATGGTATTCTTCTGGACCCACTCAAGAATTGGTAGTGGGAGTCACTGTATTGCAGTGGTTCTACTTCCTCTGTGGCTGGTTGCAGTCAGTGTTGGTAGCAGAGAAGAGGTTGAGCCCTAAGCTTCTGAAATGTGGATTACCTCAGGGCTCGAGCTTTTCACCTCTCCTTTTTAAGATCCACATCAAACTGCAGGGTGAGTCATCTGTTGGTATAGGGTGCAGTATCATCAGCATGCTGGTGATACCCAATTATAAATCCCCACCCCTAGTCACACAGACGATACTGTGGGGGTGTTGGTCATGTGCCTAAAGGCTGAAAGGGTTTGGATGGGGAGGAACCAGCTTCGACTCAACCCTGTCTGCTTGTTGTCAGTTGAATGCAGAAAGCCACTATGATGGCTGAAACAGCAAAAGCAGATTTTCTAGTGATAGAAAATTGACTTCATTTGGATGAACTTTTCTCATTTTTTGCCCTTAGCCTCTCAGAAAAGCTAGACCGTTAACAGGTGAAGAAATTTGCTAAATATAGTAAAAGGTAGCAGAAAATTATAGCTGTGGTCCATTAGGTACCCATAGTTTTATTATTTTTAGACAGAAATATGATGAATTTGTAGCAATAAATTGTTTTACTACTGTGCATGTGCTAGACAATTACTACACATACACACAAGCTATATTAAATTCCTAAAATCAAAGAAAATACAAAACTAGAATTCTTTTGCATTCATTGCTTAACATCCAAGTCATACTGTAAATTATTTATTTGATTTTGGCACTACCTGATTCAAGATTGACTCTGGAATTGTGTACAAGCAGAAATGAGCATTACATTGTATGAGGTGTAATTGGGTCTTCATGCAATCCCATTTAAACTATTACTTATCTGGAAATATACAAGATAAATATACCTATGTTTCTTAACCTACACATGAGATCTAGTTTAGGGTAGTTGTTAAGGCACCAGGCTAGGGATTTGGGAAACTGTTCTAGTCCTATCATAAGCTCAAATTTGGCTGAATGACTTTGGGACAAACACTCTCATCTGTAGGAAAAGAAGGGAATGGCAAACCACTTCTGAAAGTTTTACCAAGAAAATTTGTCCAGGAAAATGCCAGGAGTCAAGATTGATTGAAAGGCATAACTTCAAATTAATATAATCCCACCCATTGACTTCTATGGTGGGCAGCTCTGCTCTAATAAATATATAATTTATTTATTTTTGTCAGTTCTGATGTATCATCTTCTTTTTGGGATATGGTCTGAGTCCAAGATGTACACTTTTTATGACCAAACATCTCCACTGAAGTTTCTAAAATGTTGGTAAATTTTGCAGTGCTGCAATTGGTATAAGAAGCCAAGGGATTTCAATGTGTTTAATCCAGCAGACTGATTGTTTGGGGGAATAGTGCTATTTACTGTCTGTAATTATGTCATTAAAAGTTAAAGGTTTCCCCTGTCCAGTCATGTCTGACCCTGGGGGGCGGAGCTCATCTCCATTTCTTAAGTGAGGGAACCAGCGTTGTCCGTGGACACTTCTGTAGCCATGTGGCCAGCACATAGAACGCTGTTACCTTCCCCCAAAAGTGGTACCATTAGCATGCTTTTGAATTGCTAGGTTGGCAGGAGCTGGGGCAAGGACGGGAGCTCACCCCGTCCTGTGGCACTTGGGTCTCAAACCTGGGCTGTCAACTTTCTAGCTGAGAAGTTCAGTGTCTTTAACCACTGAGCCATTGCGCTCCCCACAATTATATCATTATAATTATATTAAAAAGACCCTCAACCTTTTACTTGTCACTTTATCTCATTTGTTCCTTTGTTTTATTCTACTTATTAACTGTACAAATATGTATTTTTTCCTTTTAATACAGTCTTTGACAATACATTTATAAATCAATAAAAATTCCAAATTTGAAGTCCTTTAAAAATGTCTGCCTATGCCAACTTGCTGCCCCCATTTTATGAAGGAAACTCTCGTAATTTATGAAAGAAGCTGGCAACACAGAGTCTGCTTTTGTATTTTCAGACAGCATGCTTGGTAGCTCACCAAAACTAAAGAAGGTCATTCCAGAAGTCACTTTTTAAAGTGATTTCTTTGAAGCATATTTTAAGGTTTGCAGCTGCCATATTACTATTTGTATCTGTATATATGAGATGCATTTACAGTACAGGTAGTCCTCAACTTATAACCACAATTGAGCCCAACGTTTCTGTTGCTAAGTGAGACATTTATTAAGTGAATTTTGCCCCATTTTATGACCTTTCTTGCTGCAGTTGTTAAGTGAATCGCCGCAGTTGTTAAGTTAGTAACACGGTTGTTAAGTGAATCTGGCTTCCCCACTGACTTTGTCAGAAGGTCGTAAAAAGTAATCACATGACCCTGGGACACTGCAACCAACATAAATATGAGTCAGTTGGCAAGCATCTGAATTTGGATCCTGTGACCATGCGCAACAATTTTATTTATTTATTTATTATTTATTTATTTATTTATTTATTTTATTTGTTTGTCAAACATGTACAAGATAGCAGGTATAGGTATAAACATAAACATGATCAAAGTGAATACAGATAGATGAGGACAATAGGACAGTAGGACAGGGACGGTAGGCACGCTGGTGCGCTTATGCACACCCCTACAGACCTCTTAGGAATGGGGTGAGGTCGACAGTAGACAGTCTAAGGTTAAAGTTTTTGGGGTTTGGGGAAGAAACCACAGAGTCAGGTAGTGAATTCCAGGCATTGACCACTCTGTTTCTGAAGTCGTATTTTCTGCAGTCGAGTTTGGAGCGGTTTACATTAAGTTTGTATCTATTGTGTGCTCGTGTATTGTTGTGGTTGAAGCTGAAGTAGTCATTGACAGGTAGGACATTGTGGCAGATAATTTTATGAACTACATTTAGATCAGTTCTAAGGTGACGTAGTTCTAAGTTGTCTAAGCCCAAGATGTTCAAACTTACTGCAGTAAGTTTAAAAAACGGTCTTAAGTCAATTTTTTCAGTGCCATTGTAACTTTGAACAGTCACTAAATGAACTGTTGTAAGTCAAGGGCTACCTGTATAGATGCAGATATATAGTAAGTGGAAACATTCAAGCAATCAACTGTTTGGAATTTGTTGGCGGTAGGAATTTCCTCCTGCTGCAAATTGCAGGTTTCTGAGGAGCATTTTTTCTTAGGACTATAGCAGGGGGAGAAAGTGCTCTTGAAAATCCCTCTCAGTGTTCTTCTTTCTCTTGAAATGCTGATAATTATAAGCCTTCCCTCTCCAGCAGCTATTTCTTTTTTTAAAAAAAAAACGCACATGAAAAGCAAAGGCACATTTAATCCTACATCCAATTTGACCATGAATATTAAGTACTCATGATACTCAGGATGGGGGCCTGTTTGCTGATTGTAGAATAAATGTGTACTGAGATACTTTCTCTCTCATCTTTATATCTTGACATTAGATTGAATTGAATTGAGCTCAGAAACAAGGGGGCTGCCTGTGGGAATGAATGAACACTATTAAGCTCCTTACTAAACACCGAGTGAAGGCAATGTAGAAGGTTTTTTTTTTAGTTGAGCAGATAAATGTCCTAGTTCCTTTTTGTTGTCTTGATAATCTTTTCATATTTATGTGCTTACATGCATTTTTTATGCCTCCTGTTCTAATAACCTTAGCCAGGAACCAAATCAACTATCAAATCAGGAGAGAGTAGTTCCTAAGAAAAATATTAAGAATTATTAATAAAACATATTGCTGACATTTTTTTTCCTGCCTGAATGCCATCCTAAAGAAAACAATGTTCGCTGTTTTTCTAAAGATACTGTAAATGTTGGGGTTATTTTTGATCTCTCTCTCCTGGTCTCAATCCTGTCCCCAGTTTAATTTTGTAATTTCACAAAAAAAAGCAAATATAATAAAATATGTATCTATAAAGATGTATTGACTTTATATCTATTGAATAACCATGATTTCCATGAAACAAAATCCTCATGTGAAGCTTATTACATTAAAAAATATGTTGATTAACAACTGTAATTGGATTGAAATAATAGATGCAGTGTAAATACAGTCTGCATACAGTCTGTAATATAACTTTGATTGTGAAGACTAGAGGGACTTTTAGACAGAGGTACAGATTTGATCACATCTTGAGTTGCCTCTTGGTGATCAAATAATTCTGTTCCTTTGTATTTTCCAATGTGTGAGTTCCTGGCCTCCTTTTATTGTAGTTGTATGGTTTGTTGGATGGGAATCCCTATTTGCAGAAATCTCATTAAGGAAATGAAGCACTTGATACTTTTGTCAGGCTCTGGGAACACTGTCATGGGGAGCTTCTGGTTTGACCTACCCCCTAGTGCCCAGTATCTAGCCACTATGACTGGATGTCTGTACCATCTTAAAGATTACAAATACAGAACAGTAGGTGGCTCAACAGTTGCCACTTTGAAAAATACTTTTTGTAGACAAACATACAGACATGTTTCTCAGAGCAGAAAAATCTTTTGTTTTGAGTGCAAAACTAAAAAGTCAATATAAAGTGATCGTTGCTAGCTAGCAAATTAGCTCAGATTGGTTGAGTCATCTCTTGTCTATTGTTTTGGTGTCAATTCTCTGTGAATGCTTAAGAATTGCAAAAGAAAAAAAGGCACTCAAGTTATACATTTGTCTGGGTGACCACAAATGATCATGCCCTCCTTTGTTTTCATTTTGAAGCCAAAGAACTTTGGAAAGAGGAAAGCTGGAAATGGTCTAGGGACGGAATCCAGTGATTCTCTTCTACTGATGGAAAGTATATAGAGATCCACTTAGGTGCCATTAAATTGTAGCCTAATATATTAGACCCTCCTTTGTGTCTAAATCTGATTTAATTTTTGCCTTGAAGAAAAGTATTGATGGCTAAATTCTTTTGAAATTGGATCAAAACCATGCAAACAACTTTGGTGAAAGCAACAAGCTTCCTTTCAGGATGAAAGAGTTAATGATGAAGAATTACATCATTGCAACTAGGGCATATCTTAGAGGTCTGGAATCTTGTTAATTTCATTTTATTGTAAACGGCTTTTCCTAACTTACTGCTTAGTTTCATCATAATACTTTGAATCTGTTGAGGAAAAGTTGTATTTCCTAATTTCTTCCATATCTGCTGCACAATCTTTGTTGCATGTATATGTCCAGATATTTGTTTCACAATGGTAGAATTGTATAGTCATTGCACAGAAATCTGCCTTTATAAAGAGATAACATTTTTATATATGGTTGTTACTGAGTTATTCTCTTCTTGCTGGGCATATCGGCTGGACTGAGTCTAAGACAGTTAATAATTTTTCCTGTGTTGCAATTGGTATTGGAAGCCACAGGTTTTGACTCATTTAAGTGTAGAGTTCCTGGTGGTTTGTGGGACCATTCAGTGCTATTTACTGTCTTCTTATAGTTGTCATGTTTTTTTAAATATTTTTTTTAAAATTTGTCTTATTTTAACATGTTTTATTTGTAACTTTACTATATTTGTTCCTTCTTTTAATCTTACTTATTAGTCTCACAAATACATATTTTCTTTTTTCTTTTTAATGTAGTCTTTGACTTTCAATTTATTACTTAATCAATGACAGCTCGACTTACAACATTGCTGTCTCCACCAACTTGGTTATAGAAGAGGCTGGCAGCCAGAGGTGGTATTCAGCCGGTTCGGGGCGAACCGGTAGTAGCGACCTGTGCCCTGGCGTTATGCCGTCCTATTTAGGCACATTTCCAAGCCGCGTGCATGCGTGCAAGCCGCGTGAGCAAAGCGCATGTGTGGAAAGCCACGTGCATGTGCGGAAGGCACGTGCACGACTGAAGCGAGCGCGCATGCGCTCACATTTGCGGTGCTGGGCGAACTGGTATGGAAAGTATGTGAATCCCACCTCTGCTGGCAGCACTGGCTCTGCTTATTTATTCTTATTTTATTTACTTTATCGCTATTCATTGAACAGCCATCTATCATCAACCTATGGGCTTTTAGTTTGATATGCACTGAAAACAATTATCATGACAGATTCTAACATTCATGTTAGTTTTTGCATTCATAATTAAATCTATGTCTTCGCTTTTCTACATTGTCTGCTCCAGAGGATCAAACTACTTTCAATTGAATCCATTATATCCATTTGCCTCCTCTTAATTTCACGAAGAAATTTCTTTTATTTTCCTCATTACTTTATACACTTTATCAATTGCACTCTTACATTCCAAGTAATAATTTTCCATTTGTTATGATTGGGACAAAATGGGCCTATAGAAATTCATCTCCACCACCCCTAATGGGTTTCATCAATTAAAGCTTTCATATTTTTAATATTTTTAGTAAGATAAGGAAACTACAGACTGGATTAGATCCCTAGCCATATATGCCCCAAGGGCAGCACTTGGAGACTCCTCTTGCATGCTATTGTTTGTTTTTGTTTTTGAATAATACACGATCCCAGATCTTGTGGTCTCTATAGATTATGATTTAGCAGAATTTGAGAACATTGTTAGCAATAGCAATAGCACTTAGACTTATATACCGCTTTACAGTGCTTTACAGCCCTCTCTAAGCGGTTCACAGAGTCAGCATATTGCCCCCAACAATCTGGGTCCTCATTTTACCCACCTCGGAAGGATGGAAGGCTGAGTCAACCTTGAGCCGGTGAGATTTGAACTGCCGAACTGCAGCTAGCAGTCAGCTGAAGTAGCCTGCAGTGCTGTACTCTAACCACTGCGCCACCTCGGCTGTTGTTAAGCTTTGTTCAAGAAATTATAATTAAAGCAACCATAGTTAGAATTCTAATTAAAAAACCATTAACACGTGTGTGTGTGTGTGAACAAAGCCAATCTCTATCATAAAATTTCATTCTACTATTCATCACTGTCATAACTTAACTAAAAATTTAAATTACTAGAGTTGGTTCTATAGGTAACTGACTACCTAACATTTTTAGAATGACTCATATTAACACCTATGAGAAAAGCCTCTTCTTCAATGCTTGAAAGGCAACAAAAGAAAACACTTTCTTGCTTTTAATCAAGTCATACCAGATTATTTCTTGGATACTCTAATTAAGGATAGATTTATTTATCCGTTACACTTGAAACACAGCAGCATATCTGCCCCATCACTTAATATTCACTTAGCTACGCTGTCAGTATATTAACACCCAATTAACAATAAGCAACTATTCTTGTGAGATATTTCCTCAATTTTTCCAAGGTTTTGTTTTGGTATGAATTTTATTGATCATCAGTTTAAGCACTTTGAACCTTCCATGCTTCGTTTCAAGCAGAAACCTGAAAAAGATGCAGCTGCCTTAAAGAGACTCTGCACATGAAATGGCATGCATCCCAGAGCACTTGAAGGAAAAACTCATGATAGCTAATGTTTCTGCTGCATTTTCCCCCTTGGGAAAAGGGGGAACACAGGAAGTGATACAGGAATTTTGGTGATACAGGAAGTTTGATTCTTTTAAAAATGTGCTAAAATGTTTTCTGATTTCTTTATTTGTCTTATGATTTTTACATTTAGTGTAACAATTAATTAAAACAATAGCTTCTGGAGGAAAAGTTAATAAAATTGCTGTTTTCGTTGTGTATAGCACCTGCTTCTATTAACATTAGAAAATACCTTGTAAAATGGATGCTGTAGAAATCACTGTGAAAATACTGTTCTTCTAATATGCTAGATAGAAGCAAAAAGTCTGCTGTAGATTTTCTTTAAAAAATAAGGTTTAATAAACATTTGTTGTCTACTTAAATCAATGTACTTATTAGTTGAAAGCTAGTTGTCTAATGTATTCTAAAAGTATTTGGAAAGCATTTTTTGACTTGGAAGAAGTCAAGGATTAAGACATAGCACATTCACAAAGGACTTCCTTAAACATTTCTCTATTCTTGGATCTCCAACATGGTATCCCTGGCACGCTTCTGCTCCATCTTACTTTCTAAAGAAAAAGAAATATTTAACCTCATAATTTCAGCGTCACTGGGAAATATACAACAGACGCTTCAATTGGCAAGAAAATCTTTTCCATCCATAAATAATGTTCATCTCTTTTGCTTTCTCCTTGGTTCTGATTTATGCTTTTCATGATCCAAAAGGTTTGTGGTGCATAAATCCATTAGCCCAGTCTTTTCCAGTTTGATGTATCTGGAGGTCACTGGATTGAGGAAGTCTGATTTAAATTCTGATAGCTTTTAGCCTTAGAGCCGTTAGAGTAAAGGCTAAAGAGTCATTAATTTTCTGTAGTCCTACTGTGAATTAATTGTGATATTGAAGCTTATTAATATGAACATCATTAATTCCAACGGAATTATTTAAGAGGCAGTATCTTGATGGAGTAGCGCATATTATATTAAATGGCATCTTCAGCTGATTAAAATGTAAAGTGACATACATTTGATAATTATGGGGAAAAATTCATGGACTCTCAGAACTGTAGAATTCAAAGACTTATTGGATAAACCTCTGTCCTAATTAAGCAAGTAATATCCACTGAAAAAAAGCATTTGTTGAATATGCATGTTCTCCAGTGAGGTTGCAGGATAGGCCAGGAATGGGTAATGACTTCATCCTTCTGCCCAGAGACTGAGTCATAATTTTCATAGCCACGCCCCGTTGCCTCTCTCTCTGCTCCAGTTATCGACTCAGTCCTTGCCAGAGAGAGACGCTTCGCTTAGTGGCTGCTCACCTCTAGGCAGAAGATAGAGTCATTTTCCATTCTGGACTGTCAGATTCACTAGGAGAGTTTCTGGAACTCGTACAGGTTTGAATTTGCCGCCCTATGCTCGCTGTGAGCGACTTGGCTTGGTTGCTCAGGGCTTCCCCCTGACAGCTGACTGACTTTCCCCCACCCGACCCTGCCGGGTTCGGGCTTGGGATTCTGCAGCAGGCTACCCCGGGTCAGCTCAGACGCCGCCCGCGCTCTTCGATGCG
>QLTV01003467.1:1592219-1635998 GCA_003457575.1 Thermophis baileyi
AGTTCTAATTATCCTCTGAAGTCTGTGTCTGTCTTGTTGGGTTGCAGAATCAAACCAGACAGTTATAGAGGTGCAGATGACAGACTCAATAATTCCTCTGTAGAACTGTATCAGCAGCTCCTTGGGCAGTTTGAGCTTTCTGAGTTGGCGCAGAAAGAACATTCTTTGTTGTGCTTTTTTGATGATGTTTTTGATGTTAGGTGTCCATTTTAGATCTTGTGATATGGTAGAACCTAGAAATTTGAAGGTCTCTACTGTTGATACTGTGTTGTTTAGTATTGTAAGAGGTGGAATTATGGGAGGGTTTCTCCTAAAGTCTACCACCATTTCTACGGTTTTGAGTGTGTTCTGTTCCAGAATGTTGCGGTCGCACCGCAAGGTTAGTTGTTCAACCTCCCGTCTGTATGCGGATTCATCATCGTCTCAAATGAGACCGATCACTGTTGTGTCTATTAGTAACCGTGTTACTAATTTAACAACTGCAGTGAGTCACTTGACAAATGTGGCAAGAAAAATCGTAAAATGGGGCAAAACTCACTTAACAAATTTCTCACTTAACAACATACATTTTGTGCTCAATTGTGGTCATAAGTTGTGGACTACCAGTATTATATATTCTATTAGCCACCTGCAAAGTGTCACACCCACTTTGGGATCCCAGGTTAGTTGGCACAGCCATTATCTTCAAGGCCTTTTGGAAGACTAAAAGGGTAGGTGCAGATCTCACTATAATCTTATAATGGATTAACATTTCAGTTCATTTCCTAGGGCTGAGAGGTAGCGACTGGCTCTTGGTCACCCTCTTGGCTAAAATAGTACTAGAACTCACTGTTTCCTTAATCTCTACACTGAACTGGTTCCCTACAATGTTTTCTACATATTACAAATTCTGTCATTTCCACCAAAAGGCATAGAGAGTTCTGCATCTTAATTACTGTAGTTCATTGAACTCATCTTCCCAAAGCCTAAATTATGCAGAAATGTGACCTTAGAAGTAACCTAAGAGAAGGTTCATTAACTAAAATCAAACTGTTGTTTGGCCAACTAAGTATTTTAAGGCACCTGCCTGATGCTGCTATATGTCATTTATTGTTCCTTTTCTTCTCACACGTTGGAATATATTATAGCTAGTTCATCTTTAGGGATCAGAGCAGAAGAGCAGCTTAGATTTCTCTGTTTAAGATTGTAGATCGTCAGGGCAGAATTACAAAATCACATTTTCAACATGAACAAACCATATACCGTAAATCTTTCACTGAAGTGGGAATACACTGTCTTGCAGATAGCACATCATTTATACAGTAAGGACATTTCATACACTGCACTGAAAGGTATGATCTCCATGTGCTAGGATACAAATATTTATGCTTGTATGCCCTTCCCAGCATAGCACAGGCTCTTGAATGATTTGGGTCCTGTGGGCATAAACGGTTACTTGAATATAAATTGATGTGACAGGCTTGGGATCATATTATAAAAAAGGGAGAAAGAAGGATTAAGAATTCAAGATTATCCAGTGATTGCTGTAACACAATAAGGATGCCACCCACATATTTTACTGCCAAAGCAGAACAGCAGGCCTAGGTATACTATACCTAAATGCAGCTACTTTGGCACCTGAGGCAGAACACTGTATTCTGCTTTCCTCTCTCCTCTTTCCCTCCCAACTAATAAATACTGTAATAAATTTTCTTCTTGGTTTTGGCGCTACTCAGATACATAGAGAGAAGCTATTGGGATGATGGCCAAGAACTATTTTCCATGGCCCCAGAAACCAGGACCAGAAATAACAAGAATAAATTGTAGGTACCTAGATTTCATTTAAATGTAAGAAAAAAGTTCCTGACACTAAGGCTTTTAAAAGAAGCTGAACAGCTATCTCTCATGCGTGATTTAATTGGTTTTCATGCACATTGCAAAAAGTTAAATTGGATTATCCTTATGGTTCTTTCCAATTCTGTGATTCTATGATTATTTTAAATGTACCTGGTTGAAAACCTCTGGATTAAAAAAAAAACCTATGGAATTGTCCTTGTGTGTTATTAGTGAATTGTGTTTCATTAGTTCATTGTGGTATATATAATCAAAGTTACTTATTAATGATTAAGGGTTGTTGACATGTATATAAACTGGAGTAGAGCACGTAACCAATATAAGCCCAATGATTATATAGTACACAGCTAGCTATTTCACTAACCTTATTATTAAAAGCCATAATGGTTTTAAGGCCTATCTGAAATATTGAATGGCAATAGATGCAATGAAGAGAGTTTTACTGCCTCCATTATATTAATATAGAATAGGCTACTGCTTTTCTATGTTGCATCACATGTCTTGTATCAAGTATTTGTATTGTGAAGTATAGCCAGAATAGCTGGATTGTCTTTATGAGCAATTTTCATCATTCTTTGCAGATAATGCAGATTGGATTTCCTGAGATTGGGAGTCCAATATATGGACATATTATAGAGAAATAACCTTGGCAATCTCCCAATTGTCCTGTTTATGTGCATTTTTTTTCAGTTTATATACCTTGAAGACATGAGTAGGATATGTGGAAATATCAGAGCTATTGCTACCTTGCTGCTTAACCTTTGCCCTCCAGGCTGATTTAATTGGCTAAATTGGGACTGGATCTATGCTTAAAGAGTGATCAGAGTTTCTATGGGAAGTGTTCTTGCCTGCTTAAATGAGGCAGTAAAAAAAAATCTATCTCTTGAAACTAGTCGCAAATTTTCCATTCTTTGAAATGTGATTGAGAAAGTCTTACACTTCCAGGTTCTTTGTATGAAACTAGTTGTCTAGACTCATTTCAGCTGAGATCCGGTACCAAAATTTGTTTGTTTTTGTTTTGTTTTGTTTTGTTTTGTAAAATTTGAGTTAGAAATTAGATCAGGGAATGCCATCTGACAATTATTCTGGATTTCTTGGTTGCTTTCAATAACATTGACTGTAGTATTCTTCTTGGCTATCTGATGGTTCCAATCTCCACTTGGAATGTGTTCAGAGTGCAGTGCTGGGAAACTACTCTTAAACTCCTCAATTTTTAAAAAATTGCGGCAAGAAGTATGAGATTTTGCTTGGAAATAGATTGGCAGCTAGCGTTGTTGTGCACAGAGTTACTATATAAATGTTTGATTTCATTTGTTATGCACAAAATTAAGGTAAAATCCTTTTTGATTGACCTTACCTCTTTCTGTAAGCCTGAGTGATCAGCTCTGCCCCAGAGTATCATTAGAGACGGATATTGGATAACCCAAGCATGAGATCTGCCTCTTCAGCAGTACTGTTTTTTTCATATTCTGTATTCATATAGCAGAGAAGGCCTTATTTCAGCACATGGTGAATTTCTTTGTAAGACAGAACTTCAGTGGTGTACCCAGAGCCTTGTAAGTTTTTCTTGATGTTGGTCACTTTAGCTGTCTCTGGGATTCATCCATCTATAAACAGCATGCCTTTCTCCTAGAGCCGTGATGGCGAACCTATGGCACGCGTGCCACAGGTGGCACGCGGAGCCATATCTGCCGGCACGCGAGCCGTTGCCCTAGCTCAGCTCCAGCGTGCATGTGCGCACTGGCCAGCTGATTTTTGGCTTGTGCGGAGGCTCTGGGAGGGTGTTTTTGTTCTCTGGAGGCCCTCTGGGGGGGGCATTTTCACCCTCCCCAGGCTCCAAGAACGCCTCTGGAGCCTGGGGAGGGTGAAAAATGGGCCTACAGGGCCCACTGGAAGTCAGAAAACAGGCCATTTCTGGCCTCCGGGGGGGCAGGGGAGGCCCTTTTCGCCCTCCCCAGGCTCCAGGGAAGCCTCTGGAGCGTGGGGAGGGTGAAAAACGGGCCTACCGGGCCCACCGGAAGTCAGGAAAGTACGGGGGGGGGGCATGCACATGCGCAGGGGGTGGGGCATGGGGGGCTTTGAATTATGGATGTGGGCATGCACATGCGCGCAATAGCGCACGTGCGCGCGCTTTCTGCGCCCGAGGAAAAAAAGGTTCGCCATCACTGTCCTAGGGAATTCAGTGTTCCTGTTATCTCCTTCTTGGAAGCCTGGAGCCTTCCTATCACTTCTGATTTTAACCTTTTCATCTGACTCCAATTCTCCATATGGTTCCTTTATTTGCAAGTCACTATTGTCCTTTTTTGCCACTTGCAATTTTTTCTCTTCATCCTCCATTCATGTTCTAAAATGCTTGCATTACTTTTAAAATGTACTTGAAATAATCAAATCAAATGGCTGCATAAACACTAGTAACCAATGTTTGTATGAATCATCTCAGTTTAATGTTTTGGTATGAATTATCTCAGTTTAATATTTTGGCGCAGGTGTGATATAGTCTTTTGGGATCCTTCCAGAGATGAGTTCTGTAGTAATTGAGGTTTCTGGTCTAGACATACAGGCAGCCTTGTGGAAAATACATTATAGAGTCAGGTCTGGAAATTAGCAAAGCACTTGTCACTACTTTAAAATCTTTTTTTCCAAGAAAGCACATACAGTAATTGGCATATTATGTGCAAAGAATAAAGAATTATCCTGGTCGTTGCCAGTATGGGAAATGAGAGGGAGAGAAGGAGGGAGAGAGGGAGGAGGAGGAGGAGGAGGAGGGGGGGAGGGGGAGGAGGAGGAGGACAGGAACACCGCTAGGAGGAGGAGGAGGAGGAGGAGGAGGAGGAGAGAATGGAGAAGAGAAAAAGAAAAAGAAGACGAAGAAGAAGAAGAAGAAGAAGAAGAAGAAGAAGAAGAAGAAGAAGAAGAAGAAGAAGAAGAAGAAGAAGAAGAAGAAGCAGCCGCCGAGGTGGCGCAGTGGTTAGAGTGCAGTACTGCAGGCTACTTCAGCTGACTGCTAGCTGCAGTTCGGCAGTTCATATCTCACCGGCTCAAGGTTGACTCAGCCTTCCATCCTTCCGAGTTGGGTAAAATGAGGACCCAGATTGTTGGGGGCAATATGCTGACTCTGTGAACCGCTTAGAGAGGGCTGTAAAGCACTGTAAAGCGGTATATAAGTCTAAGTGCTATTGCTAAGAAGAAGAAATAATCAACGTGGTACTAACTCCTGTCTTTAACAGGAACTTCTTCCATTTCCCTGAAACTATGACTCCTTACAATGAATCCCTGCATCTTGACTGGTTTTGGTTTTAATGTATTTTTCATTTCTCCAACTTCAAGCAAGACTTGAGGGAAACCCCAGTACTTCATATCTGTACTTCGGATCCAGAGGTTCAGTACAATGAAAACGTTCAAGAGGTCAAGAAACTAACAAAAACATATTTCTACTGTCAATTTCCAATTATCAGACTGTAACCCTTTAAACTTACAACCAGTTTGAAATGGGTCAGAATAATCTGCTTCCTCAAGAATTTCTTTCAGAAAACCATGCTCCTAGTGGTTTTTTATTTCACTTTAACATTTAAAACTGCCCATCTCCTAGAGATTAACATGCAGCACTACATTAGATTAGATTTAGATTAGAATTAGAATTATGCTACAACAGCATTTATGCTACAACCTATGTTTATTCCTCCATTTTTCAGCTCTCAGCCAGGCAGTGACAGCACTGTGACAAACCTTTCCATGCCAAAATTCCTTCAGATCAAATTGGACCCAATAGTCTTTTTGGACAGATTATCGTCATAACATGCTACCAAATATAACTTGAAAAAATCCAGCCAAGTTGGAATGTTCTGTATCTCTCTGCTACCATCTAATGGCAGACAAATTTTATTACATACTTTGACAAAATCACAAAATTAGTGGACCAGCAAAATGCTGTAGATATAATTTACTTCGACTTAAGTAAGGCATTTGATAAAGTAGATCAAAGCTACTACTTGACAAGATAGAAAAATGTGGGTTAGACAGCATCACTACCAGACAGATTTGTAACTGGCTGACAAACTGCACTCAACGTTTAGTCCTTAATGGAACTTCATCTACATGGAGGGAAGTATGCAGTGGAGTACCCCAAGGCTCTGTCTTAGGTCCAGTACTCTTCAATATCTTCATCAATGATTTAAACGAGGGGATAGAAGAGGAACTCATCAAATATGCAGATGACACCAAGCTGGCAGGAATAGCCAATATCCCAGAATATAAGATACAGAAGGATCTTGACAGACTTGAACACTTGGGTCCTGTCCAGCAAAATGAAATTCAATGGTGAGAAAAGAAAAGTTCTACATTTATGGAAGAGAAACCAAATGCATAGGTATAGAATTGGTGGTACCTGATTCAATAGTAGTAACTGCTAGAGGGATCTTGGAATTCTAGTGACAATCATTTAAATATGAGCCAGCAGTGTACTGCAGCTGCCAAAAGAGCCAACACAATCCTAGGCTGCATTAACAGAGGTATAGAATCAAGATCACATGGAAGTGTTAATATCTCTTTATAATGATTTGCTAAGACCTCACTTGAAATATTGCATCCAGTTCTGGTCATCATGATATAAAAAAGATGTTGAGACTCTAGAAAGAGTGCAGAAAATAGTAATAAAGATGATTAGGGAACTGGAGGCTAAAACATATGAAGAACAGTTGCAGGAATTGGGTATGTCTAGTTTAATGAAAAGAAGGACTAGGGGTGATATGATAGGAGTATTCCAATATCTAAGGGGTTGCCACAAAGAAGAGGGTGTCAACCTACTTTGCAAAGCACCTGAAGGCAAGACAAGAAGGAATAGATGGAAACTAATCATGGAGAGAAGCAACCTAGAACCACAGTAAGGAGAAATTTCCTGAGAACAATTAACCAGTGGTATGACTTACCACCAGAACTTGTGGGTGCTCCAACACTGGAAGTTTTTTAGAAAAGATTGGACAACCATTTGTCTGAAATAGTATAGGGTCTCCTGCTTGAACAGGGGATTGGACTCCAAGGTCCCTTCCAACTGTCATTCTGTTCTGTTCCAATGGTCACACACGTTATTGTAGGCAGACCTGATATTCATCTGTTTCTAGAGACAAATCCAAACTTAATTATGGTAGTTTATTCCTGTTAATGGAAAGGCATGAGGCATTGCAATTCATGGAACACCTCCCTAATCAGAAGTTTAAGACCTAGACTAGTGCTTGATAGCTGGTCCCCTTTATTATATCAGGTAAAGTAGCTGGTAATTAATTTCCAAATTCATGTATTGAATATTACCATTTAAAGCCCTAAACTGCTTTGATTATTTGTTTATTCCCATGTATTCCTGGCCAAGGCTGATGATACCTCTTGTTTACGATACTGCTTTCTGAGTTGCCTTTGGTGGCCACATATAAAAATGTCTTTTCCTTCTCCAAAATCAGGCTTTTGGCCAAAGAGTTGGGTGATCTCTCATTTTCTTTTCTAATCTTTCTTTCTAAATAGTCTTTGTCTTATTACACTTTAGCTGATGTATATTAGTCTTTGTTCTCTGTTTTTTAATTTTTATTTATGTTAGCTTTGCTTTTTATATTTTATTAGGTACCATTTCCATTGCAAGTAAGTCAGAACTTTTTTATTACAAAGAAACTGACAGTTCTGATTATAGAATTCTATCAAGGATCTTCACTTGACAGAACTAAAAATGCAAATTGGAACTCGCAAATAAAGGTCCCCAATGTCTGAGAAGATATTAAAAGTAATTATTCCTTAAAAGGGTCAATGGGTTATTTGAGAATTACAGACATCTCCACTTTGTTTTCAGAGCTTGGTGAATTAGTAAAGATATATTTATAGTTAAGGGACAGTTTTAGTGTGGAAAAGAAGGGAAGACTTTTTCAAATAAAGATCTTGCCTCAGAAGTTTGATGATACACTAAAAACATTTTCAAAAATTTTTTTTGGGGGGGGAAACCTTTTTCCAAATACTTATGATTATGTTAGTAGGCATTATGTAATATCTGTTAATTATTAAGAGAAGCATCCATATATATATGTCTGGGTATACATAGTGGGGTAAAATGCTTTTTAAAATTGCAGGGAAAATGGACATTTTGATTGATTATATTCCTGAAAACATATGCAACACATGGCTAGAAATGTTAGTGAAACAAAAATCCCCTGCCATAGATTTTTTTTTTTCGTAATTGTAATTGTATAGGAAGATGCTTTTCTGGGGTGAATGCAGCTAAGGAGGAATTCACCATGCAGAGATACTCTCCTCAAACTGTTCCCTTATTTAAAAGACTTTAAAAGTTAGAGGTCAAAGTTATCTGTGGTGCAGTTAAGGATAATAATAACATTCTCCCTGTGATTTCCCCCCAATTTTTAACAGTTTTGCTCTCTTCCATTCTCTTTTTCTTTCTGACATCCTCTTGTTCCTTTCGGTCAGCAGAAATAGGACTAATAGCTCTGACCAGAGGTTTGAAGTGATCTCTAGCAGAGGCTTCTAAAATTAGACAGCAGCCACATCAAATTAGGGCTACCCTTGCTTAAAATCCTACAGGATAGGTATGAACTTTTATATACAATGAAGAGCCTCCAGACTTTATCCTCTGCAGGAATCTACCTCGATTTTTCTGCTGGGAACTCTTTCTTTACTTACCCTCCAATTCCTGCACATTATAGTGTGATCAGAGTTGTAGTTCAGACATAACACACTGGCTAGGCATGTAAGATGTAGAATTCTTTATTTATTGGCCAAGTGTGATTGGACACACAAGGAATTTGTCTTTTGTGTATATGCTCTCAGTGTACATAAGGAGAATAAAATGCATTCATCAAGAATAAAAAGATACAACACTTAGTGATAGTCAAGGTTACTAATAAGCTATCAAATCGTACTAGGAAACAAATAAAAACAATATTCTGGTTGCACCACAAGGCTAGTTGTTCAACCTCCCGTCTGTATGCAGATTCATCATTGTCTTGAATGAGACCAATCACTGTTGTATCATCTGCAAACTTCAGTATTTTAACCTTTTGAGATGCAGTCATTGGTGTACAGAGAGAAGAGAAGTGGAGAGAGCACACAACCCTGGGGGGCTCCTGTGCTAATTGTGCAGGTATCTGATGTGATTTCACCTGCTGCTTCCTGTCTGTTAGGAAGCTTATGATCCATTTACAAGTGTGTTCAGGTACTGCTAGTTGGTTTAGTTTAGTTAGAAGAATGTCCAGAATGATGGTATTGAATGCTGAGCTGAAGTCTACAAAGAGGACCCTTGCATAGGTCTTTGGAGATTCAAGATGTTGTAGGATGTAGTGCAGAGGCATATTAACAGCATCATCTGTGGATCTATTTGCTCTGTAGGCAAATTGCAAGGGGTCTAACAGTGGATCCGTGATGGTTCTCAGGTGGCCGAGCACTAGTCTTTCAAAGGTCTTCATAACTACAGATGCTAGAGCAACTGGTCTGAAGCCATTCAGTTCCTTGATGGAGGGTTTCTTTGGCACTGGGATGATAGTAGAGCATTTGAAGCAAGAAGGAACATAGCACATCTCTAGTGATTTATTAAAGATGCGGGTGAATGTCATGGTTTTCTATCCCTAATGTCCAAAAATACTAACTGAAGGTCAATAGTGAGGCAAAACTATTGCTTATTTGGAGTGCTATTTAGAATTGATGCATTCTGTGGAACACAATTAGATCTGAAGCTAAAGAAAATATCTTTCCTGTTTGTTGGGAATAATGTAAACTGATAATAAACATGGTACCAAAATTATGAATTATATTTGCTGTGTTTTATTAAGGGGAGAAGAAAGAATCCTTTTGAAATCTTTTGAATTTTGTTTGGCATTATTGTTGACCCCTTTTGCAAAACTGTCTCACTTGGATTTGGATTCTGTTTTATTTATAATAAAACTACCACACAGTTGCAACTAATTCCCTACTGTTTATTAAAACTTCAGATATGATTAGCAGAATACATTTAAATTTATACATTTGCAATTACTTAAGCTGCACACTATACACTAAATCCTGCCCCCTAAATAAATAAACAATATTTTACAAAGACATCATTGGAACTTAATCTTTGTTCAAATAGTAAACAATGCTAGTGAGTAGAATGTATATGTTTGAGTTATTTGCAGGAAAAGCTAATGAGTTTGGAATGATTTGTTTTGCTTCACTTTCATTAGTAGGAGCATAGAATGGTGCTGAGGTCAGCAAAACTCTCCTTATTTCTGCAACAGTTTCCATTTGTGCCCTGCAGTTTATATCATAATTAATCTTGCCTTTCATCTTAGTAGTTCAGATGGCAAGCCTAGCTTGATCTACTGCTGCTTCCTACAATATTGGAAGTGCATTTAGTTTTTCAAGTCAAGAGCATTGAAACTGAACACTGACTCATTTTAATGTAAGCAGGAAGTACATGAGCAGACATGATTAGTTGGATGGATGGATATAGCAGTGTCTGTGGGTTAGGGTGTGTGGGCGTGTCACAACTGACGAGCAGCAGACAGAGAATTCCTTTCTGAAGATTCATGCAATGCAGTGTCAGCATATGTTGTTATTTGAGGGACTGCCTCGCCCCAGTTACGTCTCCCTATCTCATCCGTTATCATCAAGGAAGACGTGTTACGGGTTCCGTCTATGAAAGAGTGTCATCTTTCGGTTGTTTTGACATCTTCCTCCTGGAACTTAGATTGGCACCACCCTTCTGGGTTTTAGGAAAACATGGCTCTGCTGCCATGCCTGTGGGTTTGGCAAAAGTGGAAAGCTCTTATGATGGCTGGGTAGAGCTGATGTTGGGTGAATTATGATCATAATTTTCTGTTTTCAAATAGATTATTAACGGTTTTATAGGATTTTTTTTTTAATTTGATTTTACTTAATTGTTTTTTTACCTTTTCTGAGCCGCTCAGACGTGTTGGATGAGATGGGAGGCTGTACAAATTGAATTAATAACATTATGATATTTTGTTGCCAATTTTGACTCCCGCTGTGGGTACTACTGGAAAAAGAGCCGAGGTGGCGCAGTGGTTAGAGTGCAGTACTGCAGGCTACTTCAGCTGACTGCTAGCTGTAGTTCGGCAGTTCAAATCTCATCGGCTCAAGGTTGACTCAGCCTTCCATCCTTCCGAGGTGGGTAAAATGAGGACCCAGATTGTTGGGGGCAATATGCTGACTCTGTGAACCGCTTAGAGAGGGCTGTAAAGCACTGTAAAGCGGTATATAAGTCTAAGTGCTATTGCTATTGCTATATGAATTGCTATTTCTGAATCCCTAAGTTTTGTATGTATGAAATATTACATAAAATATTTCTCCTAAATCTACATTTTTCCATTCATCTTAATTAATGTCTTTTTAATTAAAAATGTGTTGATTTTTTATGTCTTTTAAAATTATTTGGAAGAGATATGCATATTCAATTAATCAAGTGACATCCTCTATGAATGCAGAAAGGTTTTTATCCATGCTGTACAAGTCTTTTCAGGTAACAGCCTAAACCCTTGCTGCATTATAAGTGTATTTTGGACAACTAAAATGCAGTGTATAATATAGAGAACATTCTATTTAATTTTTTTCCCTCACAAGTAAGGTCCATAATCCAAGGAATGTAATTTTCAGTGATAATAATCAAAGCTTCAGGGGAAATCAAGTTACTACTTATTATTTGACTAATCCTGGAGTGGGTTTTAGGGCCCCGTATGTCCTTTCCTTCAGGTTTTCTACTTCCTTCCTTTGCTTTAGATTCCCTCTAGAGTTTTTTCCCTCCCACCTTAGAACATCTCTATGCTCAGAATATAAGTATTCCCGGTCTGTTCCTACGCCAGGAATATGTTCCAACTCCGATAAAGGAGAATATTCCAAGTCCAGAGAGAACAAATGTTATGTTTAGACAACCCAAACCTGCCTGTTCCATGCATGAAACCTGCCTGTTCCATGCATGTGCATGAAATTTGCATATTTCCAATCAATTCTCATGTAGCCTTCGTGCAGTGGTTCATTGGTATTAAAAATCATAAGTATACTATGAGGTTGTGTTTATACAAGCAGTGATCCTTTTTTTGTTTTTAGAAACAGAAGCTGACATTGGTTGACTTTTCAGTTGCTAAGAAACTGGGGAGAAAACAAGTGCAATACAAGAAATACTTAACTTGTTCTGAAAATCAAGATATACGTATGTTCACAGTTGCCATCCACAGCTGTCCATTTACAAACCACCTTTGAAAATAAAGGAATGCAGCATGCCATCTGTTACAAACAAAAAACAAAAAAAAACCAGTACATGGATAACCTTGAATGTTATACTGGATATACAACTTAAACCAGTTGATAGCTTATTAATTAAAAGGCATATAGAAATAACAAAACAAGAGAGTGACCTGGAAAATTTTCCTATATTGGATTTACAAAACAGGCTTGTTAAAATTTTGAAGAATTTTGTGAGAAAGGACAAAGAAAAAATGTAAAGAAATCAAATTCTAGGACATTATTTAAAGGGGCTAATGACAAGGATTGTTAAAAACGAAAGAAAGAATTATAAAGTGATCAAGGTTAAAATAGATAGGCTGTTATCTGTGGTAACCCTTAATGGGCTTTTGCTGACCAGGATTAAAATGATGAGGCTTTAAGGATTTGTTTATAGCTAAGAGATGGGCTCTTGGAAGAAGATATCATTTGTTGCATTTTAATTGAGCTTGAAGTTATAGTAATTTCAACCAATACGTCATGCTGATTGTTAAGCAGGTCATCATGTGATTGTGCCTGATTTTACGACCTTTTTGTGGTGAAACGTAAGGAAGCGTAGTTGTTCTTAAGTGAATGCGGCAATCCTTTAATGTTGTACACTGCCTGAGTCACTGAGTTGATGGGCAGCTATATAAATTTGTTTAATACACAAATAAAGATAAAATAATAAGATTATATTGCCCTTTTGCATCAAATGGTTAAAATGCATCAAATAGCTTTCTTGCATTCATTTTGGGTTCCACTTCTAGACACATGCGAACGCCAAATGAACTCTCCTTAGTCTTATATGTTTGCATTTGGTTTTCTGCTACTCAGAAGTAGGAACTTACACTTGTCACAGCTGAAAATTCTCCTGTTAGATTCAGATTTTTTGAGAACTCTTTGACTTTGAAATTAACAAATTTCTCTAACAAATTTTCAGATTTGATAAGCCTCTTTTACATTCCATGCAAAAAGGAAATATAATACACTAGCATTCTGTGCAGATATAGCTATGTTCTCCTGTGCGCTGCTTGGAGAGTCCAAGCATGGGTTAACTTCTATCGGTTGCCCAGGAACTGAGCTAAAAATAAATCTGAACACGCCCTCTCTGCTCCACCGAGTTCAGTTTTTCAACTCAGTCGAGCCTAGAGGGACTTATTATTCTTTTTCTTTGCTCAATCCCTGAGAAACTTACAGAACATCATAGCTTGGACTCTACCTTTGCTTAATTGAACAATAACATCGTCAGCAGGAGAGTGGGCGAGCACAGGGAGGCTTCCTCGTCGCCCAGCAGCTATTAACTCACTGCTGGTGTGTGCGCTGGTTCCCCCGGCCCGCCGGCAAGAACCGCCACCACCAACCGCTGAACAGCTGAGGCAACCGGAGTCCCTGCCCGCTTCGGGCCATACTCCGAGCAGATCGGCAAGGAGGCACTCGGAGATTATTCTCCCGTTGGCCATACTTAAACTGAGGCTTGAGGCGCTGGGAGAATTCGCTCCCCTCGTAAGCACCAAATTCATCGCTGAGGGCGCCGGGTGAGTCAGCTCCCTTGCGGGTGCCATTTTCGCCGCTGAGGTGTTCATCGTCCTCATTCCTTTGGCGGGGGCCATTTTGAGAGCTGAGGCATCGGGTGGATCTTCCACTTGCGACCGCCATTTTCTTGCTCCGCCGGTGATTTCACTCCCGTGTGCACGCCGTTTCAAGCCTCGCAGCTGTTTTTCGCTATAGGACTTCAAGCAGTAGCTGTCCGCTTTGCCGCTAGCCTGCAGAGCTGGGGTGAGTGTGCTGATCCCCGGGGATCCGGTAGGACAGCCACCACCATTTTCCTATCACCGGTGAAGGCGACACAGGAGTCCCTGCCTTAGGGCTATACTCCCTTGCCTATTATCTCCTGAGGGCCAGAGAGGCTTGGAGCCCACACCTTAATCAGTTGCAGATATCAAACAGGCGACAACTTCTGCCAGTGACTCTACATTGGCCTCTACCTGCCTGATAGGGCAATATATATTAGGCCTCACTACTAGCCAAGATGGCCGGCAGATCTAACAGGCATGTGGGAGAAGAGGCCTCCACCTCAACTGGCACCACCTCCAAGGTGTCTGGAGGCAAAGACCATAAGTCTGCCAAAGGGGCTCCTAGGCAGAGTAAGGCCCAGAAGGCCTCAACCGATAAGACTTCAGCAGCTGCAATTAAGGATGCTGAGCAGCATTTAAGGGCCTTAGAGAAACAATTTTCTAAGGCTCAAAAGCAAGCCGGGGCTGCCCACCAGCTGCCCTCTCCTTTGCAACAGGAGATGATGCTTCCTCCAGAGCATGGCCCCTCCTTGACAGCGACCGACCAGGACTGGTCGCCTGATAACCTTAATTGGTTTCAGGACATTAGGGCGGAGGAGACACCTTTGCAAGCTAACCCTGTCTCAGGCTCAGATCTTGCTACCTTACCAGCTCCCTCCTCGGCCAGGAAGGCGGCTACTCCATGTGCCACCTTTACCCACACAGCAGCGGGCCTCTGCTCCGGGGATGATCAGGTGCCGGGCCTCCCACAGGAAATGAGGGACATAATAGCTAATGCCATTTCCCAAGGTATAGCTGCTGGCCTTCAGCAGAGAAATATTTACTCTGAAACCCAGGCACAGATCCATGAGACGTGGCCCAATATGATGGCTCCAAGTTCTCAACACTCTTCAATTCAGAGTGAGGAATCCCTTAGGGGGGAGAGGAACATCATTGACAAGGACCTGTCAGACGATGAGGGCTTGCTCCCAGACCAGCCAGTGTTTAAAGGTCTTTTCAGACAAGCCCTGTTTAAGACTCTCTTATTCAAGGCCAAGTCCATTGTGAATATGGGTGTGCCCGACGCTCCGGTGGACCCTCCCGTGGGTACCGATCCGGTACAGGGCTTGTTCTCTGAACCTGTTCAGGAGAAGGAATCTATCCCCTCCTCCAAAATTTTCCTGGACACTATACAGAGGCAATGGAATCAGCAGGCTGCTATATCTGGCCTGTCCTCTTCAAATTGCAAGCTTTATGGGTTGGGGGCGGACCTTGAGGAACTTTTACAGCTCCCTGTGGTGGACGCCCCAGTGGCTAATTTGGTCTCCTTAGCAGTTCTCCCTGCCGAGATTTCAGAGGGGTTAAAATCTGAAGACTGCAAAGCAGAATCGACCTTGTGTAAGACCCACCAGGTGGCCGCTTGGTCTATCAGGGCAGCTACCACTGCATCGTTCTTTAATAGGACTTCCATCTTATGGATTAAGCAGATGCAGTCCAGGGTAGCCCCTGACGACTCTCACCTGCAACAAGACTTGAATAAGCTTCTAGCAGCAGTGGAGTTTTCCGCGGACGCGACACTTAACTCTGCCAAATTCGTGTCCCGAGCAATGGCGTCTAACATAACCTCTCGCCGCCTCCTGTGGCTTCACCATTGGCAAGCGGATATGCGCTCGAAATGGCGCCTGCCTGCCGCTCCCTTTAAGGGAGCAAATCTATTCAGCGATGCCCTGGACTCGATTCTTGTCGAGAACAGGGACAAGAGAAAGGTGCTACCTCACATTCACTGGTGGGCCGATCGCCGTCAGGCACCTTATTTCCGCCGGAAGCCATTTCGGCCAGATACGACCTTTGGCACCCCCCAATACCAAAGGCCATATTATCAGGGGTCAGACAGGCCACAGGACAGATCCACTGGCAGAGACAGAGGTAGACAGTTTAGCCAATCAAGACGGCCATTTCGAGGCTCCGGTTCCTCAGCCTTTCGTAAGTCCAAGTGACTCCAGGGCAGAGGCTCCCATTGGTGGCTGATTACAACACTTTGCCGCCCAATGGGAGGTCACCACCACAGACTCCTGGGTTCTCCAGACAGTCAAATTCGGTCTCATGCTAGAATTTCACTCCAGGCCCCTGAGGCATTTTATCCAGTGTCCCACTCCAAACAATGCCGGCAAACGGGCCTTCATAGAAGCCGAAATCGGACACTTGTTGGAAATTTCGGCCATAGAGAGGGTTCCCTCAGGACAGGAAAGACTGGGCTTTTATTCCATCTTATTCCTAGTCCCCAAAAGCTCGGGGGGTTGAGAGCTATCCTAGATTTGAAGCAGCTCAACGTCCAGGTGGCGTACAAGTGCTTCAAAATGCAATCCCTGAAGTCCATCCTGGGATGCATCAGACAACACGATTGACTTACGTCCATAGACCTCAAGGAGGCCTACCTCCATGTGCCAGTACGTCCGTCACACAGAAGGTTCCTCAGGTTCTGCCTTGCAGGGACTCATTACCAATACCGAGCCCTGCCATTCGGCCTTTCATCGGCACCAAGAACCTTCACCAAGCTTTTGGCCATAGTGGTGGCGTACCTTATGGTGCATCCAATAAGACTTCAGTGTTACTTGGACGATATCATCATCCAATCAGCATCGCCCTCCCGAGCACACGAGGATCTTCTTCTGATGATTCGGACACTGCAGGCACACAGATTTTCTGTGAATTTCCAGAAAAGCCATCTGACTCCAACAACCACACTCCTTCATCTCGGGGCGGTCCTCAACACCGAGACTTGCGAGGTTTTCCTGTCGCCAGAGAGTCGATCCAGCATCGCATCCCTGGTGACCCTAATTCGACAACAGAGAAGTGTTCCACTAGCTCTTCTTTCCCAACTGTTGGGAAAGATGATCTCCGGCATCGACATTGTACCTTGGGCGAGACTCCATGCTCGTACACTCCAGTGGTGCCTGCTACCGCATCAGCGAGCAAGGACCAGCCACTCCAACATCAAGGTATGTGTACCAGCAGCAGTCCTGCGATCGCTGCGCTGGTGGACATCCACAGCCGTACAGAAGGGCTGCTTGTTCAAAGAGCCCACCCGAATAACAATTACCACCAATGCCAGTCTGTTCGGGTGGGGAGCTCACTCCCAGTCCCAGGTGACTCAGGGACATTGGAGCCACTCGGACTTGACCAACTCCAACATAAATTTGCTGGAGCTCCACGCTGTACACCTTGCCCTCCAACATTTCAAGAACTTGGTGATGGACTCCCATGTCCTGATACTGACGGACAATATGGCCACCTGGTCACATATCAATCATCAAGGGGGCACACGATCCATCCAATACGCACCTACCGAGGTTCTTTTCCAGATTCCCAGTACCGGGGGCAGAAGGGGTCAATGCCCTCCGCAGTCCTTGGCCACCAGGACTCCTATACGCCTTCCCTCCCCTTCCCCTCATCCCGAGGGTGATAAGGAAGTTAATAACGGAGATTCTCCTTGTTGCTCCTCATTGGCCCAGGCGCCCTTGGTATGTGAATCTGGTGGGCCTCTTGGTGTCCCCTCCCTGGAGGATTCCTGACCACAGGATCTCTCTCAGCCAGGGGACTCTGATCCATCCAGAGCCTCAGTGGCTACAGCTAGCCATCTGGCACTTGAGAGGGACATCCTGGGGAAGGACAAATTCTCTAGGAGGGTGATACACACCATCCAGGCATCTAGACGAGCATCCACTAATCGCATTTACAATGTGACCTGGTCGGCATATTGCAATTTCTGCTCCAAATTTCGATTTGATCTGCTATCTGCCTCACTTCCACAGATCCTGGAATTTTTAGTGGAGGGGTTCAATAGGGGTTTAGCCCCCAACACCCTCTGCAGACAAGCTGTGGCCTTGTCAACCGTAATAAAAATTGACAATTTACAGTCCCTGTCTCATCACCCAAGAGTGTGCGGCTTCCTAAAAGGGGCTGCTAATTTGAGACCTCCGATAGTACACCGATATCCCTCCTGGGATCTCTCCCTGGTCTTGCAAGCACTCACTTCGCCACCGTTCAAACCATTGAGGACTGTTAATCTCCGGTTCCTGACATTTAAGATGGTTTTCCTGGTCGCAATAACATCAGCCAGGAGAGTATCTGAATTAGCAGCACTCTCGGTGCGCCAGGACTTATGCCTTTTCCACCCTAACAGGGTGGTCCTTCATCTGGATCCCTCCTTCCTACCTAAAGTTAACTCCTGGTTTCATCAGGTGCAGGAGGTTATCTTGCCAGACTTTTGTCCCAAACCTCAACATCCTTGGAACATAAGTGGCATAAATTGGATGTTAGGAGGGCTCTCCGAATATATATAAAGAGGACTGCTTCATTCAGAAAGACTGAGGCGTTATTTGTCTCATTTCAACTGGCCTCCATGGGTCAAAACGTCACCCTTTCAACAGTAGGCCGCTGGCTGAAGGCGTGCATCGCCAAAGCTTATGACTGTCAGGCCAGGCCATTACCAGGTCGAATCACGGCACATTCCACCAGAAGCAGCCACTTCTGTGGCTTGGGCCACGCAGGCATCAATTGAAGAGACCTGCAGGGTGGCGACGTGGTCATCACCTTCACCATTAATAAAGCACTACAAGCTGGACGTTTTTGCCTCTGCAGAGGCAGCCTTTGGCAGACGAGTGCTACAGAGGGTCTGCTCCACCTCAGCTACCCTGGACCAGCCTGCTCCCGCCCTTGTGACTTAAGCCTGGGTATATCCCATGCTTGGACTCTCCAAGCAATGCGCAGGAGAAGGAACTTTGGCTTACCTGAACATTCTTCTATGTGCGCTGCGGGAAAGTCCAAACCCACCCTGGCTACCGTCTAGGTCCAGGGTCGACGAAAGGTCTGAACTTGCAACCGTCCTCGATCTACTGGAGGTCTACGCCTTCGTTGAAAAACTGAACTCGGTGGAGCAGATCTATTTTTAACTCAGTCCCTGGGCAACTGACAGAAGTTAACCCATGCTTGGACTCTCCCGCAGCGCACATAGAAGAACGTTCAGGTAAGCCAACGTTCCATCTGTGCAGGTGTGTGTATCTGCACATGAAATGAGTACTACATGTAAAAATGCCCTACATCATCACAGTCTTGGCTTTGGGGTATAGCAAATTTTTGGGGACTGAAGCACTGGCCATTCCCAGATTTTATTTTCTGGCCTGTCCTGGTTTTAACTCAGGAGCCCTCTGATGATCATTGTAACTGGACAACACTCACCCTCTCCTTACCAAAAAAAAGCTTCACTTGAGCAATTCTTATATATTGTCAATTGGAAGAGAAGACATATGCCCAAATTTCCAACTGGGATAAATTAGAACCCCAAACCAAACCCGTTAGTTCTTGGAATAACCAGGAAAGTCAGAAAGCATCCACATGGAGCTTAGAATTTTGCTAGAAGGGGAGAGGGGAAAAGGCATATACAGGTAGTCCTCGAGTTACAACCATAACTAAGACCAGAATTTCGCTTGCTAAGCAAGGCAGTTGTTAAGTGAATCACATCCAATTTTATGACTTTTTTTGCCATGGTTGTTAAGTGAATCACTACAGTTGTTAAGTGAATCATGCAAGCGTGTTAAGCGAATCTGGCTTCTGCTTTTCAGAAGCCAGCTGGGAAGGTCATAAATGGCGATCACATGACTCCAGGATGCTGCAATCGTAAATACAGGAACCCAAATTTTGATCACATGATTGTAGGGAATGCTTTGATGCTTGTGAGTATGAGGAATGGTTGTAAGTCACTTTTGTAGCACCGTTGTAACTTTGAACGGTCACTAAATGAATGGTTGTAAGTTAAAGACTGCCTGTATCTGTCTTACGGTTTGTAAAGAAGAAAGAAGAATCCAGCAGAATTATTGGAAACTTTTGAAACTGACAAAAGCTCATCTTGCTTTTCCATATAGATTCTTTGTTGGCAATTTTTCTTTGTCCTTCAGCTGAAGAAGGGAAGGGAGTACCACTTTTGTCCGCTTATAAAAAAAGAATCAGCAAATAGTAAAAATATCCTGGATCAATTTTATCTGTGTTTTATTCACAGAAGTTAGAAGTTAGAATCACTGGGTGTATGGAGAGGCTTATGGATGGTAAAGCCAAACAAAGTTTAAATGGCTGGGTGGTCAATGTTTTACATTAATTTCATTTTATAACCATTGTATAATACACAAACAAAATTAAAGCTTTTTTAATCAGGTTGTTATGCCCTTGTCTATTCATAGCTTTTATTTGAAATTAGTCACGCAGTGTGCATCCTTAGGTGGTGTACAAAATTAAGGATTTATTAAAACAATAAAAATATAATACTGCACAAAATGCAATAATACCACACAAAAAGTAGAAAGTAACAATGGCCCTAGGTATTTCACCATCATCATGACCCCTCAGAAGATGGAACTAAGTAAAGATGTTTCTGGCTTTTGAGCCACACATGAACCTAATAGTTTAAACAGAAGCCAGAAATTAATTATGTTGCCTTATTTAATTTTCTCTCAGTTGGAGGAATTACTCATGGCAAGGAAGGAAAAGATGTAGAGACTGTTTAAAAATTCAAAATTGTATGTTTGGATAGCAAACTGATTTATGCAGTTTTCTTCTACTCCCTCCACAAGGGAAGCAGGGTGGTTTATAACATTTCTTACTTTAACTTTGTTACACATGTATATTTTCACATATAATTCTTACTAAATAGATATCTTAATTTAAATGTTATTTAACCCAGTTTTGTTATAATCTTGTATTTTTGTGCTGTGCCATTCTTTGAAGCCAGGGCTTTTTATGTGTCTAATTTTTTTTAATGGCTTTATTAAGTGTTTATGGAGATATTTACTACTAATTTCAAAGTAACATGTAAGGTTATGCTATGACTTTGGCAATTCATACACGGAGTATCCATGCTCCTGATTCTAATTCCTATTCACTTTTTTACTGATATTTGAAATGGCACACAGTTTTTAAAATCATACCTTAAGCTAGATCTTTCCCCATAAATTCACATGACCAATTACAGGCTGTCTATTAATATAGGCTTGTGAGTAGCACAAAACAATTTAGCTTGCTGAACAGACATAATGTACCTTCCCTGATCTAATATCCTCCAGATGAGTTTCATTTCAATTCCCATAATTTCCCATTCGCCATAGAGGAGAATATTTCTGAAAAATGTTAGATTACCAAAAGGTTTATGTGTCGTCCTACATTTACTAATTTACATGTTATGCAGACCTGCTAGCATCTTCTGCCCTTTCTTTTAGTATATATTTTTGTCCAAATATTTTAAGTGAGGAAAACTCTACTATCTGTTAATACTGGAATTAGCACTAAGAGGTTATCAGAAAAACATAATATAATCTAATGCAAAAATGGTTAAATATTTGTTGAATATTAAACCAATATTTGTTGTGTCTGCAATATTTTGAAAATCAGGCCTTTTCTTTCTTTTTCTCTCTCTCACATACATGCAAAACTATTTTTGTTGTTCATATCATACAACTACATTTTTAAACATATGTCTTTTATTGAGACTCTAAACTCACAGACAAGATTTAACATAATTTTTGAATACTTTCAAATAATCACTTTTGAAGAATTCTCACATAGGAAAGATAAATGTTTGTTAAACGTGAAGAATGGGATGTTTATTTTATTTACAATATAAATGGGTGATGTAGGGAATTTCTTTCTTGAAGCAATAAGGTTTCAGACAGACAAAATGAAGTTATTAATTAAAGAAAGATCGATTATCCTTATAAACCAAACATTTGGCTTTGCTTAAATCAGTTTTTTAGGTGACATCCTAAGTATGCCTTATTCTAAAGAGCAGGAAGTTCAGAATAAGAGCATTTCAAGGAGTGGGAAGAATGGAGTGGAGGTGTTTGGAGACCGCATAAAATATAGCTATGGCAACATGTTCTATCTCCTTTCAATTTAAATTAATAAGCTTTGTACTGTATGTCATAGAGTATTATGCCTTTGTGGCAAATTAAAAGTAACCCATATTGATCTGCTTAACATATAAAATATTACACTATCTTTCAATGTTTATGCTTCTTATAACAAACATTACTTTCCTGAATCTGTATAAACATAAACAATAGAGTTGTGCATGCTTTGATGCTTTGGACCTCACACAAATACAACACTTCTCTGGTATTCATTAAGTAATTCAAATATGAGCCTGAAAGAAAGATCTCACGGTTTAAGGAATCTGCTCATTAAAGTTAATGTTAATGTGACTCTTAAAGCATTGGCACTTTTTTGAGGCTTAAAAAAAGCTAGTCTGCCTTAATACAGGGAAATGCAGCATTACATATGGTCTGAAACAATTCTTTCCAATCACTTTTGAAGCATATACATACCACTGTCTTATTAAGTAGCCAAAATATTGAAGCTAATACACCATGTGATAGGAACATAGTAACTCTTTTCCAATGATATATATCCAGGCCTCTCTGAAGAGACTAGGAAAAAGTATTTATACAATCCTGAAATCTTCCTTAGTTTATCACAGTGCTCTGTGAAAGAACTTTCTGTCATTTTGTCTCTACCTCTTTTTTGCCATACTCTCAGAATGTTTGAGAATTTCTTGAAAATTTCTCTTTAAAATGTTTCTAAAACATTTTTCATCTGCCTGAAGCCTCTCTAGATATGCCAGTGAAGAAAATCTTGACGGGAACAAATCTATCCTCCAAAGTCATCTTGAGATTTAATTCAAAAGTGGGCATAAGAGAGAGATTGAAGACTGGTTTTGAGATATTAAACAATGAAAGACATTCACATGGCATCCTCATAACTAGTTAAGTGTGAGAACACTGTTCTTCATCCATAAGACTTTCACTTAATTCTCTTCTCCTTGGAAATAAATGTTGAAAAATATTTGAATAAATGTTATGTTAGTGGTGTAGTTGATAATTTTTAACTAAAATTTCAGAAGCTACTTTGTTCAGAAGTTCACCCTAACCCTCTGCTCAGGCAGGAGACCCTATACCGCCCAGAGTCCTTCGGGAGTTGGGCGGCATACAAATTTTATTAAATAAATAAATATACCATTCTGAACAAATGGCTGCCCAATCTGTTCTTAAAAACCTTCAGTGATAGAGCACCCACAACTTCTGAAGGCAATCCATTCCACTGGTTAGTGGTTCTCACTACCAGGAAATTTCTCCTTTCTAGGTTGCTTCTCTCCTTTCTTAGTTTCCATCCATTGCTTCTTGTCCTGCTTTCTGGTGTTTTGGAAAACAGGTAGACCCCTCTTGTTTGTGGCAGCTACTCAAATATTGGAACCCTGCTATCATGTCACCGCTAGTCCTTCTTTTCATTAGACTAGACATACCCAATTCCTGCAACCATTCTTCATGTTTAAGCCTTCAGCACCCTAATCACCTTTGTTGCTCTTTTCTGCATTCTTTCCAGAGTCTCAACATCTTTTTTATATTGTGGTGATCCAAACTGGATGAATATTCCAACTGCGGTCTTACCAAGGCATTATAAAGTGGTACTGACATTTCACATGATCATGATTTTATCCCTTTGTTAATGCAGCCTAAGATTGTATTGGCTTTTTTGGCAGCTGCAGCACTCTGCAGGCTCATATTTAAGTGATTGTCCAGTAGGACTACAAGATTCCTCTTGCAAACACTGCTATTGAGCCAGGTTCTACCTATTCTATACATCTGTACATTTGGTTTTTCTTGCCTGTGTAAAACCTTACTTTTCTCACCATTGAATTTCATTTTGTTAGATAGGCCCCAGTGTTCAAGGCTTCTGGATCTTGGGCCTATGTTCTGGGGTGTTGGCTATTCCTGCCAGCTTGGTGTCATTCATTCTCATCTACCCTAATCAATTCCAGTAATTTATGCTTCATTTCTAATCAGCAAAAAAAAAAAAAAAACACCACCCTTGAAATCTCTGAGCATATTTGGTCCTCACTGAGTTGTTTCTAATGACTTCTGGATTTTTAAAAAGTATTTCTGCTTGAATTGTTGTTTCCTGATATTGCTACTGTCAGTGAATAACATGAGTTCAGTATTCGAGGGAATAATGATACATACAGTATAGATACATGCTGCTTTCTGTGAGGCTAGGATGTTTCATGAAAGGAGGGAAATCACAGTGTGAGATAGAGGGCCATGCCTTGTACTTACTATCAACATCTACAACTGGAACCCGATTCCAGTGTGAATACAAGAATAATATGCTAAAACAACAATCAGTTCTGAAGAGGAACTGATACAATCTCTCAAATAGACAGTATATGTAGTTTACTAGATACCGTGATACTCTATGTTTCAAAAAGTGGTCTTCTTGATTCTAAAGTAATATACTAGGATTGGGTGTAGGTGCCTTTTCAATAATGAAGGCATTTTTTCCAGGCTTATTAAACATGATAAATAAGGGGTATTGGGGGAGTGAAATGTCTGGCATATCATGCATTCAGAAAAGCTCTTCAGTTTCTGAAAAAAATTAAATTTACATGCTAAGTATGAATGCAGTGAATTTTACATTAGAATGCTTTAAGAGCCTTGTAATTTTCTTCCATTCATGGAAGCTTTGTTGTCGATTTATGGTAATTCTACCATTTCATAACATTTTGGAGCTGCTTGCTCTTCATCTGCTTCATCAAAAATACATTTCTAAGTACAGTCTGTAGTTCCGCACTGTGCTGCTATAGCACTTAATGTGTGGGCATCATCTTCTATCTCTTTGTGTCATTATGATTACAGGGAGAGAAACCTGTGCTTTTTGGTGTTGTAGCTGTTTGGCTTGGCATTGTTTGTGTAGCCTAGTAACATGCACTTGAGCAAAATCGACAGAATAAAAGATGACGTTTCTCAGCATGCCTAAATGTGATATCTATAGCAGCTTTTTTTTAATTCACTAGCCTCTTATTTTGGTTTCTCTGTTTCTAATGGACTTACCGTAAATCCAGTGAAAAGTGGGTGATAAACAGGGTTTATGAGATGCAAATAGCTTGAATAATTTTAAAAAGACACAATCATTTATGAGTATCAGAACTGGGTGGGTTCTCTTTTACTCTTTCCATTTGATTTATCTTTATAGCAGAGGATGGCAGTGTGATCGTATCTGCTTGGCATCTGGAAAACTATCTCCTTAACAGCTGAATTTTAAAAGATTCTGTGTGCATTCTCCATCATGGGAGGAGCCAGCAGTCAGGATGGGCTGTCCTTGTCCGTCAGCAACGAGGGCCGAGTCAAATTAGCATATAGCCGGATCCGCCTCCTGGTTCCCCAGTTCTGACTCGGTCCTCGGCAGATTTGGACGCGGCGATTGTTTGCTCCATCCCAACTGCTGGTTCCTGCCTTCAGAGTGTCCTTTTCCCTTGGATCTAAGGATCTTCTTCTGTGAGTGATTCTCCGGCTGGGCGTGAGATTGAGTGGCATTGACGCAGCGGCTTGTAGCACAGTCTGCCATGTGGGGGGGGAGCTGATCTTGGCCTCCTCTCTTCCCCCCCCCATTGCTGATCGAGCCTTTAGCGGCAGCGGCCTGGGACCTGGACATTTGGGAGGACTTGCATTCCCTGTTCGCCTCTGGCGATTCGGCCGCGAGGACTAGCCCCCCGCTGGAGTCGTCGCTCCAGGTCTCCTCACTCTTGCTCCGGATACTCTTGGCGCCTTTTCTGCCGGCCTGGCTGTTGCCGCTGGAGCTTTTCGCTCGCGGTCTCCTTGTTTCTAATCGGTTGTGGGGGATTCCGTTGCTGCTGGAGCTGCCGCTCGCGGCTCCCCATTGCCAACTCCGATATTTAAATTTGCCGCCTTTGGCCAGCAGGACCTCGCCGTTGGAGCGCTCGCTCGCGGTTTCCCACGTCGGCAGACCACGGCCCTAGCGCTTGCGCCTCTCACGGGCCTTATCTGATCCCTCCCTCTGCGTTACTCCGAAGGTGAATCAGGATTGGGGGCTGTGGACCCTCCCTCCCTCCTTCCACCCTTCCGGGGGGACAGTTGGCCAAGGGGCCCCTACGGGCGTGGCTCGGGCTCGGGCCCTCACCCGGAGTTAGTTGGGCGGCCATTTTGCCCAAAATGGCGGACGGGGCCTCTGTTCAAGGTCTCAAGCCGGGGGGCAAGCGTCGTAAGAAGACAGACAGGGCCACGACTGAGGATGATTCTGCTGACTCCTCTCACCATTCCGGGGGGTCTAGGTCTGGTTCTAGGGCCTCGGAGAGGGCAGAACAACTGAGAGATAGGGCTCTCCAGAAGATTCATTCTAGGGCGGCCAGGACCCTTTCCTCTCCGCATTCTGGAAGAGTTGAGGACCCCAACATCGATTGCTTGTCTCTGGATGCCCCGACGCTGCCCAATCCCACCGCCGGTCTTTGGGGCCCGGCAGGCCTGGGCAGGATGATGTCTCGGATGTCTCTGAGACGGCTAGTCACGCTGATTTGCAGGCTTCGGCGGAGGACTACTCGTGGGACCTTTCTGATGAAGAGTATGTGGCCTCTGACCTGCCTTCCTCCTCGGGTTTATTTTCCCCGGGCCTTTTTAGGTCTCTCCTAGCCAAAGCTAAGGCGGCGGCGGGACTTGAAGCTCCTGCCCCTCTGGACCAGCAGGGTGAACAGCAGGTTGATCCTCTCTTTTCTGAAGTCACCCCGACCTTGGATTTTGTGCTGGCTCCGCCCTTGTTTCTGGATACGGTGAAGCGGCAGTGGTCCAGTTCAGCTTCCGGGCCTTCCCCGTCGGCTATGGAACGCAAGTTCTTCAATGTTGTTCCGGCTTTGGCGGGTCTCCTTGACCTCCCTTCGGTGGACCCACCGGTGTTAGCCCTGCATGCGCCGACTGCGATGCCGGGCGAATCGGAGGAAGTTCTCAAGCCTGAGGACAGAAAGATGGAGCAGGCGTTGATTCGTGCCCACCAGGCAGCTGCCTGGTCCATCAAGGCTTCATCTACCTCGTCCTTCTTCGCCCGGGCCTCTCTCATCTGGCTCCGGCAGATCCAGGAGCATCTTCCTGCTGCCGACCTGCGAGCCCAGCAGGACCTGAATAAGGTTTTTGAGGCTTGTCAATTCCTCTCCGACTCCTCGCTGCATGCGTCCAGGTTCGCTTCTAAGGCGTTGGCGGCTACCACAGTTGCACGGCGCATGCATTGGTTGAAGCAGTGGCCCGCGGATGCCCGACACAAGTGGTGCCTGGCGTCTGGGCCCATCAAGGGAGGACAACTGTTCGGGGAGTCTATTGAACCCATCCTGGTTGAGTCCCGCGACAAGCGGAAGGTCCTTCCATCGCTTTCCCGCAAAGGCTTCCCGAGGCAGTCTCCTTATTTCCAGCGGCACTTTCGGCAGTCTGACCAGGGCTCCAGCTTCTCCCGGGCCCCAGGTCAGTTCGGGTTCCGTTCGCGTTCCTCTCAGGATCGGGCCGGGAGGGGGAAGCAGTTTAGGAGGCCGTTCCGCGGGTCCCCCGGTGGTCGCTCGGCTAGAAGAGGAAGGTGGTGATTTTTCGGATATCCCAATTGGGGGTCGCCTAGCACGGTTCGCGTCCCGTTGGGCCTCTACCACCTCTGATTCCTGGGTGCTTGACACCGTCCGTTATGGCCTTACTCTCGAGTTCCTCTCCCCTCCCCCGAGGTTTTTCGTTAAGTGTTCCACCTCCAGGGACCCCTCCAAGCGGGCTCTCATGGAGGAGGCGGTACAACACCTGCTGGATATTCGGGCCATCCAGGGGGTGCCCCGTGACCAGCAGGGCTGGGATTTTATTCTGTCCTCTTTGTGGTCCCTAAAGCCTTGGGGGGTTGGAGAGCGATTCTTGATTTGAAGCATCTGAACTTGCATTTAAATTACAGGAAGTTCAGGATGCACTCTCTGCGTTCTATTTTGGCTTGCATCCATCAAGGGGATTTCATGGCCTCTCTGGATTTAACTGAGGCCTACCTGCATATCCCTATTGCTCGTCATCACCGTAGGTATCTGCGGTTTTGCTATGCAGGTAGGCACTATCAGTACCGGGCCCTCCCCTTCGGGCTCTCATCGGCCCCGAGGGTTTTTACGAAGGTCCTGGCGGTCCTGGCGGCCCATCTTAGGGCCTTGTCTATCAGGGTTCAGTGTTACCTTGATGACATCTTGGTGCACGCACCCTCGGAGGAGCTAGCGCTTCGTCACCTTGGGGTCACTTCCGCTGTTCTACGCGAGCACGGCTTTTCTATTAACATCGCGAAGAGCCACCTTTCCCCCTCCACTTCGATTGCCCACCTGGGAGCTGTAATCGACTCCCGGGCTTGTATGGTTTTCCTCTCAGAGGAGAGGCAGATTGGTCTCCGTGAGCTAGCATCCCAGGTGCAGGGCGCGGCCTCGTCTCCATTGTCGGACTTGTCCACTCTCTTGGGGAAGATGATCTCCTGTCTGTCCATCACCCCTTGGGCGAGTCTCCATTCTTGGGAACTACAGTGGTTCCTCCTTCCCTTTCAGAAGAAGGGCCGCGGGTCCTCGTGCCTCCAGGTTCAGCTTCCGTCGAGTGTTCGGCGCTCCCTAATCTGGTGGCAGTCTCCGGCCATTGCCAAGGGCTCCCTCTTCACGACTCCGGACTTCGTCATCGTCACGACGGACGCGAGCCTGTCCGGGTGGGGCGCCCATTGCCAGGGGCACATGGCTCAGGGCCTTTGGTCGGCGGAGCAGACCGGGTGCCCCATCAACTGGCTGGAGTTGCGTGCGGTGTCGTTGGCTCTCAGATACTTCCGTCATCTGGTGTCGGGCCGCCATGTGTTGGTTTTGACCGACAACATAACCACGAAGGCGCATGTCAATCGCCAGGGGGGCACTCGCTCCCAGACCCTCCTGACCGAGGCGCTGCAACTGGGCCTGTGGGCAGAGCGCCACCTCCTCTCGCTGACGGCGGACTACATCTCCGGGGTTGCCAACGTAGAGGCGGATTGGCTCAGTCGGTCGAGGGTGGACCAGGCGGAGTGGCGCCTGGATCCGTCAGTGTTCCGTTCAATTTCCATCAAATTCGGGCCTCCCCTGGTGGACCTCTTCGCGACCCCGGAGAACTCTCAGCTCCCGCGGTTTTTCTCCTGCTTTCCCACGCGGGGGCGGAAGGGGTCAATGCGCTCCGCAGTCCGTGGCCGTCAGGCCTCCTTTATGCCTTCCCCCCCTCCCCACCCTGCCCCAGGTCGTCCGGAAGATGCTCCGGGAACGGGCGGAGCTGATCCTAATTGCTCCCTTCTGGCCGAGACAGCCCCTGGTTTGCGGACCTCAGGGCTCTTTCAGTGGCGGATCCCTGGAGGCTTCCCATCTCTCCTGCTCTTCTCAGCCAGGGGTCTCTGATTCACCCGGACCCTCAGTGGTACCAGCTGACCGCCTGGCGCTTGAGTGGGGCAGTTTGAGTCGCCAGGATTACGATCCGGATGTGATTTTGACCATCCAGGCGTCACGCAGACCGTCCACGGAAAGGATCTACTCTACAACGTGGAGGGCTTTCTGCACCTGGTGTGCTTCCCAGGGTCTGTCTCCGATCCTGATCCCGTTGCCCAAGGTCCTGAAGTTCCTTCAGGTGGGTCTCGACAAGGGTCTTTCGCCTAACACCCTTCGGCGCCAGGTGGCGGCCCTCTCTTCGGTCCTGTCGTGCGGATACCTCGGCTCCCTATCGCACCTGCCCACGGTGCGTCATTTTCTCAAGGGGGCTGCGAACCTGCGACTGCCTGTGGTCCACCGGTTCCCGACCTGGGACCTGCCCAAGGTCCTGAACTCTCTTACTGGACCTCCGTACGAGCCCCTGAGGGAGGCCTCTCTCAGACACCTGTCCTTTAAGGTGGCCTTCCTATTGGCTATAACGTCCGCTCGCAGGATTTCGGAGTTGTCAGCACTCTCCATCCGTGATGACCTCTGTATTTTCCACCGCGACAAGATGATACTTCGGCTGGATCCCTGCTTCCTGCCGAAAGTTAATTTGGCCTTCCATAGGGCGCAGGAGCTGGTGCTGCCCTCATTTTGTTCCAACCCCGTTCATCCATCCGATAGACGTCCGATGAGCTCTCCGCATTTACATTGAGCATACTCGCTCCTTACGGAAGATGGAGGCTCTTCTTGTGGCGTTTTTGCCCCAGTCTTTGGGTCTCAAGGCTTCGTCGACGTCTATCGGGCGCTGGGTCAGGGGCGCCATCGCCAAGGCCTATGAACTGTCATCGCTTCCCCGTCCAGCGGGCATCACTGCTCATTCCACCCGTAGCGCCGCTACGTCTGCCGCTTGGTCGACCCGATGTTCCTTGGAGGATTTGTGCAGGGCGGCAGTTTGGGCTTCTCCTTCCCAGTTTATCCGGCATTATCGGATTGATAAGTATGCATCGGCTGACGCCGCCTTCGGCCGGAGGGTGTTGCAGCACGTTGTCGAGGCTTCTACCTGATGGGGCCCCCCCCTCTGGGACCACAAGCTTTGGTATGTCCCATCCTGACTGCTGGCTCCTCCCACGATTGTGAAGGGGCGTTGGTCTTACCTGATACACCTCTTCTCATCAGGAGGAGCCAGCAGTCAGTCCCGCCTTTTTTGTTCTGGCTGGCTTCCTCGTTTCCTGTTCGGTTGGTCGCCACTGCTCAGTTGTTTTGTTGATGGACTTTGCCTTGACTTTGGACCAGTTACGTTATGTTGGGATGTGAGCTCGCCCTTCCCTTTTCGGGCGCACCCTTTCTTCTTCGCCGTGCCGAGTCCTTCTTTGGATTCGTCAGAACTGGGGAACCAGGAGGCGGATCCGGCTATATGCTAATTTGACTCGGCCCTCGTTGCTGACGGACAAGGACAGCCCATCCTGACTGCTGGCTCCTCCTGATGAGAAGAGGCGTATCAGGTAAGACCAACGCCCCATCTCATATATAATTCCTGTACTATGGCTAGACAGAGGGTCTCTCTCTCTCTCTCTCCGTCCCTCCCTCCAAAGTGTTATGACTGGACTATTAATTCTGAGTAGGCCCTTCTGTTTCTTTCAAGATCCTGTTTTTGTCCTAGTCTGGAAGATATAGCTCTGTCCCAGTTCTAGAAGCTGGATATACCTCTCCCCAAATTTATGGGGAGATATATATGAAGGTGTAGTTTAATATAGTAGTAAAAAATATATGCAACTTTTTTTTTTTTTTACAAAAAATAAAACTCAGTGTTTTTCTCCAAAAACTCGGTGGGGGGGGATAGAAAAAATTGTCATAAGTATCACCGTTGATTTGATTTACATTTGAGCTAAGAAGGCAACAGTAAGTTGCAACCATTTATTTATTAGACTGATCTCCTGCTTCAATCCACATGGACTTTTCACAGCAGCAGTGTATCACAGCCTCCTGAATAGATTATTAGCAATTAGCAATATTGTTGTGCACCACCCAGAGTCACTTTGGTGAGGCTGTGGTTGTATAAATTTGATAAAAATATATAAATAATATTCAGATATATATTTTCCTAAGCCTGTGTGGCTTCCTTATGCAAGCCCAGGAAAAGACACAGCCTCCTTAAGGAGATGCCAACAAGTACAAAGAGGGTACCATATTGGATTTGAAGCACCCTTGTCCACTTTGGATCTGAATAATGCCTGAATGGGAATTCTATTGACTGAAATCCTGAGAACAAGCAGTAAATATCACTGTCCTGCCTTGATCTGCTGCAAAGTAAAGAATTCATTCAAATAAAGAGCCGTGGTGGCGCAGTGCTTAGAATGCAGTATTGCAGGCTAATTCTGCTGACTCCCGGCTACGAGCAGTTCGACAGTTCGATTCTGACCAACTCAAGGTTGACTCAGCCTTCCATCCTTCCGAGGTCAGTAAAATGAGGACCCAGATTGTTGGGGGCAATATGCTAACTCTGTAAAGCACTTAGAGAGAGCTGTAAAGCACTGTGAAGCGGTATATAATTTTAAGTGTTATTGTATTCACTCATGCTCCTCCCAAAAGAGGAAAAGATAAAAAAATGAATACATACACTCTTCACTTAATGACCAGTCACTTAACAACTATAAAGTTACAACCCCACAAATGTTATTTACAACCCATCAACTGCTGCACCGTCTCCCTACAATTGCATGATCACATCTCAGACACTTGACAACCAGCTCACATTTATGACTCGTTGCAGCGTCCCACAATCACAGGACCATGATTTGTGACATTCAGGAGAATGGATTCATTTAACAACCACATGATTCATTTAATGACTGCAATGAATCACTTTATGAGTAGATTGAGTCAGGTCATGTGGTGACTGTTTAGCGACCACAACAACTTATGACCAAAATTCCAGGCTCCATTGTGGCCATTAAAAGTGAGGCATATATCCTATCTGTATGCTGGCTTTTTCCCGCTTAAGAAAAAGAGGGCACTGCTAGCATTCTGAAATTTAATTCTGTCTATCTTATTGTGGAAGAACTGCAAAGCCCTCAACCTCTTATGGAAACTGATATAGAAGCCAGCAAAAGGGATTAGATGAAGCTGTTCCATGGGGGAATGGAGCCAATCCAACATCTCCACAAACAAAAACCAAAGTTTCAATTGCACTGTGGAAAGCCTGGCATAAATCAACTCAGCTCTCCAGTGGCATTGATGTTGTGGGATTAGAGAGACATAGAACTGTTTTTATTGACACAGAAGCCTTGTGTGGAAGTGAAAAAATACAGAAGTTTGTGCTGCTGTGCCTTATTTTGTTATTAGACTGTTGATAAGATTATAATGCAAGTCTTAATTAGAACCCCATGTGGCAGGTTAGTATATAATAAGAACAGTGCATGCATGAAACAACAAAAAGTGTTCACATTATCTAATGAATTTAAGAATATATTCGGAAGCCATCTTTGTATAAAACCAAGAATTCATTGGTTAATTTCTGAATTGGATTCTTAAAACTGTATTCTTATATATTGATAATAGCATGGAAACTTAAAACAATGTGGGCTCCACATTTTTATCGTGGGTTTTCATGAAATATTGGGTGCTTTTAGTTTGTCATATTCAATCTGTATATTTTTAAATATTTTTTTAACTCTGCCTTTATTGCTATACACTTATGCATCCGTGAAAAAGGGCCTTCTCAGTGGTGGCCCCTTCTTTATGGAACATCATCGACCCAGGAGTATGATTCCCCCTCACTTTGTTGCTTTTCCAAAAGGCCCTGAAGACATGGTTTTGTCAGCTAGTCTGGGGACTTTGAATAAAGATGGAACCAATCAAGTAGTTGACCTGAGTGTGTTGTTGCTAGCATGGGTGAGGCATGGTTTTATGTTGTAGTTTTTAATGTTGTAAGCCACCCAGAGTCACTGGGATTTGGGCAGACATATAAAGTTTTTAATAAATAAAAAATAGTTTAATAAATAACTCAAGCTGGCCAACATATCTAATATTTCTTCCTCCTTCTATTTTCCCTCTAACATTTAGATTGGGCTGAGGGGAAGTCAAAATTGCCCATATATATGTGCAAAACAATACAGATTTGTGTTAATTTAAACAGCTCTTGAAATTATCTAGTGCGTAAAAAGAATTATGCCTTTTTTATTAAAATTCAATGCAGGTACTTCTCATTTAGCAATTGCAATTGGGATCAGCAACTCAGTTGTTAAGTGAAGTGGTCGCTAAGTGAAATCATGACTGCTTATGGTCTTCTTTAACATTTCCTTTGCTTTATAGACCTATGAATGTTTTCTAAATAAAGCAGTTGCTAAACAAGGACTACCTTTATAGCAGGTGAGCTTAGTATTGCTCAATAATCATTTACTTCACTTAGATTTGTGCGGTGGCACAATAGACTATCAGAACGAATACAATATCAGGTTAACTTGAAAAAGTTAAGCAGGGTAAGACCTTATTAGTACTTGGATAGGAGATCACCAAGAAATACCATAACTGACTTGATCACATCCTAGAAGAAAACAATGGCAAACCACTTCTGTATTCATGCAGTGATTAACTTTAAAATTAAAATTGAGCTGAGTGGCTCAATTTTCTGGTATTGTGACATTTTGCTGTCAGCTGTGGCTGGCATCTTCAGAGGCTGAGTCAGCTGCTTTGTAGGGTACATCTTAGCTCCAGGCAATTGAAGAGGGGCTGATTCGGCTCATATTTGCATCTGGCAAGTGATCTTTAAGTGGTCTATGTTACATCAGTCCACAAAAACTGGTTCCTTGTCTAGGTAGATTTCTAATTGGTCTGTATTGAAGAAATTCCAAGAGAACTGGTTCCGATTGGCCATGGTACTGCCAGGCATTCTTTCTCATGAGGCTACTGCAGATTATTTTTGTCATTGACTACATAATGGTTGTTTAGGTGTTGCTTTTAGTAAAACAGATATTCCAATTTGCTTTTTCTGCATCAGGAATCCAAAGTACATTCCACCTGTCTCTCCCCATCTCCTCTACTTTCCCACAATAAGATTGGAAGAGGATGTGGGACAGAGGAGTATAAGGATCATGGAAAGCACTTTAGAACAAGAAGAGATTGGTGAAAACCTGGTGTATTTTCATTGGAGATGGAAGTTATAGGTGAAAGGCAGCTGACTTAATCCAAAATGTTACAGAAAGGAGGTCAATAAATTTTCTTGAAGGAATGTGTTGTATGGTAAAAACTTGGTAGAGAACAAATGAAATCCTCTTGGTAATGGGGTTGCCTTCCAGGTGATGATACTCAGCAGTATGCTTATAAAAAGCCTTAGCAAGAGCCACCAGTTCGTTGTGGAACTAGTGAACTCTGTGAAGTTCCTGAGGAGATTCGAAGCCTTGAAGATAGATGACTATGATGCAGACAATGAATGAGGATGAGACTTATTAAGTATAATTGTACGTGGGAAAGACTTTGGGAGATGCTGCCTAGTAAATAGTCAGATAAGAGACAATATAGCAGTGATGGCGAACCTTTTCGGCACTGAGTGCCCAAACTGGAACGTGTGCGTGCCGGAGCACCGGAAACCCGAAGACAACTGGTCTTCAGGTTTCCAGTGCTCCGGCACACGCAAAGACCAGCTGACCGGCGCACATGCATGCACCGGAAACCCAAAGACCAGGTGGCCAGCGGGCATGCGCACACCGGAAACCAGAAGAGCAGCTGGCGATGGTGCGCATGCCCACAGAGAGGGGCTCTCCGTGCCATCTCTGGCACACGTGCCATAGGTTCGCCATCACGGCAATATAGCCTGCAGCTGGATAGTGGGTAGGCAAGAAGCTCAGAAGATACCATCCCTCAGGCTGTGAAGGAAATGGTGAGAGAATTGTACTTTAAACTTTTAAGATTATGCTAATGTAGCATTACAATAATGTAACATTAGCTTCTCTGGTCATGTTTCTTGTCTAACTGGTCAGGTTGACATTAAGTAAAAAGATGATATGCAAATAGAAAAATGAGGTTTACTATACGCAAATTCAGCTTCCTTGCTGGTCGTTTACAAAACAGAAGTAACACTGGTCTTCTATGTCTCATCATTTTGCAGGCAATGTGCCAAGGACTGGGTGTGTTTAAATCCAAAACTTGAGAATGAGCCCTCCCCAAAAGGTGTGAATGTATTTGTCTCTCTGAGATGAAATGATTAGGCATACCTTAATTCCATTTGGTGCATCTTGGGGTAGTTTTCTGAGACTCATAGTCATCCACTCACTTTTTATACTGGATCAACATTGGTGCCCTGTTTAATCATCAACAGGACAATAAGAAATTGCTATGGTCTGGATCTGGAAACTCTTAAGAAATTTTGCCTCCAATTTGCTCCAGATGTGGATTTGTACTAGTCCCACATACGGTACTCCAAAAACTGCTTGGAGCTGGTGATCCTGGTTAAAAGAGAAAGTGGGAATATGTTTTTCCTTTTTTTTTTTTTTTAGTTTTAGCATGGAGACAGGAAATTCTCTTCTCCATCATCCAAATTCCACATCCCCCTTTAGGACTGTGGTTTTATTTCCATTATCATCCTATGATACCTTAGCTGCACTAAGGCATCCTAGAATTCAGAAAGAGGAAATAGGTTGGTGCAAATCTTAAATAAGAATCTGTCAGGCTTTTGTTGTTCCTGGTGACAGATATCTCTTTCATGCTACACTGGGATAATCAAAAATATGCTTGCTTTTGTATATTTGAAATTGTTGTCCTTGACTGACCAATAAAATCTACTTACATCTAATTTTAAACAGGCCTAAAACAACAAATCAGCACTGGACAATAATAAATGTCAACATATTTTTTTGCTTATCTGAAAAAAGTAAGCAAAATTGAATGCCCAGGCTGCAGAACTTAAACCAATTGGCTTTTAAGATACTGCAAAACAATTTTTAAAAAAACACCAGTCAGAATACGTTGTTGTTACATTTATCAATACAGATACTGCAGTGACAGTGTTGTATGGCTTTGTATCATATTCTTGAAAAGAGAAATCCATTTAACAGTATGCTCCCAACTGGAGATGATAGTTCAAATACACTGGAAAGAGATTATCACTCCTTTCCCTAACAAGCTCACCTCTTTTCTGAAATAAAAATCAGAAGCATTACTACCAAGCACAGAAGCTGAAGCAGAGAAGAGGGCCAACCAATTGCAAAATATTTCTTTCCTTTTTCTGCATAGCTGGGATCAATTTTGAAACATGCAGATAACCTCTCAGTAGCATCTTGCAGCAATTCTTCTACAGAGAGATTTTGTATTTTTAAAAAACTGGCTGTCTTATAAAATCTATCAAGACATAAGGCAAAATCCCTCAGATTTTATTTGATTGCTGGTAAAAATGTTGCTTAATTTCACTGTGATGGAACAAAATTAAGTCTGATAGGATAAAAATGTGCACAAAATTCATCCACAGATCTGTCATTGGAGAATGGCATAGCTTCAAGATTTGAAGAAACTCCTGAATAGCAGTGTTTGATAAAGTGATTTAAGATATTAAAATTAAAATTGCCCAGACTAGAAATTTTTTTTCCAGTATCTAGAAATTCTTCTAAAAATATCTTCTGCTGGGACACTGGTGCTTTACTTCAGATTATTCATTTTCTTGAAAGCATAATTCCATTTTTCATTGGAATGAGCTACAGTATAAGTTTCTGCTTTAATTAATCATGCACACATATATTTACACACGCACATTTTGTATGGGATGTTTTTTCTGCTTAAGTATAGATATTTTAGGAGCTGCGGTGGCGCAGTGGTTAGAGTGCAGTACTGCAGGCTACTTCTGCTGATCATCGGCTGCCAGCAGTTTGGCAGATCGAATCTCACCAGGCTCAAGGTTGACTCAGCCTTCCATCCTTCCGAGGTTGGTAAAATGAGGACCCAGATTGTTGGGGGCAATAGGCTGACTCTGTAAACCGCTTAGAGAGGGCTGTAAAAGCACTATGAAGCGGTATATAAATCTAAGTGCTATTGCTATTGCTATTTTGTCAAGGAATGATGTAATACAGATTATACTCAATTTACAACCACAATTGAGCCCAAAATTTCCATTGCTAAGCAAGACAATTGTTAAGTGAGTTTTGCCCCATTTTACAACTTTTCTTGCCATCGTTGTTAAGTGAATCACTGCAATTGTTAGTTAATAACATGGTTGTTAAATGAATGTGGCTTCCCTGTTGACTGCTTGTCGGAAGGTCACAAAAAGGTGATCACATGACCCCAGGACACTGTAACCATTATAAATACATGCCAATTGCCAAATGTCTGAATTCTGATCACGTGACTACGGGGATGCTGCAACGGTAGTATGTGAAAAATGATCATAAGTCACTTTTTTTCAGTGCTGTTGTAACTTTGAACCGTTACTAAACAAATGGTTGTAAGTTGAGAATTACAAGAATTAACAAGAAAAACAAGTGCTGATTATCTTGAAAAATAGGCTGCCAAATAATTTGTGAATAGGGATGAGTTCAGGTGTGCAAAGGACAGGTACTCCTCGACTTACAACAGTTCACTTAGTGATTGTTCAAAGTTGCAACGGCACTGAAAAAAGTGACTTATGACTGTTTTTCACACTTATGACTGTTGCAGCATCTCCATGGTCACGTGATCAAAGTTCAGCTGCTTGGCAACTGACTCATATTTATGACAGTTGCAGTGTGATCACCTTTTTGTGACCTTCTGACAATGGGAAGTGGGAAAGCCAGATTCACTTAACAACTGTGTTACTAATTTAAGAACTGCATGATTCACTTAACAACCATGGCGAACAAGGTCATAAAATGGGGCAAAATTCACTTAACAAATGTCTCACTTAGCAACAGACATTTTGGGCTCAATTATGGTCGTAAGTCTAGGACTTACCTGTACATAGAGAAGGAGCAGTCACTAGCTTTAACCCAGAAAAAGAGATGAAATCCAGATAATAAGTTGGAGCAAGGCTAATTTTTTTAAAAGCTCAGCTCTCAGCGGCTATTATTAAAGAATTGGTTGAGCGATCTTTATTGGGCAATTTGCAAAAAATTATTGGATCAGAATACTATTGCAGTTTTGAAAATACTTGCATGTCACATTGTATATTTCCATGACCTTTTCCCAGGTCTTCTGATCCATGTTGATCATCCGCATACCTTTTAAGGAAAAGGTGCCTTTTCGTGCCCTTTAGATATTTCAAATATTGTTATTACATACATATTTGATACCTTAATTTTATTGAAGTGTTCAAAAGTACTTATTGTAGAAAAGAGCTTTACCTCCCAATTTTTTAATGAAATTCTTGCAGATAAACTACAATTGCATTCTGTGAATATGAGTATTGTTATCAGTGAATTGGGGAAACTTGCAAGGGTTCCTGATTCAGAGAATATTTGAAGAGGCCTTTTATTGAACTACTTCGGCTCTTTAACTATGTAAGACTGCTTTCAGGCTTGTCATTATATGTCTGGCAAAATTATTTCCATAGTAAGACCATGGTTTGCCTCTTACCTTGTAGATTTGGTGTGTGTGGGTGTGTGGGTGTGTGTGATAAAAGTCATGGAAAGGGGGAGGGAAGAATGGGAGAATCCAGAGAAAGGGTCAGGTTATTGATAATTGTGTTTACTTTAGAAGAAGGGTTGGCTTTTTTGGGACCCTGCCATTAAATTATTTAGCAACCAGGAATCATCTTTTCTTTTCCCTAAGTAAGGCCAGCACTGGCTTTTCATTAAATGTTTTTTTTTTCCTGGTATATGGACACTTCTTTAAAAAGTACAAAAAATCATTAAAGAAAACAGATGGTTGCAGTGATATTACATCAAGATCTTTTGGTTAGCGTGTTTTATATTTTCATACAACTTGCTTCCTGATTCTAATCTGTGACAGTCTGTGTTCCATTGGAAGTCCTTTTTTAACTCGTGGCAAGAGTCTCTGGGATCACAAGTAGAACCAGGGCTTGTCAAACAAAGATTACTCCTGCAGCCATGGGAATATGCAACATTGAAACTTATTTGAGGAGACATACTCAAAATTTCTAGTGCCCAAGAGGGATCTTGCATACATATTGGAATGTATAAATGTGAGGCACAGAAATTGATCCATAGATCTAGTTTTTCTCTCTGTAACTGAAATTGTTTAACTATTTTGCTATATGACATCAAAATTACGTAATATGCAAAAACAGAAATCTGTTTTAACTTTTTTTTTACTTCTTTCCCCAGAATACTTAAGGTACAGTATTTTTGAGGGGGGGGAGGGGAGAGACTTACAGTTGCTGGTATTGCTGGAATGATGTACAACACATCTGTATTCATAATTATCTGTTTCTGTCCAGTGCATTATTCAGTTCACCTTGGTTAGGATCCATAATTTCATAAAACCTCTCCCATGGATTGGATTTTTATGTTTGAACAGCATCCTTTTTTGCCAAGTGCCAGGCTACTTTTGAAACTGGATGCATAATTAAAAATTATTTATAGCAGGAGTGATCAAAGTCAGAAAAGGACTACTCTGCAGGTCATGAGCAATTGGGGGTGAGGTAGGGTGGGAGTATTGGAATAAAATACAGTAACGTTTGCACAAGCAAAAGAGCTCCAACAAGACTCTAGGTCCGTGATGGCGAACCTATGGCATGCGTGCCACCTGTGGCACGCGGAGCCATATCTGAGGGCACGCGAGGCATTGCCCTATGTCAGCTCCAGTGCGCATGTGCGCTCTGACCAGCTGATTTTCGGCCTTCTGGAGGGCGGGGGAGGCCGTTTTCGCCCTCCCCAGGCTTCAGGAAAGCCTCCTGAAGCCTGGGGAGGGCGAAAAATGGCCCAACGGGCCTACCGGAAGTCCGGAGGGTTCAGTGAGGCCTGCATGCATGCATGGGAGGGGGCAGCGCAGGGGGGTTGTGTGCGCATGCACGGGGGGATGGCATTGCATTATGGGTGTGGGCACGCGCACACGCGCTATAGCACGTGCACATGCCCTTTTGGCACCCGAGCAAAAAAAGGTTCGCCATCACTGCTCTAGGTTTTGTTACCCTCTTTGTCAGTACAAGCTGTTTGTATATCAAAGGAAAACGGGACTGAGTTTAGACAGCACACCTATGATTTAAGTGTACAGCTATTAAAAAGCACTATGAATTTTGTTCTATGTTGGTGAGACATGGCTATAGCAGGTAATTGTGGTAACACAGGGTCTAAAATTCCTGTGGCACATAGATTAAATGTAATTCTTGGTATTAAAAACCAACCCCAACACCATTGAATTCAATAGTTTATTTACTGGGGGACAATATCACATTAATTTACCAATTTGAGGTATGATAAATGGAAGGAATCAAGAACAGGATAAAGGGAACAAGTATTTAGCCTTTTCTTCTGTATAAAAATTCTGCTGAAGTTGTTATAGGTGCATAATTCAGCTCTCTTATTTATTAATATATACAGTGATCTATTCTCCTATATTTCTTTGTTTTGTACATCAGATAAAGTGAATTGTCCAAGAAATCTCTTAATTTCAAAATCATGCTAAAACTAAATGTATTGAATTGTCCAACAGAATGACATATTTCACTGAAAATTCCTATAGAAATATGACTATAACCAAAAGCTTGTTTGCATTATTTGTGAGGTAGAAAGCACTGTTGAACTTTGGCTAAATAGAAATATGAAGGGAGAGAAATAGATCTAAATAAATGGTGAAATGTGATCCACTTTTGTTTCTTTCTCTCTACATACCGTGTTTCCCCGGAAAAAAGACTTCCCCCGAAAATAAGCCCTCCTCCGAAAATAAGCCCTCCCCGAAAATATTTAAATGCATGTGCAGCCGGTCCCCGCCATTTCCTCTGGTTAGGGTTAGGGAGACAGAGCTGGAAATCAGGTAAGACAGCAAGAGGAGCCCCATCTTGCTCCACGTGCCCCAAAATAATAAGACCTCCCCAAAAATAAGGCCAAGCACTTATTTCGGGGTTCAAAAAAATATAAGACAGGGTCTTATTTTCAGGAAAACATGGTACATACATACATACATACATACATACATACATACATACATACATACATACTGTTTTTAAACTATAAATTGCATATTATTTGTATGTGTATATAAAATCTATTCTTCATAAAATGTTGATAAAAGTGAAATCTCTTTCTAGCTTCCTCTCTGTCAAGAATGCTTTGTTCTTTCTGTGACTTCATTCAATAAATATCGTATAAATGAGTATGTTGTATTTTATGTTATGCGTACGGCAGTATGCCTAATTTTTGCAATATTTGGTTTCCACTTACTGTGCTGTTGCTGGCACCTAGCTGATCCCACACAAAGAGACCTTAACACTTTCTCCTACACATGTTCTCTGCCACAAAGTCATTTTATGCTGCAAACTTTTGATGGAAGAAAATCCTATTTTCAGAATTCATTTACGCAGTATAGCAGCCAAAACTAAACATTTGTCCTTTATATATTGCTTTGCTTTGCTTTGCTTCTAGAAGAAATGTTTCATCGCTGTGTTTCATTGGGGTTTTTTTTTGAGGTACATTTTTTAATATTCTGTTCTATATAGGATATCGTGTGATGGAGTCTGTTTTGCTGTTCTGTTTATTATTGATGCTGCAATTTAATCTGTGATTTGATTTCAAGTCACTTGTTTGTGATACCTTATGCTAGACCATTTCCATAAAGTTGCAAAAAAACCCTCCTGCACTAATGTTTGTATGAAGTCCTATTTAAGTGAGCTTAAGTCTTCAGAAGAGACTTTTACGCTTGAAGGAACAGCCGTTTGCGCTCCCAAGTGTTAAACCTCTATTTAAAATGTGATAATGGTCATTCCAGACAATTTAACTTGACTGTATAATTTAGCACTAGAAATAATCAGAAACAGGTCAAAGGCATGAGGACATAAATAGTAGAGTAGATATAATTTAAATGTACCTTAAAAACTATAAGACGATTTTGCACAGGGACAGTGAGATGGCACCATGGAAGAAATTTTGAATCTCAGAAAGGTGCTATGCATCATTCAGCCAGAATACATCTGCTATTATTTTGTGGGTTTCTGACTGGTTAGTATACTTTCTTTTTTCTGTGCAACTCTCTTTATCTATATATAATAAAATCTGGCATTCACCCACTATGAACCTACTGTCTTTAAGTCATAGAATTTATTGGTCATCAGCTGGCCACTGATACAAACACAATGCACTTTACAAGAATGACCTCTAGTTGGAAGACTTAAGATGACAGTCCTATGTTTGAAGACATCAACTTGTTGAATCAAAATTTCCGCATTTCTGAACTGCCTATCTCCCTCAGAGAGGGACTCTAGGCATTGTATAACAAAGTATTAAAATATAAAAACAGTATATAAAAGTTGGAAAAATAGAAAGAGGCAAGGTTGATAAAACATTAATAAAATTAATTAAAAGGTTTGTAGGGAGAGCTTTCAGGGCACTAGCCTGCCCCATGGCTGCATGTTCCTTTGGGCTCCCCACGCAAGGTCACAGAGCCACGTTTTAAGTCCTTTTTGGAAGGCCAAGAAATGGGGGCCTGTCTCACCTCAGGGGGAAGAATATTCCATAGGGTGGGGGCAGTGGCAGAGAAGGCTCTCTTTCTAGACTAGAATTAGAGTCAGAATCCTTTGACCGATGGGATCTGCAACATACCTTCCCTTCCTGAACAGGTGGGATGGGCCAATGTAATGGGACAGAGACACTTCTGTAGATAAAGCACTTTGGTGGTTTAGGTGCCAAATTGTTCTCCTCATTATTTAAAAATACATACTTGCATACATATATTGAAATCGGTACAATGCATTGTTAGGAAGATGTTGTTCCTCATATAATAATAAATAATCCCTGTTGAAAACTTTCCAGTTCAACTAATATGATATGAGCTATCTAACATTTTGAAAATTAATTTAAACATTTGTTTTCTTGCCTAATCATATCACTATTAAGCAAATGCCTACATCATTGCAATTAACACTTGCATTATTTTGAAATGGTATTTGAAATGCACATGGTCTTCCAGCAGATCCACATAAACCATTACCATCTGTTTAAAATCCTGTCTCTCATCCTAGCTCTCCTTTGGAAGATTCCATGTAGCAGCTCATAAGGTTCAATTCTGCAAGAAATCCTTCCCCAGGAAGTAACACTGGATTTAAAGAAATAGCATACTCAGTGGTGGGATTCAATTTTTTTACTACCGGTTCTGTGGGCGTGGCTTGGTGGTCATGTGAGTGGATGGGCGTGGATGGGTGGGCATGTGAGTGGGTGGGCATGGCCAACTCAATGTCACTCCCACCGAGTCACATGACACCCCCCCCCAGCCACTGCTACCCAGGTTTTGTGGCTCCCGGTGTTTTCTGTGAGAAATGGGTCATGTGACTGGGTGGGCGTGGCCAACTTGATTGGTCTCACCCTTAGTAAATTTCTCCTTAGTCCAACTCACAATAAAATAGCACTGTTCCAATATTTAGAATAGAATAAAATAACAGAGTTGGAAAAGACCTTGGAGGTCTTCTAGTCCAACTCCCTGCTTAGGCAGGAATCCCTACACCACTTCAGACAAAGGATTATCCAATCTCTTCTTAAAAACTTCCAGTGTTGGAGCATTTACAACTTCTGGAGGCAA
>QLTV01003467.1:1636376-1731361 GCA_003457575.1 Thermophis baileyi
ATGTTCGCTATGTTCTAAATTGGGTGCTTCACAGCAGAAGCAATACAGCGGGCTGGACCACACATGCGTTAAATTCATGGCCTGTATGATCAAGCTGCATCATTGTCCTCTCCTGTATCTTTTCCCCCAGGGAGAAACAAGAAGTAGCCAACACTGCAGCAGCTCTAAAAGGTCTTGGGAAACTCCAGGGAGTATCAGCTGATCACAGAAGTGTTACTTAATACTCTTTATAATGAAAATGTTTGTAATCTTGTCCTTCTTCCTGAAGGGAAGAGGTTAATCCCATCCCTTGATGGGTGATTGATGGGTTTCCCTGCCCTAATCCTGTCAGTTTCTGTTGTTTATTGACTTGATTCAGCACATTTTGGCTGCATTCCAGCTGCAACTGTTAAGTGGAGCTATTAACTGAAGGGAGAGAGAGAGAAAAAAACCTCTCTTGCACTTTATTTTTAACCGGTTCTCCGAACTGCATAAGCAATTTACTAACGGTTCGGGCGAACCGGTGAGAACCAGTTGAATCCCACCTGTGATACTAATGGACAAAACAATAAAATGCAATGTTTCTGGCATAACCAGTATAGTATAATGGTATAAAGCAGGGGTGTCAAACTGAAGGTGCTTAAATCCAGCTCCCAGGGCCGGGCTGGAAATATTAAAGGACCGGCCCGCGGTGCCTCTGCCGGCCAAAATGGGTCGCGTGCAGCTCCCTGTGGCCCATTTTCGGCCTCCCAAGCCTCCTGCAACACTCTGCTGGCCAATAACAGGCTGCACGGAGATCTCTGCATGGCCCGTTTTTGGCCGGCAGAGTGCTGCAGAAGGTCATGGAGGGCAAAAATGAGGCACGGGGGCGCGCGGCCCCCCACACCCCGTTTTGGCCAGTAAAGTGCTGCAGGAGGCGTCCGTCCTGTCTCCCCCTCCCCCCGCTCCCCTCCACCAGCCCATGGAGGAGAACTACAATGCTGATCCGACCCTCGAAGAAATCCAGTTTGACACCCCTAGTATAAAGGCATAACTGCAAAACTAAATGCAACATTTTTCACTGTCAAGTATCACAATGTGACCAAATTCTGTTTGGGGTAAATTTAAAATAAATTGCTCAAACAAAAATGTGAGAAACTACAATTTCAGCTGTATATCCAGACTTCAAAAATCAAATGAAATTTTAAGTTACACTGTAGGAATATGGTATTTAATTTTGTCATGCAAGCATTCTATATCTTTGCAGGGAATCTGTGTCATGAAAGTATCATAAGAGAGACTAGTTGAGCCACAGGTTTTAACTATTTCTTTGAAAGGATAACATTCATAATCTATTTAGTAGCCCTTCTCTTCCATCACAATCACAGAACACAGCTTTGATTTATCCACTGAATCAGATGAAGACCTGAAAGTACCTCTGTCTACCTAGGTTCAGAGCAGCAAAATCAGATGAAAACCCTTAATGATGGCAGCAAGGTAGAAGTGATCATGCTGTATATCCTAACTACCTGTATAAGGCTTCAGGTTGGTTTTCACTGACTATTAAGACACTTTCTTCTATTTGTTCCAGCAGTTGGAACATCAGCCATCAAATCTTACTATGTTCCTAGTTTCTGTTACTTTTCACCTAAGCAGGTGAGTGCATTGGCTCAGCTAGTCTTCCATTTGTGATGCATTTTCCTTGACCAAACTTCACTAGTTAGATTTGACTTTTGTTTTTTGCTCTTCCACCTGCATCATTAATTTATAGAATATCAAAATATCAAGACTATCGTACAAGTGTTTTTTCTTGTTGACTGGAGAAATAAAACTTGTCTAGATTTTTATTGAAAAAGGGCAAAGGCAGACCACTTCTGTAGGGTCACTGAAGAAACTACAGGATGTATCTCTGAAATCTAAAGGAGTTGAGCTCAGCTATGAGATTTGACCTTTTAAATATGTATTTTATTTATTTCATACCCCTTCTCTGTTGCCCCCATCTGAGCAGCTCACAGCAGTCCTTCCTATTCAGTGAACTGAATAAATTTTGCAGTACAAGTTATCTACAGATTCTGAGACAACTCTTAATGTTCAAATAGACAGCTGGCATTGCTTTCCTTTGTTTTATAAATATTCCAGAATGCATAAATGACTCAAATTCAGAATATTCCATCCAACATCCAATAAAGAGTTGTATGAGGATGTTTGGATTTTTCTTGTCTCCCATTTCAGCATTCAAGGTCCTCTCTCTCTGTCATCATAAACTTTTGATTTTAAGTGAAGTAGTAAAAGAAGGTGCTTAATAGCATTTAGGCAAGTGACCTATTGGAAAGTATTAGGTTGGTAAGGCTTCCCAGCCCTCCATTAAATCACCATCCATATTGGGAATTACAGATTTTTGTTAATACCATGGGATGTAAATCGCAAACACGTTTCTGCCACACTTTCACTTTTATAGTTGGCAGGGAATTAAAAATCCTCTAACTAATTTTATAATGCTGTCCACATCTTAAAAAAACTGTGCAATCAATAACTAAAATTATTTTTAATATTCTGATTCATTAATTATTGTTCTCTAATCTTTCCACAAAAAATGGAAATAGTAATACTTCTTCAATGATAATTTAACTAAAAGCAATACTTGTGACCTTGAAACTTAAGATAACTTGTTTTTAAGACCAGGACTTTCATATATCATTTGGAATGTGCAAGTACATGACTTTTCCTTGTTTGGCATGGTGTATAGGAAAATAAACATCAGTGAATGTATGTACTCTTTCTAGTATGAATATATTGTGTAGGTAACAAAGCTAAATATTTGTCAGTAACAAAGCTAAAGCACTTTTTACTGTATATAAGGCAAAAGAAGAGTAACTGTGAGTGAATAGTATGGTAAGGTGAAAAAGAAATACAATATGGCTTTAAATCAGCAGCCCCCCCCCCCCCAACCTTTTGGGTTCCTGGGACCGGTTCTATGGACAGAGGTTTTTCCTCAGACTGGGAAGGCGTGGTTTCACAAGCTTCCTGCCCGTGCATAGATGAGGCTTCGCTCGTTTGCATAGCCCAGTTTCTGGTGCGCCATACACCACTGCCAGGGGTTGGGGACTCCTGCTTTCAATAGTAAAGAAACAGAGTTGTTTTCTAAGAGTTTTCTATGATTTTTATTGATTATGTGCCATCAAATCATTTTCAACACCTAGCATCCACATAGATTTTCTTCATGATAATCGATCCCTAAGCTGATCTCTAAATTGTCCAAAAGTGCACCCATCACCACTGTAACTGAATCCATCCACCTTGCTGCTGGTGGTTGTCTTCTTCTCCCTCATAATGGATATAGCATCCAGGAATGGGTTAATCCGTCTGCTCCGTGATTGGACTGAGTGAGCCTGTCAAGTTGATTAATTGCCTCCCTTGTTGCTATGCTTGGCAGTTTTGTTCACTCAGTCGCTCTGGACGGTTGTGCCACCATTCCTCTGGTCTTATTCCAGCTTTCTTCGCCTTTGAGCTTCTGGACTTGACTGTTTGAATTTTTTTCCTGTCTTGGAGCCGGTGTGGTGAGTGTGAGAGAATTCGTTGCCGAGCGGCTAGCCAAGCTGCAGCTCGGGCTGCTTTAGGCAGCACGTTTCTTCCTCAAGGCTGCTGGTTGCAGCTGGGCAGGTTTTTGCCCCAGGACTGAGATCGGAGTGCTCTAATTAACCTGATTTTCACCTGACTGGGTCTGAGAGCATTCCGTTGTCGATCTGACAGCTCGAATCGGCTCCTTTGATCTCAGCTGTTCGTCGGAGGTCGCGGCGGCCATTTTGGAAGCACCGCGACCGATCTCCTTTTATTATTTCAACTTTGGGCTTTCTGAGGAGGAAATTTGGAGAGATCAGCTGGCAAAAGAGGTGCCTGGCTCGCTCACGCTTCCTTGACCCTCTGCCTTCGCTCTGGTGGCTCGCAATTGTTGCCACGCCCGCGCAGCAGCTGTTTAACGGCCAGCGGCCATTTTAAATTGGAACAACTGCCACGCTGACTGCCTGTGGAGACCGGAGGGCTCCTTGCGCCCCTGTGAAGATTGATTGCCTATTTCGGTCTCCTTGACTGCAAAAAAGAAAAAAGAAAAAGAAAAAGAAAAAGAAAAAATCAAAACAACGAACAACATCGGAGGAGGCACGTTGCAAGAGTTATAAGTGGAGTGTGAGCGCTCCCATTTTGCAGTCAGCCACGCCCTGTGGGGCACGGCATTAGTCACCCATATTTATATATATATTTCAGCCTATGGCCATTTGAGTGGAGTGTGAGCGCCCCCAGGCCAACGGCTAGCCATGTCCCGAAAGGGCACGGCTCTTGGTGACTGGCAGAGCCACGCCCTGCAAGGGCACGGCTATTGAGGCTCATTCCACTGGGGGACAGCCTGGCAAGAGGCATTGCCAGATTGCATTGGACTGCATCTGACTGTATTATCAGCTGGCATCTGGCTTCAGTCTCATTTTTCTGACCGTGGGGTGTGTCTTGCCTGTTCAGCGTGAGAGGTTGCCGGGTGGTGCCTATTGAGATGGCGTCCAAGGCCTCCTGTTCCACTTCGTCTGAGACTGCCAAGGGACATCGTGGTCGCCATAGGTCATCTGACTCTGACCGGCCTACTTCGTCCAAGGCACAGCCCTCTAAGGCTAGGGCAGCCAAGTCTGGCAGTGTGGCCGAGCAGCATCACCACAAGAAATTAGATAAGCTGTATGATAAGGCAGCCTCTAACCGTCGGGCTGCCAGTTCCGCCCCGGCAGCAGCAGATGTGAGGTCTCCTACACTTGAGACTACCGTGTCAATGGTTGGGGATTCCAACATGGACACTGTTTCCGCTAACTCCAATTGTCAACTTTGGGGCCCAGAAGGGAGCTTCCTCCCCTTGTCGACGGATGCTGCGGGGACCTCGGTCCAGCAGCATATGGCTCCAGAGGCCACCTTTACTCCCACGGCCGCCGGCCTTCGGCCCTCAGAGGTGCCCGGGTTGGCAATTCCAGCCGACATGAAGGCTATTGTGGCAGAGGCAATTAGAATGGGAATTGCGGAAGGCCTTCAGTCCAGACAACACGCTCGGGGCGTTGCCGGCACCCTTTCTGGACAGGCCTATGATGAGGAATATATGGATGACGACTATGCTCAGTCGGTGGGTCAGGGATCGGACAGGTCGGCTGGTGATGATCAGTCTCAAGTCTCTGCTCGAGACTGCAACTCCGACCTGGAATTGTCAGACGATGACACCGTTCATCTTGAGACTCCGTCGGTAGTCGGTTTGTTTCCGATCCATCTATTTCGGCCCCTACTCCATAAGGCCAAAATTGCAGTGGGCTTAGCCCCACCCAATTCCGAGCCGGAACAACAACAGGCTTAAGATTTGACGGATCCCCTCTTTCTAGAGCGCACGTCAGAAGCTGAGGTGGTCCCCTCGCCAAAAATGTTTGTAGACATTATCACGAGGCAGTGGTCCTCTCTGGGTGGGGGTCCCAATCCTTCGTCAGCTGAGAAGAAGCTGTATAACGTGGCTCCAGATTTAGCCAGGTCCTTGCAGGTGCCACAGGTTGACGCGCCGGTGGCAGCGCTATATGCATCTACCAGCTTGCCCGGAGACCCGGCGGAGTCATTGCGCCCTGAGGACCACCAATCGGAGCAATCGCTTCAACGGGCTCACCACGCAGTGGCGTGGGCGATCAGGGCATCCACCACAGCGTCTTTCTTCTCCAGGGCCTCTCTCATTTGGCTAAGACAGCTGATGGATGGGATTCCGGCCGCTGATAAGCGTCTCAAGCAGGACGTCAATAAGCTGATGGCGGCTGCCCAACTGACTGCGGATGCCACATTGAATGCGGCACGGTTCGCGTCCCGATCTATTGGGGCTACGGTGGTGGCTCGGAGGTTGTTATGGTTGAAAAGTTGGCAGGCAGATGCCCACCATAAATGGCACCTGGCCACGGCCGCCTTTGCGGGAGATGCGCTGTTCGGGGAGTGCTTGCAGCCTTTGTTGTCCGAGACTAGGGACCACAGGAAGATATTGCCGTCAGTGACCAGACGCCCAGATTTTCGGCCTGCCCCTTACCCAAGAAGGTCGGCTTTTCGATCAGGTGCGATGTCTCAGAGATAGCACTATAGCACTTAGACTTATATACCGCTTTACAGTGCTTTACAGCACTCTGTAAGCGGTTCACAGAGTCAGCATATTGCCCCCAACAATCTGGGTCCTCATTTTACCCACCTCGGAAGGATGGAAGGCTGAGTCAACCTTGAGCCGGTGAGATTTGAACCGCTGAACTGCTGAACAGTCAGCTGAAGTAGCCTGCAGTACTGCACTCTAACCACTGCGCCACCTCGGATCTCAAGGCTTCTTCCCTCAGAGGCCGAAACAGCGACAGGACCGTCCTGACAGGGGTCGCCCCTTTAGATCTAGGCGGCCCTTTCGAGGGGGAGGAGGTCGTTCGTTCCGACACCCTCAATGAGTGCATTCCTGAGTATCCCATCAGGGGCCGGCTGGCCTATTTTGCTGACCGTTGGGATGAGTCCACTTCGGACTCTTGGATTCGAGAGACTATTCGATCTGGTCTCTCTCTGGAGCTCCTCTCCACTCCCCCGAGGTTTTATCTCCGGTGTCCGGTATCCCGGGTTCCGGGAAGGAGGATCCTCATGGAGACAGCTATTCAGCACTTGCTGGATATCTGTGCCATCGAGGCCGTCCCTGAGGATCAGCGCGGACACGGCTTCTACTCAATTTTGTTCGTCGTACCTAAGGCCTCAGGGGGGTGGAGGGCGGTGCTTGATTTGAAACGTTTGAACCATTTTGTCATCTACAAACGGTTTAAGATGCACTCACTTTCTTCTATATTGGAGGGCGTTAGGGAGGGTGATCTCCTCTCTTCCATTGACTTGACGGAGGCATACTTACATGTGCCTATTGTGCCTCTTCATAGGCAATATTTGCGGTTTCAATTTGCTGGTAATCATTACCAGTACAAGGCGATGCCCTTTGGGTTGTCATCTGCGCCCAGGGTTTTCACTAAACTGTTGGCGGCGCTTGCCGCAGTGTTAAGGGCGATTCCCGTGCGTGTCCAGTGTTACCTGGACGACATATTGATCCAGTCATCATCTATCTCTCGGGCTCGAGAGGATATTAAGTCCACGCTCCAGGTCCTGCGACACCACGGTTTCTCCATTAATGTGGAGAAGAGCCATCTCTCCCCCAGTACCAGATTGCTCCATTTGGGAGCTGTAATTGATTCAGTGCATGGTAGGGTGTATCTCTCCCCTGAAAGACGGGCCAGTATCCAGGCCTTAGTATTGAGTATTCAGAGGGACAGGTCGACGCAGATTTCCATTTTGTCCACCCTGTTTGGGAAAATGGTGTCCACTTTCTCCATTGTGCCTTGGGCCCGGGGCCACTCCCGCAGCCTCCAATGGTTCCTCTTACCATTTCAGAAGTCCGGCAGAGGCACCTCCCCGGCCAGGGTGCACCTTCCTCCGGAGGTCTTGGCATCCCTCAGCTGGTGGGGATCCCCAGCTCTTCTCAACGGGGGACTAATTTGGGAACCGGAATGGCTAGTCCTGACTACGGATGCCAGTTTGACAGGTTGGGGTGCTCACATGGGGACTCACATGGTCCAAGGTCACTGGACCGAGCAGGAGCGCAAACATCCTATCAACTGGCTGGAACTCCGGGCGATTCGTCTTGCCCTCAGGCATTTTCAACCGCTGGTGGCGGGGCACCATGTGTTGGTGATGACCGACAATGTGGCAGCCAAGACGCACGTCAACCGCCAGGGGGGCACCAGGTCCCGAACGCTGATGGCCGAGGCTCTCCAGCTGACCCTTTGGGGGGAAGAACATCTACTCTCCCTACGGGCAGACCACATTTCGGGCGCAGCCAATGTTCAGGCCGATTGGCTCAGCCGGTCATCACTAGATCAAGCCGAATGGCGATTGCATCCAGGTCTGTTCAGGGAGCTGACGGACAAATTCGGGATGCCGGTGATAGACCTTTTTGCATCACCACTCAATGCCCAGATCGGCGTCTACTTCACTCGCTTTGCAGCTCCGGGGGCTATGGGAACCAACGCCCTCCGAGTACCGTGGCCCAAGGGTCTTCTCTACGCATTCCCGCCGCTTCCTCTGATTTCTCGGGTAGTCCGGAAAATCCTGCTTGAGAAGGCGGAGGTCATATTTGTACGCATTCCCGCCACTTCCTCTGATTCCTCGAGTTGTTCGGAAAATCCTGCTCGAGAAGGCGGAGGTCATACTTGTAGCGCCTTTCTGGCCTCGCAGACCGTGGTTTGCGGATCTGCAGACTCTCTCTGTTTCTCCTCCCTGGAGGGTATCTCAGAGGCCGGACGCACTCAGCGGTTCAAACTGACCGCCTGGCGCTTGAGCGGGTCGCTCTGAGGAAAGACAAGATTCCATCTGCAGTCATCACTACCATGCAAGCCTCCTGCCGGCCTTCGACGACCCGCATATATGATGCTACCTGGCGGGCCTTTTGCAGATGTTGCGAGTCGGTGCCCGTCGTTCCGTCAGAGGCATCGGTCGCTAACGTACTCATTTTTCTCCAACATGGACTGGACAATGGGCTTAGCCCAAACACGTTGCGTCGACAGGTCACGGCTCTGTCAATGGTCTTGTCTTGCCCGGGTACCGCGTCCCTGACTCTTCACCTGCATATTCGGCGTTTCCTGCGAGGTGCGACCAACATCGCACCACCGATTGTCCATCGCTACCCTACTTGGGACCTTCCCCTTGTCTTGCGGTCCTTGATGGGCTCGCCGTATGAACCACTTCGAGAGGCCTCCTTGTGTCACCTTTCCTGTAAGGTGGCGTTTTTGGTGGCCATTACGTCGGCTAGGAGGGTGTCCGAGTTAGCGGCCTTGTCAGTCAGATCCGATTTGTGTATTTTTCACTCGGACAAAGTGGTTCTCAGACTGGATCCGGCTTTCCTACCAAAAGTGAATACGTGGTTCCATCGGGCGCAGGAGATTGTGCTCCCGAACTTTTGCCCGCAGCCCGTTCATCGGGCTGAGAAGCGTTGGCATACCCTTGACGTACGTCGGGCATTGCGGATATATATCAAGCGGACAGCTGTTTTCCGTAAGTCAGAATCTCTATTTCTATCGTTCCAACCTGCATCACTAGGACGTAAGATTTCGCCGTCGACGGTCGATCGCTGGATCCGTTTCGCTATTTCCAAGGCGTATGAATTACAATCTCGACAGCCACCGGCTGCCATCATGGCCCACTCTACGAGGAGCGCTTCTATGTCGGCTGCGTGGGCTACCCAGGCGTTGCTGGAGGAGGTTTGCAGGGCGGCGACCTGGTCTTCGCCTTCGCCGTTCGTCAGGCATTATAAGATTGATGTGTTCGCTTTGGCCGAGGCGGCCTTTGGTAGGAGAGTGCTCCAGCAGGTTGTGCAGGACTGAGTTTCCAACGTCTGGCAGACTACGTGGCCCCCCCGTTTTTGGACAGCCAGCTTTGGTATGTCCCATTCCTGGATGCTGTATCCATTATGAGGGAGAAGGGGCGTTGGTCTTACCTGATACGCCTCTTCTCCGAAATATGGATATAGCATCCAGCCCCACCCGGTTTTAGTCCTTGGACTGTCGGTGGCGTTAGACCGGAGGACTGTTCTAATTTTTTTTTGGTGGCACAACAGAGTCTGTCGTCTTCGCTCCTTCGTTCCAAACTGCCAAGCATAGCAACAAGGGAGGCAATTAATCAACTTGACAGGCTCACTCAGTCCAATCACGGAGCAGACGGATTAACCCATTCCTGGATGCTATATCCATATTTCGGAGAAGAGGCGTATCAGGTAAGACCAACGCCCCTTCTTTTTACTCCTACTTTTCTCAGCATTACAGCCCTTTCCAGAGAGCAAGTTCTTTGTACAGTATGAAGTGTCTAAAGTAGGACAATTTGAGCTGGTCCTTTGTGCCTGGAGAGAGAATTCTAAGTTGATGCCATTATATAAGGAGTTAATTATGTAAACAAACAAATGCGATTTCTTGGGAAAAGGCTTATTGGTGGGTCAGTGGACATTTGCTAGTTTATGAGATGAAAATAATAAAGGCATCAATCAAGGAACGTTATAATATCCATATTATCAGTAATTCTGTTCATGGTAACTGTAAGGAACACATTTTGAGTATAAGCATATTTTGTATTTCTCCATCAGTATTTCAGTTAAAGAAACAAGATTTTATTGTAATTCTGCTAAAATATTGCTAACTTGTATGCGCAGCAACACATGCTGATTTGGGGGCAATTTATTTAAATAAAGACTGAAGTTATTTAATAAAGACTGAAATGAGGGGTCCTTGGTGCCCTCTGAGCTTGCTTGTTTTCTTGCAGACGTTTCATTACCCTAACTAGGTAACATCATCAGTGCTAGTAAGGAGTGCTGTTTGCTGTCAGTTTATATTCTGGTGTCTTGCCTGTCCGTGTGGGTGGGGGTGGTCTTAGGGATTCTTTGGTTGGGCTGTTTACTGATGGCTCTTTGGCAGTTTTTTGATTGGGGTAGTTTGCCCCCACCCACCCACACAGACAGACAAGACACCTGAATATAAACTGACAGCAAACAGCACTCCTTACTAGCACTGATGATGTTACCTAGTTAGGGTAATGAAACGTCTGCAAGAAAACCAAGGACCCCTCATTTCAACCCTGAGCTACAAATATTCTCCTTTATTGGTAAAGACTGAAATGTTGGATGATTAGAGATGTAATAATGGATGGATCTACATGAACAAAGAATGAAAGAAAGGAAGCTTCTGAATATTGATGTATAATTAATGAAGATAGCTTTAGCCATTAGTACTGAATAAATGCTGATTTGACCAAGCATATTGATCTCTTCTGTTTAACTGGAACTAACATAATTAATTGATATTCTAATCAATTGCTATTCTAATTGGCATGATTTAGTTCTACATAATTTTAATATTTTTAAAATCTTGAATTAAACAATTCTGTTGATATTTCTTTGTAGAGTACTTTCGCTTATAATTGATTATAACCTGTAAACAAAGCAAAGTTTTCTTAACATTTGAGCAATAGAAAGGCTATCTGCATCTTGTATTTCATTCATTCGTTCTTCTTTCCTTTCTTCCTTTCCCAAGTGTTTTTGATTACTTTATTTGAATATTAATTCCAGCTGGTTTAATGTTACATCAGCATATCTATACAGCTGTCTTATGCTGAACATCAGCACAGAGGGACAAAAAGAATTAGGATAATTGCTTCTCCACTAAATACATATTTAATACACAGCTCCACAGAAGAGATGAAAAAACACTGCAGTGCCTACCTCAGAAGCTTATTGAGCTGGAATATTCTCTCTTCACCCTCCCCAAAGGGCCTTAACATCATGTGACTTATAGGAAGCATACAGACATGGTTATATTTGTTTATTAACATATTTTTGATCAGGTTTTTATGATTGTTGATGATACTGCCAAGCTGCCTTGTATTTGAATCCTGAGATAGTAGGAAGAGACAGAAGAATCGATAAGATTCTTGGAGACTTACTTTGACTTCTGAAAGATGATGATGACTGGGATTTATCTGTTTGTTTGCTTGTATCCCACCTTTATTATTTTTGCAAACAACTCAATGCGTTGAACATATCCCACATGCCTTCCTCCTTCTATTTTCCCCATAACAACAACCTTGTGAGGTGGTTTGGGCTGAGAGAGAGTGACTGGCCCAAAGTCACCCAGCTAAGGCGGGACTTGCACTCATGGTCTCCTGCTTTCTTGCCTAGTGCCTTAACCCCTTGACCATACTGGCTCTGTTGTAATGAGTATTAGTAGTACAGACTAACTTCATGAACAAATAAGCACCGCTTCTGCGCATGCACAGAAGCAAAATCCAAGATGGCGGCGCCCACAGAGACGGCGAAAGAACCGGTTCTGTGATGTCATCACCGGTTTACTAACGGTTCTAAAGAACCGGTTAGAACCGGTAGGAACCCACCTCTGATACATGCTTACCAAATAACACAGCAAAGAACATCACCAAAATATTCAAGAAAATACAAATGTTTAGACTGATTAATGTATTCATGGTTGGGTTGAGAAAAATGAAAATATATTTGTACTTTGTGGTTTGCCCTTACCTTCTTCCTAGGATGTGAGACCCAGTCACCCAGCTGTTTTTTTTCCTAGAACAGGACTAGAATGCATGGACTCCTGGTTTCTAACTTGATGCCTTCACTGCTAAACCGAACTGGCTCTTGAACACATCTATACATATAATATAGTGAACAGGAAAATGAGAAATGTAAAGGAAGCCAACAGTCTTCATTAGGGGGAAAAAAATCTTCACTATATAACATGCATTTTAAAATGATAAATGTTTTGGAAGAATAAAAAAATAATCATTGCCTTATAGTAACTGACAGCATTAGTAGAGAATTTTTTATCTGTTAAGATTTCTTTCCAAAAATATGGAAAATGTTTTCAGTAAGGAAATTTTTTAAAATGAAAATTTATTGTATATTGTATAATATGTTGATGGAAAAGGGAAATCTACTGTAAGGTCCCAAAATGTACTTGAGTCACCAGAATGCCAAAGAGAGAGACCCAAGAAGAGGCTTGGAAAAAATATCAGCTTTTATTTGTACAAAGAAGAGCTGGGTAGACCATACCACAACATACAGACAAAGGACATGCAGTGAAAGGCCACACCTTGGGGAAAGTATGGTGTCCTTTTATACCTTCAGAGACATCAGCTTAGTACCCAATTCTGGCACCCTGGCCCATGCCTTCCTTGTAGCCCTGCATTGGCTGTGCAGCAAGGAACAGGGGTCTGAGTGCTTAGCAACACAGGTATTTGCCCGATGTAACCCTGCCAAACCATGACATACCCCGCTTCTTGAGATATCCACCAGGCACGGAGTTGTACAAAAAAACAAGACAACAGAAGTTAGATCACTGGTAGAAGCAAATGGCAGAGGCAATTCTGATTCTTAGCAAAGCAATTCTTACAGAAGCAAAACAGCAAGTCAAACCAATTCTACTGACTCTACTATTATGTCCCACTAATTCTACCTATTCTATTATTATTATGTCCCTTCACTACTTTGTTAGATAACTGATTTATAATTTATTATAAAATTATAATTTATTAATTATATTCCAAAATATTTGGAAATATATTGTTTGAGATGTTGAGTATAGATATATTTCACCAAACTTGCTGCATAAAAATGTAATCTGGATGGGTCATAATTTTATCTACCCCGATATTCATTTCTTTCTATTGATTATTTAATTACTTCCAATGTTTATAATTAAATGGACTGTTTATTATTGTTTTATGTATGGTATCTTTTTGTTAGTAGAAAATATTTCTGCTAATGGAAACTGCTCTAGAGTACTCTTCAATCTTCCTGCAAAATCATGCTCTCGAGTGCTTTTGAACTGTCCAGACTCAATTTAGAGAGCAATCAAAGGCTGAATAGAGGATAGATAAGCAGAAAATCCTATCACACTAGCAAAAGCGATGATGTTAGAACATGTGTTTTGTTATTATATATACTGTACATAAATAGAACAAATATAATTGTTGATTCAGAAAAGTGTGCTTATTTTTTCCTTGTTTGAAGTTAATTGTATCAGTGAAAGAAATCACTGGGCTATGATGCTGCCTAGAAGAACTCTAGCTACCCATTATGTCACTCATCCATTCTCACACTCATTTGAGGTGCTAGAGAAAAAATATTATTCTGCTCCTGCTCAATAGATCATTTGGCTTCCATGCTGGGTCAGGAAAATAAGTATTTTCTTCCTGAAAAGCAAAGAAAATCAGGTGAACTTACTAAGTGGGAAAAGATTGAAGTATCATAATTAGGAACAACCATGGTCTGAATTACATCCTTTTGGTTTTATTGATCTATAAATGGATCGACATCCTGAGAAATTATGATGTGCAGCGGATTTCTCTGTGATTTTCTAAATCTAAAGTAAGTTGTCAATGCATGTTACTACTATGTTGGATTATATGAAATTAGGTGGTCTTTTGTGTGACAAGCAGTTCAGCAACTTGCATTCTGATAGCATATTGGCAAGAAGGAATTTATTGTAAGAAGAGGGGTTTTGGAGATACAAGATTTTCTTAATACACTAGCTTTAGTGAATGCAGAATTTGAATACTTTGCTACGGAACAAATTTTCCCAAGGGCAAACAGCAATGTCTTTTTGGTGCGGCAATAGATTCATACACCCAAGGAGATCAAGCATAAAATGAACATTTTGTAGACTGCTTCCTGTCTGAGTTTTGCTTGTAACATTACAAGCAAGTTAGGCAACATTAGATGTCAGCCCAATTCATCACATTTTATAGTTCATGACATTTCATTTAGGATAACATTTTATTTTCAAATGGTTTAGAAATAAAATCTGGAGTAAAGAATAGGTGTGTCGTCCCCCCCCCCCGTGAGTGAGCCTAGCTGTGACGTGCATGAAAAATTTAATTCTTTAAACTGCAAGTCAATATAATCAACTCAATATAATCAACTGAAGTAATCTTGTGATGTATGTAAGCAGCTTCCAAGGACAATGAAAACTTCAGTATATTGAACCTTGATACAATTTGATTTTGTTGTAGTGGTTCTGTTTTGATCACTGACCATAAAAATTTATATTCAGTACTAAAATTAAAGCCCTCTTATTATCCAATAGTTTAACCAGAGGTGGGTTCCTCCCGGTTTGCACCGGTTCTATAGAACTGGTAGCAAACAGCTGGTGACGTCATGGATCCGGTTCTGTTGGTGCCGGTCCGTGGACGCCGCCATATTTTTTTTGGATTATTATTATTATTATTATTTTGGGAAAAAAATTTTTTGCATTTTTTACTATTTTTTTTTCTGCACATGCGCAGAAGCCGAGTCCCTGGCACTGTGCATGCGCCGCCATCTTGTTTTCAGCTTTTTTTGTTGATTTTTTTGCGAATTTTCGCCACTGCGCATGCGCGGTGATTATCTACCAGGATTGGGGGGGGGGTATAAAAGGATTGTATTTTGTATCCATCCTCCCACCCATCCTATCAGAATCTATCCTTCTTTCCCCCCACCATCAGAAGTGATGAAGCTTCTTGGATGAAAAACAAAACTTCTTCCTCAAAGAAAAAACAGTCCAGTTGCCTTTTGAAGAAAAAAGCATCTTTGAAGGGGGGAAAAAACAACTTTGAGACAACTATGACCTGGATGGTTGAGAATCTCCACAAATCTTGACCATAGAGTTCTTTTTAGACATAAAATAGATAAAAAAGGATAGGGATAATTTTGTGGGAACAAATCAAAACCACACTGCCTTGAGAATATACATGCGATGAATGAATTTTATAATATTGCACAATACCAAGTACATCTGAAAATATGTAATACAATGGCTTTGTAATGAGTGACAGCAGGAATAAGCTGGATCTGTTGACAATAATTTTTTGTTCTCTGTAACAAAAACTGAATTTTACCTCCAAGTTATTTAATAAAGAGCAAATTTTATGAAACATCCAAGTTTTAAAACAATGTAGTCCTAAATACTAAGTCAATGGATATAACGATCTCAGTGAACAGGTGCTATGCAGTTCAAGATCTAAGGTGCAGAAAGAGTGAGAAAGACCATGGAATTATAATTTTTGTTGTTATTGTTGTTACCCATTTGCTGCAGTTGAAAGAGCACATAAAAGAGATAAAATATATATAATATCAATATATATTAGAAAAATCAGTTGATCATATATCTAGGAAGTCATCCTCAAAAAAAGGGTAATAAATGTAAGAATCTCTAGACAAAGGAGACTAGAATATTAGAATTCTCTATTGTTGATTTGTTTTTGGTTTTTGTGCCTTCAAGGGACTCCTGGCAATTGCCTGGATTAGTCCCTGCAGTTTTCTTGGCAAGATTTTGGAAGTGGCACAGTATTTCATGATATAATCCATATTTGCCCTAGCAAGATTTTTCCGACTTGTCATGTATACATGCTGAGCCCATTGAAGGTTCCGTTTTCTTGTGTTTTTAATTTACTTTTTGGAATCAAACTGCTGTCATGTATTTGAGCAGAATATAGCATAGCTTAGGAATGCCAGTAATAGGATAGAAATTGTATGTGGAATTGAGAATTGTTTTTGTAGTTCCAAGGGGAAAGGTTTCATAATGAATATTGTAGCACACTCGTTCCATTTTTAAAACTTGTGTCATGCAAGAAAAAATGTTAAATGTTGGGCAGCTAAATAGAATGAAAACAATTCACTTCAAAAGACCCAAAGATTTACCTTTGTTCTTCTACAGAGGAAATAAAACTTATTTAAACTACCTCAGTTTTCTGAGATTATGTTTGTTGCCACAGGAGGGGTAGGAGTTTCTGGGGTTTTTATCTTGTTAATTTTTAATGCTGTATGCCACCTGAAGTCACTGTGTGTGAGCTCTGTAGCCATATAAATCTATTTAATAAATAAATACCTCTATTTGATGACTTTTCCTTCCTTTAGCTATGCAATTTAAACCAAAAAACAAAAGGACCACACCATCTTTTTTCTGTTAGTCAAGAATTTTTATTATATAGGGGCAGTGTTTGTATTTGCATAATAAAACACACATCTCAGGCGTTGCTTAAATAATAAGATCTTTAACATTTTGTACAGTTATGTAATTAGAATATTTGAACTATTGACTTTTCCAGAGTATGGTTTGTATAGAATAGTAAAATAGATTATTCCAAGAAATAAAGTTCCTTTTTTTCTTTTTCTTTTTTGTTGCCTAACAACTTTATCACTTGAGTTCCACTACAGTGGTTTTTTTATACCACCACCATCCCCCCCCCTCATTTTTTTTTAAAGGATGGAGTAGTGTAGGAAAGTTTGAAAATAGGCTAAGAAATAATTGTGATGGAGTCAGAAGTGAAAGAAGGCAAATGAACATTTGGAGATAAGAAAAGTTGGAGAAAGTGACAAAGATGAGTATTCTTGGAAAGGAATGGAATGCAGAAAAGGAGACGAACATAGAAATAGAGGAAAAGAAAGAAGTAGAAATAGAGAATCAAATAAAGGAGAATGTTGGAAGTGAGAACACAATAACTAAGTGTTGGCAGGTGACATAGAAGAAACTTTGAAAACATCTGTGAGTAGCAGAGACAGAGGATCCAAATGAATGATTTTGTGCAGGTGCATCTGCAAAAATACTGTTTTGCAGAACTGTTTATTAATTATGAAATTAATTAATAAATTGTATGCCATATGGAATTGAAAAATGTGACGCCGCAGGTTTGACACCCTTGCTTTAGTATAACCACAGACAGCTTAAATGTGGCATTCAGGTTCTTTTTATATGACAATATACAACATTGGGTTTATATGTGTCCTTTTCATAGGACAAAAGAATTGAGTATAGATCAGTATTTCTATATTGTAAACTATGTAGCTTGAAGGCTGTTTTCTACTTTATTTTTCCTATTCTTCTTATAGCAAATAAAACCAAATGGGAAAATAAGCAAAACTGCAGCAACTTTGTCATGTTATAACATGACTCTAAGGCATTTATCTAAAAGGCTTACTGTAGAAACTTTTTAAATGTGTTCCAAGATCAGAATAGACCATTGACATGCTGACTATATGTTTAAAGCTTTGTTTTAAAATATTTTTGGAATAATATAGCAAAAGGATGATTAGTGTTGGTTTTAGAAAGTTTTAAATGGTTTAAACGATCAAATGAATTTGATTTAAGACTCTGAAGTTAATTAATCTTGTGGGAAATTATGTTTATGTTTGGGAACAACTATTAAGACAACTTGAAGATTAGACATTGAGTGCATTAGAAGAAATAAATCAATGGCTTCTTTAAGAGAAATCTATGATGAATGGGCTCAGGAAATAATTATAAAGGTATCTGCTATTATGGAAAAATCAGAAGGTGTTGCTGAAGAGGAACAAGTTCCACTGAATAAAACTGAAATTGATTTGAATGTGGATTTTAAAATGATACTCGACAATGGATGTACAAATGAAAATGGCTAATAATTTAATAATTTAAAAGACACAGAAATATTTCAGAAAAGTGTTGTGAATAACTTCTCTTCAATGGATTTACAAAAGGAACTTGTTGAAGCTGTCAAGGATTTTGTGAGAAGAGACAGTGAGAATATGAACCATGATGTGGATGTTACAAAATGAATATTCCATTTTATAGTGGAATTACAAAAGGGAGTTTTTAAGGACTCCAACAATTCTGAGAGAAGAAGCAAAGAGAGTATGAGAAAGCAGATGTTAGGACTTTGTTTGAGGCAACTTTTTCTTTAAAAAAAAAACTTTTTCTTTTTTTATATATTTTATATTTTGTAGATTGTGTTAGTTTTATCTGTATAACACAATCTTCAATAAAATTGGTGCAAAAATGTCGGCAGGATTTTTTTGGCTCTGATTTTCTAGTCCATTTTCTCCCCCATTTCCCAAGCATTTTGAAAGTTTTAGATCATTTTCCTGAAATAGTGTCAGCAATTTCTTTCAACACCATGTTGTACAAGTCATCTGTTCCTTTGAGGAAATACACCAGACTGTTTGTGTGGCATGCTCAAGGCTGGCAGCGCTATCCCATGTTTCCTTTAGATGTGTATTCTCCATTGTGTGCCTGCCCACTCTCTTATAATCCTTTCCTCTCCAATGAATGCAAAAACAACCATTAATTTCCTTCTTGCTAATTATCCAAGTATTGAGGTGAACATTCTGAAGGGTGGGGGAATGGGCGGGAAAGGAAAACTAAAGTAAAATCATTAAGAGGCAAACAAAAATTGAAGTTGTGAAACTGATTAGTCTTATCAATTTTGAAAAGGGAAACACATTCACAGTAGTGTGATTTCCCACTTAGTGATTGCTTCACTTAATGACAGAAATGCCAGTCCCAATTGTGGTCACTAAACACAGACTACCTGCATTGTTTGAGCAGCTACTTGAATAGTAATGGTAATTAGAATAATTTATTTCAGATACCTAACCTCTGTGGATCTATTTTTTGTTGATCAAGCAGATTAAATAATGCGACAGCAGTGTAAGGCTTATTGGATTTTTGTCATGTTTTCCTCAAGAAGAAAGAATTATCTTTCAGGGATGGCTGGCTGGAAGGACAGACAGACAGACAGACAGACAGACAGGCAACATCTTATTAAGAATACAAGTACATTCCATCTTGTCTAAATAAAACGTACAATTATACAGTGTACTGTCAAAAAAGAACAAAAGGTATATAGTGTACTGCCAACAAAGGAATTCAAGAGACTGTTAACCTGGCAAGAAGATTGCAAGGTTAATTAAAAAATACCTTGTTCAACAATCAAAATATTTGAAATAATACCAAAGAGCCAAAGGTGAACACATGAAGAAGAAGAATACAGAAAACAGACTAAAGATTTGGAAATTGCTGGTATAAACTGAAGCCATGGAAACCATAAACAGACATTCTTGGTAACTTCCCCCCCCTCCCCCGGTTAAATCTTATATGCAGAAGCAATAGAGATTGCTATTGAAACTCAGGTTGCGCTTCAAAGTTAGATGTTTGCATTCCATGTTCAGAAAATGTAAAAAGTGCAATTCTGCCTTTAAATTTTTGGTTAAGTCTGAAAAGTTCTCCCTGTATAGTCATTTTATGTTACATAGTTAAAAAAATTAATTGGAAGAGTTTGTTCATTTTCTGTCATGCCTGTTAATTAACATTATAATTATCTTGGTATGCATGTATGAGTCTGAGAGTCTGAATACTTTTTTTTACAAATCATACTGTATATAAAAAAGTGATCCTTTATTAATTTAGCACTTGAAAACCAAATCAATATTCATAATGAACAAAAACCTCAAAGTAATACCCTGTTTCCCCCAAAATAAGACACCCCCTGATAATAAGCCCAATTGGGCTTTTGAGTGCATGGCAATAAGGCCAAGCGCTTATTTCAGGGTTCAAAAAAATATAAGACAGGCTCTTATTTTCGGGGAAACACGGTAAAAATCTTCAACCGGATGAATAGTTAAGCGTATCTATCTAAAAAATCAGACCAACTATCTACTGTATATACTATTAAAACTCTTACCGGTATTGTCATTACCTTTAACTGGATGAAATGGTTCATCATAGGACAATAATTTGTCCCTCAAATGGGCTAACTTACAGAATGCATCCAAAATCAGGAACCCACGACTCCCAAGGAAATGAAATGTGGGGAAGTTGTGGTTGTTTTAGTGTTCTGGCCACTGCTCCACTGCAGGGTTTTTGCTACAATCATGTTCTTCATTTTCAATGTTCCATGACAATTTCCCAGCCAGTCTGGCAATCCCCACTCCCTCCCCAGCAGCAGCCACTTAGCTGTCTGCTGGAAAAGGAAGAGAAAGGAGGGAAGGGGAGGGGAGGGGAGGGGAGAGGAAGGGAAGGGAAGGGAAGGGAAGGGAAGGGAAGGGAAGGCTTTTTGCCCACCCATAGTCTTTCTGTTTCTCTGTTTACTTAAGGAAATATCTCTGAAATGATGACTTAGTGGGTGTTCGAGTTGCCTAATAAATATTTATTTTTTGAAACTGTTATGTTAGGGCAAACCCAAACTTCAGGTGCAGTACAAATCATGTATATAATTACGATCCATAAAAGTTAAATTCAGTATCAGACTTTTCAAATACAGTATGAAATTATTTTTTCTTATTAATGCATATTCCAGCATATTAATCTGCTATTCTCTTAGTGTCAGAGTTATGTGTGATTTCTACCAAGAGGCATAAAATGTCCTGGCCATTTCCATATACTTTGCAGGAATTTAAAGTTGAATGACATTTATCAGAAAAAAGTTAGCAGGAAAGAAAATTAAAATGTGTTATTATAGTTGGTTGCACAATTAGCGAGACATTTATACTGAATTTGGCATTTTTATGTATATCCACCTATGCCACCTATCGAGTCCTTCCCAAGGACCTGGGATAGGTATATGTTGTTGTTTGATGGTGGTGAATGTATTGTTACAGGTTGTTCCAAATGAAACTGCCTTTTGCAATTGACTGGTGATGATTTTGTCAATGCTGATGGAATTCAAGAGGTGCTTCTGTTGTTCTGGGATTACACACAAGGTGCCTATTATTGGTAGTACAATCTTTGCTTTCTTTGGCCATTCTCTTTGCAAATCTTAATATTTTGTGATTTTCTCCAGTTCTTTCTCTTCTCTTCTGCTGTCTCCAAATCCTGCAACATTCGGTATCAGACTTTTTTGTCTGTTTTATGAACAATTGTTAAGTCTGGGGTATTATGTGGCAGATGCTTATCTGTTTGAATTGTACAGTCCCAGAGCACTTTAGCTTTGTCATTTCCTATCACTTTGTCTATTTTGTCTAGTTCTTGCTCGTAGGCAAATGGTATTTCTTGCAGATATTCCAGTGTACCATTGTTGCTATTTGGTCATGCTGTTGTTTGTGAGCTTTTCTTGCAGAAGCTAATTAGGTGGTCCACTGTTTCTTCAGCTTCTTTGCAGAGGTGACATTAGCTGTCTGTCCGTGTCTCAGCTTTGGCTTTGTATGCATTAGTTCTGAAGGCTTGGTCTTGTGCAGCCAGAATTAGTCCCTTTGTCTCTTTCTTCAACTTTTCTGCTATTACCGGTAGTCATTGCCAGGTCTTGCTGTTATCTGCTTTGCTTGCTAGGTTTTTTTTTTTTTAATGTACTGATCGTGTAATACTTTGTCTTGGCATGCCTCTTTTTTATTCTTCACTTTGTCTTTCTTATAGGCTAGTGGCAAGGAGTTCCTTTGGTATTCAGTAAGCCTTCATGGTATACTACTTTCAGTGCATCTTTTTCACTATCCTTCTGATATTCTTCCAATGCCCTTTTTTTTCTCTTCAACAATCTGGTGTACTTCCACCATGCCACGCCCACTTATTTTCTTTGGTAAATAGTCTGTCAACATTGCTGTGTGCATCAAGGGCATGATTCATTATCATTATTTGTCTGGTCTTCCTGTCTGGGGTTTTTAGTTCTGCTTGAGTCCAATTCGAGCCCTGTATCTAATGATTGAAATTGCCCAGGTGTTAATTGCCTTGATGATATTTCCACCACTGAGTTTGGATATTAAGATCTTCTTCACTCTCATGAAGTATTCAATTCTAACCTTCTTTTCTTCAGTGTGCTTATATTGGCAGCTTGAAGGATGTCCAGGAATTGGTAGTGATTTCATTCAGACTCTTGATACTGTTTCCATAAGGCATCTTGATTCCTTCAGTGTTCACTATTTTTCTTCTTGGTGGTGAAGGTGGCACATTTGTCCAGTCCAAATTCCATTGCAATACTTTGATTGTATATATGGACAGTGTTGAGCAATGACTCTTTCACATAATGTATTTCCATATAGCTTCAGATTGTCTAGATAAAGAAAGTGGGATAGCATGGCAGATGTTTTGATACTTGATAGCTTTGGCCTCACTCTTGATAGTAACCTCTCCCAGTTTATCACAATTTACCAGCAACTATGACTTCAGTTGTGCCATTGATCTTTGCACAAAGTTTCTGATGTTTCTAATAACTCCTGTAATTTCTAGGCTCTTGATTACCCAATCATGTGGAACGGAGTTGAATGCTTTCTTGTAATCAATCCAAACTCTTCTGGATCCAAGCTTCCTGTCTCTAGCCCAGTGTGGTGGTACCCCTTCATACACAAGAAGGGAACTGCCTAGTTTCTCTGGCCCAGCACAGGGGAGCCATTTTCCCTCCAGTGGCAGACAGTTCTTTCCTTACATCTGCTATAACCTATGCTGTCACTTAGCACCTGCAAGTGGGAAGACCAGGATTGCAATCATTGAGCAAGGCGGTCATACGGCAACTCCCCACCCCATTGTTAATGACTGCAATGATTTATGACCAAAATTATTGGCCCAATTGTGGTTATAAGTCAGGGAACACCTGTACTTCTGATTCTGGATGTTGTTCTTTCCATCAAAAGAACTGGTTCGTTCTTTTCAAATATACTTTTCTCGTTGGATTTGATTTGTAATAACAGATAATTATTTCTTTGTTTTCAAACTTTGTATATTTGCAATGGGTACACAACTTTTCTTCTAGTACTCCTGCCACTGCTGGCCCTGGTTGCTCAACCAACAATCTTGAGTCCTGTGACCACACCACTTAGCAACAGCAGTTTTGGTCATCCCAGTTGCAGTTGGTACGTGAAGGCCTCATACTTTTTCTACCCTGCCATGCTCCCCATTTCATCTTTCCTTCCATTCCTTCCCTTTTAGACACCCTATACTCTGTTAACCTATACTTGCCACCCCCAGCTGATCTTGACTGACTTCTTTCTCTCACTGTTGACGAAGGATGCCTGGCCATTGGCCAAGGCAGTTGCAAGTTGCCAAGCACCAGAATTTTGATCATATGACCATGGGGCACTACAATAGCCATAAATTTGAGGACTGGCTGCAACCATCATTCATTCAGCACTGCTATAACTTTGAAGTTTGATAAATAAATACTTGTTAAGCAAGGACTACCTGTATTCAAATATAAAATGACACCACTGTTTAAGGGATGGAGAATAGGTATTCTTCCAATAATATATCTTTTTTTTTTAATAAAAACATTTCTGTTGGCCTTCAGTTAATTTCATTCCTGCCTGGCATGAAAGTCAGAGAATGTAAAATATCTTTAAAAACCAATGAGTCTTCCAGACCAAAATCAATATATAAAATTTCTGTTAGGAAGAAAACTACTATAACACAAAGCCACATCCTTTAAATTAACATTGTATTTTGAGGCCCACATCTCCAACCATTAAATGAATCCAGCAAATTCAAATTCAGCAAATTCCAGAAAATATGCAAAGGTGTCTCTTATATAGCAAATACTATTTCTGTTAAAATAATCATAAATTAGTGTGTGATGTGATTTATAGATGTCAAAATGTTCAATTTTTTTTATTTATTTCATACTCTGTGATTCCCTGTAATTATGAACATTTGATATATTATAGCTCAGTGTCAGGCCCACACTCCACATGTGGGACAATTGGATGCTATTGTGGATAGAAGGAGATGATTTTTTTTTTGTGATAAAACTGAATAAGATTGGACATTAATTAATTGTTGCCCCCTTCCCGCCAGCCAATCTCCTCATTGCACAGTTGGAATTTATTGACTACAGTATGTTGATGACCTTGACAAGCACAAGTTTAAGCCTATATCAGCTTTGATATTTTGCTGAGTAGCCATGAACAAAAGCAGAATCAAGAATTATACCTTTGGCCCACTACCCTGCAAGGCAAAGACAAAAGAAAGAAAAAGGCAGACACAGTGGAAATTATAGTGTGACATTGTAATATTTTTTATTCTTGTTTTTATGTTATTTAGTCTTGTGGTTTCAAAAATTTTACATCGGTTGTTTTATTTATTGTTGTACACCAGGGATAACAAACTCGCAGCCCATGGCCGGATGCGTCACGTGCTGGCCACGCCCACCCCCGGTTTAGTGAAGGTGGAAAAAAGTCACGATACGTCACGTGACGACGATGTGACAATGCAAGTTTGACACTCCTGTTGTACACTATCTAGAGTCACCTTTGGTAACAAGGGCACTGCCTGGGCGTGTCAATTTTTTCAACTTTCAATTTCCAAACATTAGGGGTGCTCAAAAGTTGTGACATGCCTTGGGAATTGTAAAGACAGTTTGGTTACTTTAATATAATTTAGATGTGCTTGGTAAGTAACTATATAAATGTCATAACTTTTTAAGTTTTTGTTTTGGTTATTTCAATTGGGCAGTTATATAAATTTGATTAATAAATAAAATAAAATAAACCCATCTGTGTGACGTTATTATATATCCCTTCCTAGTAAGTCAGCATGCTACCTGTTCAATCTCAGAGATGTTGTCAGTGAATATAAACAGTTTGGTTTACTGGACCAGAAGTTCCTGAATGAGTCTTCTCCCTGTCATCACTCAGGGTCACTTCAGCTTGCTGTAAATGTCTTACAAGGGCACTTTAAGAAGTTCACACTTTTCCATTCATTTTGGGCCTTTATATCCATCTCTCTATTCTACCATTTCCCTTTATGTAGAACTCTTCATTGCTTAACACAGAGGCACTTCAAGATTGGCTTTGTCCCTTAAAAGCTTTGGGAGTAATTCATAGATGCCTTCTAAGGTTGTAAGAAATTGCATTTTGTAATGTGTCAGAAAAGAACTTTAAAAAAAAATATTTTGTGTTTTTGCTTTAGCCACTTATTTAGATGTCAAACCTAAGTAACCCAGAAAGATGGCTTGGAAAACAAATGTGAATCGCTAACAATAGTTTATCTATTTGATGATTCATACTTTTTACCTTCATATAATTCCAAGAACTTATGAAATACTCAGCTTTTCCACCTAGGTCACATTTGTTTATTCCTATTGATTGAGTCACGTGGCTAAGCAAAGCTTTCACATCTGTGCTTTTTAAACGGCTTTTGCTTATGAGTGAAATCTGCTGGATTTCACTTCCTACTCTCTCTAAATTAACTGGGATTAACACAGAGCACTAATATAGTTTTTAAAAATGAAAAGTTGTTTTAGATGAGACATTATTTATGTGTGTGCTTTTCTCCTGTCATATACTTCTTCAATTCAGTGTATTCCTCACAGATGTGTTTTAACATATCTTTCTCCTCAGAATCATTTTGAAATGATAATTTCATAGGAGAATTTGGCAAGTCGCGTAACAAGTTTTGATCCTCACATTAGTCCAGGATTAAATTAATTTATATGAGAATTCACAAAAATGAAGAGTCTTTTTCCTTGTGAATTTAATATGAATTATTTTGTTTACTTTAATTCCATCCCATTCTTTTTTGTCTACAGGTTAATAATGAAAATGTAGTCAAGGTTGGCCACAGGCAGGTGGTGAACATGATCCGACACGGAGGCAATCACTTAGTTCTTAAAGTTGTCACTGTAACCAGAAATCTAGATCCAGATGACACAGCCAGAAAGAAAGGTACCGTCTTTTCATTATTTTAATTGTTTCAGATGCTTCTTCATAAAAGAATCTGGTATACCATTCCATTTTCTGACATTCAGGTAATCGTTAATTACCTGCGCCACCTCGGCCGGAAGGGCCGAGGTGGCGCAGTGGTTAGAGTGCAGCACTGCAGGCTACTTCAGCTGACTGCTAGCTGCAGTTCGGCGGTTCAAATCTCACCGGCTCAAGGTTGACTCAGCCTTCCATCCTTCTGAGGTGGGTAAAATGAGGACCCAGATTGTTGGGGGCAATATGCTGACTCTGTGAACCGCTTAGAGAGGGCTGTAAAGCACTATGAAGCGGTATATAAGTCTAAGTGCTATTGCTATTGCTATAAAGGAAATGATGAATGTCCGCATTCAGGAATGCAAAGGTTCTTTTAAGATAGATTTCCAGTGGTGTGGACATTGGTACCTCTGGTGCTATCATTGCTCCTGAAGTGCCTCAGTATGTGTATGTGAGATAATTGGGTGGAGACTAATTTTATAATTGATTACTATCCTCCTGCAATGTGCTATTACATTCTGTATGAATGAAACAATTTACACACGTTGCCAGGATGGATATGAAATTGCTCTACAAGGAAGTAATTCCAGCACTGCTAAGTATCTTTCTGAGAGATAAAAGAGAGTTAATACATTTATGTCTGAATCCAATTAGGTTTTGTTGTAATCTGTCAAAAGCATGTGCTAAAACATTTTCATATACATGGTTCTCCATGTTAATGGCCATTCCTACTGATTGGCAAAATGTGGTAGCTGATTTTTCTGGGTATCATGAAAGAGGGACAATTGTTAGTTATTTGATTTATAAATAATAAATCACAATCCTTCAAGATGTCTTTGACCTAGAAAATGTGTGATTGATAGTCAAGAAATATACTTTTTATTTTTATATATTCAGATTTTTAATCAATAATAACCATATTGAAATAAATATTTTAAGGTGAATAAAGGCACTCTGTAATTTTGATGTCGTTTTTCTTATTAATACATCTAACTTGCAACTGTCCCATTGCTGTGAAATACACATGCATGTTACTATCTTTATATGGCATTTGCTTTTATGGTTGTATGTCGCCAATCAGTAACTCAACATATTTTAAATCATGCACATACATTTATAAAAGAACAACTAATCTTGATAATAAACCAAAAATTGATTATTGGGAGTTTCTATTTAATGAAAGTATGATATCATTGGAGGTAGTAGTAGAGATAATCATAATATAAAATATGAACAATGAGCTGGAAATGACATGTGTTCATGCTAGAATAAAGCTGGGGTTCTTAAGCCGTGCTATCTTTCACAATTGTTTATTGATTGAGTATGGAGATGGCAATATTAAATAACAGTATCTCCATATTAATTTCTATTATTTTTTGCCAAGCTGTTGGCACTTTCCCTGCTTTTCTAAGACTTTTCCACTTTCAATTCTCTGAGTTAGTGGTGACAATAATTTGTATAAGGAAATCCTGCAGCCAACTACCATGCATTTTGGCAATTGAATGTTGGTTAGTGGCTTTTATTTGTTCTTTACCTTTTCCATGCAGTTTGTAATTTATTGATCTGTATTTATGTTACAAATATACCTGATCAGAATTGTTGCTCACTGTCTACTCCTAGGAGCAGGATTAAATGTAGGAATGAAAGTACATGATTCATAAATCTCCTTATTTCCCACATGATTGCCAGTTTTATATATGTGAGCTTCAATAACATAGCAAAGCCTTCTTGTGATAACCCAATTTTGGCATCAGCATGCTATGCTTACGATGATTCATTTATGCATTTTTATCTCATGAGTCTAGAATAGTGTAAAACTATTGAGTTCAGCATAGCAAATGTATTGTTTAAAAAGTCAAGTACCATACCAGAAAGTAATACTCTTGTTTTGAACACTGTTGTGTCTAAGATGTCTACTGCAAGCTTTCATTGAGCTAAATTAGTATCCATGTGTTGTATTTCTTATCTGTGAACATTTCTGTATGTAGCTCATAAGTATTGCTATAGATCAGACAACTTTATCTTTTGGGCACTGAGGCAAGCAGTTTAATTTTCATTTAAATAGTAATGTCATTTTGAATTGAATCTGAACAATGTATTCTGAAGTGTTTTTACTTATTATCTATATCCTTCTGTTTAATGCAAAGCCCCACCACCTCCAAAACGGGCTCCAACCACTGCACTGACCTTGCGGTCTAAGTCAATGACCTCAGAGCTTGAAGAGCTTGGTAAGAAAGTGTTTTTAAAGAGCATGCTGCAATGATGGAGATGTAAAGCCAATGTTATACTGTTTGAAAGTGAACTGCACCTTGTACTGAATATTGGATTGCAATGATCACATAGGAATGTTGCATTTCTGGAGGCTCCACGTTTGCATGATGAGCATGAATAATCCTACCTTGTTTCCAGCTCTGTAAGAGAATGTATTTATCATTTATATGCATCATCAATTTAATCATTAAATTAAAACTGTAGCTTATTTTATTGTATTTTTGATTAATCAGTTCATCTAATATTGTTTTATTTTAAATTTCTGTGGCCTCTCATTAGTGGATAAAGGTAAGCTGTTAGTCCTTGTTTTTTAAAAGCTGACAAAAAAAAACCTATGTACCTGTAGCTCCCATTGGGGTTCTTTGCTTTGATCCCCAAATGCAATTAGTGGATAGAAACAGATTTCTCCTCTCAGATCCCCTCTATCAGCAGTTCAAAGCCGATTTGAAGCTTTTGCACAAATTTAACAAGCGATTATCAACGTTATCATTTCTGACAGACACATTTGCTTGTAAGATAGAAAAAGGGAACTGCTTTATGGGGTTTTTTTTTTTTTTGTAGACTTTTCCCTCTGCTGATCATTTAATAACTGACAAAGACTATCCATTAGGCAAAGGAAAGGATTCTTCCAGAAATGCAGCAACTGTACACTTCCTATCATTATTTTTTTTGGTTCTGAACCAATCATAATTGCTTATTTATTACTAAAGTTTTGAGGAATCTGTATTAGCAAGAAAAAGTATTTTTGAAGTTTTTTTTTAAGTTTTTAATAATTGCATGGTAATTGGTTTAGTTATCTTACTTATGAAATACAATGAAAGTTACTGAGTAATTGGTTGATTCCTAATAACTTCCTTCATAATCTTATTTATGTTATTTATTAAATTATTATGCTGCTCAACTCACATTTTGAGAGAATCTTGATCTCTCTTACTAACCAAATACTTGGAAAAAATAACATAATCTTTTAATATGAACATATATAAATAAAATAGGTGCAATTTTTAACCATCACAATTAATTATTAAGAAGTTATATTTAAGTCTCTCTCTTAAAAAATACCTAAGCTTTTTGTAATTAATTATATTTAAACAAAACTAAAAAGTTCAATAGAAAATATTTGTCAAATACAAAACTTACTATTATGTGTACAACATTTTCTATGGATTTATTTTCATGACTATAAAATTTATTAAAATTTTCTTCACAGAAGCGCCATTCTTATGTTACAAAAGACAAAAAATATTTTATTATTATTTGTTTTTAATTTAGTTTTGGGACGATTGTCTTACCTATTTAGGGAAAATAAGGGGATCTCTATATACATGCTAGTGTTGATGTGTTTTAATTTTGTCAGTATCAAATTTCTTGATTATTGGGAATATTGTTTAATTATCCTTCTCAAGAGTTGGTAAAACAGCATACCCTCTTTTCATCCATTGTGAAAGGTTTTTAGATTTTTTTTTTAATAAGCCAGATCTTAGATTTTTAGACGGAGTTGCTTTTTTATACTGTTGAAAAAAAAAAGTCTTCCTGTCATCTCATGGAATATTTTTGCATCTTTTTGTTATGACAAAACTAAGCTTCCATAAGCAAGATGACTCTTTAGAGAAGAGATTAAGGATCCTTGCTAGGGAAAGAAGAGAGGCAATGGCCTATTGTCTACCTGCATCCCTCAGCTCCCACACTTTTCTCAAGAATTCCCCAAGTCTCCCTAGCAGAAACTTCATAGGAAAATAGAAATGATGATTTTATAAAATTTGCCCCCAACTTTGATTGGCTACAAAGTTTGGATACAACCTAATCTAAGTTAATCATAATTTTTATATGAGCAGTGAGTAGAATCTATTCATTGACCTGTATGTAGAAATTATAGAAATCAGTATGTAGTGCTAAATGAAATTCACTTCTTGCACTGCTGCTTTAATATCTTATTATTCTACTCATGAACTACTTTAAGGTCCAGAAACAGTTTTCCTTGGGCCATGGCAAGAGTTATTTACAGGCAAACAGGCAAAGTGGTTGAAATGGAACTGTGATCTATGTCCTGCCTCTGTATTCTCATCAGGGTGGATTTGATTTAAATCAAGTTGATTTAAATCATGATTAAAATCACTAGTAAAAAGGCTTGATTTAAATCAACTCGATTTAAATCATAATTTTTAAAGAGCAACTCTGTCCCGCAACGGCTCCTCCTCTGACCCGCTGTTGAATGACAGTCCCATTCACTTTAATGGGATGGCTGGTGACGCGGCAGTGACACAACAAGGTGAGGGATGTGGCAGGCAGCAGGTGAGTGGATGCCTGCTAACAGGCGTTGCCATGATGGATCTGAAATGACAGGTACTCTTTAATATTATGTTTATAAGCTGCTTAGAAGGTTTCACTTTCATTTTTACTGCTTGCCTCAGGCAGCAGGTGAGTGGGTGCCCGCTAATAGGCGCTGCCATGATGGATCTGAAATGACAGGAGCTCTTTAAATGTAAGGACTCATTCTTGCTGGTAGTTGGAATCTTTAATATTATTATTTGCAAACAAAATGAAGATTTCCTATTTAGCTTGCAGAGCTTGGATTCATTGAATGAGTTTACCAAAAATGTAAATATTGCAGAATATGCAGCCTCATGCTACATAACTAAGCTCCATTTCATGCTGAATAAACTAAATTATTAATGTATCTTAAATAGAAAACTATCTTTAGATAGCTTTTTACTCCAAAAGCATTTTATTTAAATACAGTAAATTTGATAAAAATAAAAAAAATAGATTTAAATAAAAAGAAATCTGATTTAAATAAAAGAAAATCCGTTTTTTGGGGTTTTTTTTTTTTTTAAATTATCAATTTTTATTCACCCTGATTCTGATGCAGGAGAATACAAAGAGCTGGGACTCAGATCATTTTATTTTAGCTATTTTATTTATTTGTATCCAGCATTTTTATTATTTTTACAAAAAACTCAAGTTGGCAAACATATCCAACACACCTTCCTCCTCCTATTTTTCCCGCAACAACAACCCTGTGAGTTGAATTGGGCTGAGACTGGCCCAAAGTCGCCCAGTAGGCTTTCATTACTAAGGGAGGATTAGAACTCACAGTCTCCCGCTTTGTTGCCTGATGCCTTAACCACTAGACTAAACTGTGATGTAACTCCCATCAGCTTGCTTGTTTGTACCCTCTGTGAATGCCGATGACTATCCCTATACTTTATTCCTACATTGTTTCCCATCAAATTTGTACAATCTCAATCTATAGAAATCCCTCCCCTGTTTTGCTATACATTGTAATCTTCAATATGGATCATTGTAGATGATCTATCTATAGTATTTTGAAGCTTTCTGGGAGGATAAAATGAGTTTAGTATAAAAATGCAAACTGAATTAAGGAAAATAGTCCATTGTTTTTCAAAGACTTCCTAAGTACTGTAAGATGTGAAGATTTATAAAGGTAACTATAACCACTGCACATGTTACTACTTCAAATGGATCAGTCTGATTCAAATCAGCTTTTTTTTCCTAAATAAAGTCAACTAAAACTCTTAGACTTTTAAGATTTTTTCTTTTATATTTTTTTTGAAAAGTTTAGCATTGAATACTTTTTTAAAGATAAAAACAATATAAAACTGATCATTGTAATATAAAAGAATGGTCTTTCATCTTTAGTAATATGATTTTTATATACAAAAAGATGCCTCAGTGTGATAAAATCTTGTCTTATAAATCTAGTTTCGATTTATTTAAAATTCAATGGGTTTGATGTGAATAAAGCTACTGTCAGCCTTACTAGGTAGACCAGACAGGAAACATGAGAAGATAAGCTAACTCTACTTTCCTGTAAAGCTACGTTAACAGACTCTTACAAGTCTTAAAATACAATTCTCTCACCAATTCCCGCTCTCTTTATAGCCCAAGAAATAGGGAGGGTGCCTTCTAAACCTCTTGCCCTACCTACTATCCAGCTGCAGGCTATGCTGTCTCTTAATTGGCCATCTCTAGGCAACTTTTCTTTGTCCCATCTCCCAAGTTCTTTCCCACATGTCATTAAAACTACCAGTACCTATCCACTTCAAATTCAACTAATTTCAAGTGAGAAAGTTTTATTGATATTTAGGCAACTTTATTGAATTTATATACTTCTTATCAAGCTGTAGAAGAATACACAATGTGCACTGTATATGTATGTCGCCAATAGTGCTAAATACATTAGAACTACCAGATATTTTTAAAAATGGAATGACCAGTAGATGGCAATAATGAGTTAGACGTTTCTGCTGCCACTTAATGGTTGTGTACATTTTTGCAACCCAGATCTGGTAACATTAAAATGTAGTCTGGTTGCTTATCTGTAGTAAAGAATTTGAATGTATACATGCAACGTGCAATCCTGTGCACACTTATTTGCTGGTTTGTATGTATCACTGAAGCAAATTGAGTATTGTTCTGAGAAAACATGTGTGGATATATGTATGTGTTTGATAAATACATGCTATAGGAACAATGGGTGCTGTTTAGTAGACCACCTCCTGTTCTTAAGAGGCCTTTGCCTTGCATAGCACAGGCAATTGAAAATGTCATCATATCCATTCAATGGATGTTTCCTAATTACCATTAAAGCATAGCATTATTAGTTGTAGAGTTGATATTGCGTAAGGTTCATGTAGTTGGTTCTGGCCTATATGTTTTCAGGACTTCGGTGCTTTCAAAGTGTATCAGTTTGTATATCAATTAATGGAATATGTTAAAGCACAGTGAAATGTATGCTAACTGGCAGAGAGCTATAATATGCAAAGTTCCCAAGTTCATTACGGAATAATAATAATAATAATAATAATAATAATAATAATAATAATAATAATAATAATAATAATAATAATAATAATAATAATAATAATAATAATAATAATAAAATAGTGATGATGTAATAAAATACTACTTAATAATTAACTGAGAATAAGATGATCGTAATAAGAGAAAAAAGGCTTTGATGCTCTTTTATCAGAGAGATTGGTCTTTATTTCTTTTAGATTCTTTATATTTTCTTCAATTAGCATAGCTACACCCATAATCTAATTAATAAAGATTATTTAATCAAAATAGTATGCTTTCTTAAGTAAACTATTGTAAATATATATTTTGTATTTTACTATTTTAAAAAAAGAAGATGCTTAAGAAAATAAGTTACCTTTTTCCAACTTAGAATATCTGTCTGTTGTCAATGAATTATCTGCACAGATTGGTCATTTTCTACCCTGTGGAAATGCTAGAAATTAGATTAGGTGCAAAGCATATGCTAACTATATGTTATTTCCAATGTACTTCGGTTATGCTGCTTTTAAAACATTATTTTCCCACCCCTTCCCTTTTTATTTCACCTAAAACTGGTTCAAATATCCCCCAAGTTTGATGAGCAATTTATTCTTGTGTAAATAATAGGAAATATCTATAGCTTTTAGGCAGCAGACAACTCTAGAAGCATTTGTGGTGGTTGGATTTATTTTCTATTTGCCCCTAACACACTTAACCCATTGACTTTCAGACAATCCCTTACTCTGACATTTTATATATTAGAAATATTTAATTTTTGCTGTCCTGAAAATTAATCCATCTTTGGGAGATATTCGCTGACCTGGAAAACAAAGTCTGTGCTGAATACTTTTAAACATCACAAATAACTTTGTAGATATTAATGAAAGGACTTCAGGTAATTCTGTGTGAAACAATGAATATGTGCCGACATTTTATCAGCCATGTTGCTAGTTTTTAAGAGTAGATACCGGTGTCTGCCTCCAGTTGTCGTGTGGCATCCCAATGCTGGAATCCACAGACTTAAGAAGTCATAGACTGATTATACGGAAGCCTCTTATCCATTAAGTCTTTGCATTCTCACTGACTATTAGGCACCCTTTAATAATTACAATTTCATTCATAAATCCTTTTAACATTTGCAGAAAGGTAATTAGGAATTGATAATCAGAGGGTTACAGTTCATTTCTCTTTAAATTCTAAGTATTTTGAGAATGCCTCTTTCAAATTGCATTTTCCCGCCAAAACATCCCATCTATGCTGTTTAACTACTGAAATTAGATATTGATTTTAGAAATAGCCAACTACTTTTTAATGCCTCTTAAATGCAGTTCATCCAGTACTACTGGTAGGAGTGCCTAATGCTCAATGTTAGTGCTTAAGCCTTAACATTTATTAGAAGACTATTTTCTTCAGATTTTGATTTATTTTCATTCCCTTTCTATTTCCAAGCTTCAGTACGGAAGAAGAAGGGTAAGGGGAAGCATTTTTGTCTCTTTATTTTTTACTTTTTTTTCCTGCACCATCTTATACTAAAGTGGAATACACAATTGTATGTAGTGGTTCAAATTATCAGTCACAAAATAATAAATCAGTATGGTTTTAGTTGTTTAGAGAATGGATTGCAAAGGTATAAAATAATTATATCCCTTGAGAAATCTTGTTTGACATAAACGATCCCATTTTTTTTTCTTCTTTTGCCTTGCCTCCTTCATCCCAACTCTCTCCCTTTATATGTATGAGACCGTTTCTGGTTGTCCCTCAGTCATTATCACAAGGTTACTGTGCTATCTGGCAACTAATTAGGACTGTTTCATACATAATATTCTTCTTACAAATGGGAGCCTCCTTGCGTAGAAACATATGCACACACATGTTGTGTTGTTTGTCTCTTCTGCCGTGTATTTGGAACCTGCTGCACTTCAGAACATGTGTAACAGAGTCAAAACGGATACTGGCAAAATTATCACCGCCATCATTTTTTTCCCTACACTATGGTTCCCTTCGTGTTGGCATGTCATGTGTGAAGCAGCCCTATGACAAACAGTGGCAAGTAACAGGAGTTTGGTGTAGTCCTGCATCACTTAATTAACTTGCCTGCTTAATGGCCAGTTATTAATCACAGAACCACACTGCCTCTGTCTCAAAAAAATAGGCACCTCACACACACCCTTTGAGTCTTTACCTGGAGTACTGCTGCTCTGCATAATTTCAGGTTTAATGTAGCATATTCCACACTGTCCTGTGTGCATGGAATGCTGTCCCTTTAACTAATCCATAAGGTCACAACTCTCCTCTCCTTTATCTCCTTGAGACCCACCTCTGCTGCAAAGCATACAAGTTTATTGTGCAACTTGCAATAACTGATTACTAAATGAAAGGACTAACGGGGATTAATGGACATTTTGTAGTAAGATTAAATGTATGCACATAAAGTTTGCATATGTTTAGTTGCATCCTGTTTCTTCCCAAGCTTTTTTATGTCACCTGTTTTCTTCAAGGCAGGGTACTTGATTTTGGTATATGTGATCACACAGCACATTGCTAATCTTTTATGTATCATAAAGACGAAATACATTACAGACCAGTGGCATATAAATTACAAACTTGTTTATAATAGTAACGTCTTACAACGGTAATTGAAATGACTGAAATAAGATTTGCTTAATTTTGCTTTCATTATTTATTTTAATATTTTACTAGAACATTAATTTTTTGTGTTGATCCTCGGCCAAGAGTTCCAAATTCAGTATTTCCTTAGTATAGTGGCGTTCCAACTTGTCTACCAAAAATATCTGTGTAGCTATAAAAGCCCTTGACATGTTGAGAACCCTTATGAAGTTATGACTCTGTACTGGAATTGAATTATACAATATGTATAATGTGTGCCTGCTTATTCTTCTTTTCCTGAATAAAACATAGATCCTATTGATATTCAAGGTTAATGTTTGACCATTCAGGCTCAGACTTATTTCACATTCTGTAGCATTCACTACGTATATGAAGGTTAACCTTAGAATGTCTGCTTTGAAAGATCAGTTGCTCAAACTAAGAATTAATAAATTCACTGTTCTTTGTGCAACCCTATTTTAAAATACAGGTGTGTCCTGTGATATATCAAAGAAGCTTTTCATGTACTTTATGTAGAGACTGTTCCATTCAGTTCAATAGCAGGTGTAGCTTTATTGGCATCTATTCTCCACACTGAGATGTCCATGATACTGCGAGGATTAATTCATTCCTTGAACTTTGTGCCTCTGAACTGTAGCTCCTTACATAGAACAGAGCTACCAGATCAGGACTATGGTTCGGTCAATAATATTTTTATTGGGAAATGAAAGCCATAAAATATTAAAATATAGCATACAGTTTTCCATTGCTTTTAACTTTTTTTTTGCACTTTACACAATTTCTGTAATAACTTCTCAAACTGCAACGTCCATATTTTCTTTTTAATATCTTTGATGAACTCAGAAATATACTATTAGTGTTGGAAATAAGTACTTGCTATCTAAAAATAGTTTTCTTATGAATAATAATTATATTAAAAAAATAATTATTGTAACTATAACAATATTTAGAAAAAACAATTTAGGATTCACACATCATGGTAGCCTGACCCCATAAATACTTCTGTACTGCAGTGACCTTTTTATATCAGCCACAACTAAATGAAACGAGTTAAGTCAGATTCTCCATGGTCATGCTAAAATTCTGGAAAAGGAGCAATGTAACATAAATATAAAGGCAAACATTTTGATATAATTGATATAAAACATTTGTGTATGGTGTGTATCTCCAGTAATTCAAGAAGAATAAATTAAATATGGTTTCCTGTATATAATGTGTGAACAACTGTGCCCTGCTTCAAAAATGACTAATGCCATTGCAAGTTTTGTATACATATATGTAGTGTGCTAACTGTTAAAACTAGTGCACAGACCCAACTGATATGCATAAAAGTGTGTATGTGTGGCTAAAGTAACTATATTGAAATGAATGGGGAAATTCTATGCTCATATCTGAGTGAATACTCTTACAAGGGTAGCAGTGAGTGTACTATATATTTGTGAAACTACAAACAAATTCCAAACAAACAAATTAAGTAATTTAACTATTTACTGATAGTAACATTAATGTGAGTTGATTGTTTAAAAATATTAATAATTAATTAATATTATTTTAAAAACACAAAACAGTAAAATCAAATAGCCCACCTGACTGATTTAAAAATATTAATTCATAAAATAAATCAGAGCACACATTATTTCAATAGATCTCTGATTTTAGCCAAAGATCTGTTAGTTTTCTGCATAGTTAAATAGTTTAATTATTTATATTTTGTTTTCTGAAGTTACTCCATCAGCATCAGACTTTATTCTAACAGGTAATTTATTGTATTTGATAATACTTCAAGACTTCAGTTAAATATTTAAAATAGAAAATCTTAACTGTGTCACTTCTATACTGAATAGAGTTTGTAAATCATTTATAAATCCTCTCAAAATGATAACATGTGACACAAGTACATGTCATTAATTTATTGGTTTTTATGAAGTTCTAAATTGATATATACACATTTGTAGACTTGAAGTAGAATTTATTAGCCTATTTCACATTAAAAGTGTTTCTATTTTTGTTGATCTTGCCCTTGAAATTACAAATATTAATTCAACCAAAGATGCAGTAATCCAGAGTGTGGGGTTTTTTTTTAATTGCTATGTGTCATCCAGAAGAGACAATGTTTATAGCCTGTTCCATTTTCAATGTCAATTTCTTTTTCTTTAAGAAAAAGTTTGCCTTTTAAAAAAAATAATTGTCAAAATAAATGCTATACTTGCTATACTTTTTAATAAAACTGAGGCTGAAACTTGGCCCTGTAGAGGCCCTGAACAGACTGTATAATATAGCCCTTGTTATTTCATCATTATGGAACTCACTACAGAGCTGTTAACAGCACAACTATAATACAAACAGATAAACCAGGCATCTTCAAATATATGGATTATTTTGGACAGAAGTCTTCAAGCCATCATAATATTGTCTAATGGAAGATATCAATAAATATTTCTGAAGCTAAAAAGTCTAATATGGAATTTCTGAAAATATTTGTGTAAGTGTTCATTAGTCGAAACAAAATGAAATCAACCTTTAATTAAAATTGTATTATTTATTTATTATTTATTAAATCATATTATTTATTTATTTGTTTGTTTGTTTAATGTTCTTGTAGATACGCAGTTAGGCTACTATCTTCTGACCTTATTTTTAATTTTTTTTGTTTTTTGTTTATTAGGTGAACGGTGAATTATTAGTTATATAGTGAATTTATTTTACTCTTTTTTAACATATAGAAAAATAATGTAACAAAATACAATGTTATATCACCAGGGCTTCCTAGAGAGGCATGTGACATGGCCAGCTTTTGCTGCTCTTGGCCATAATAAAGAAAGGTTAAACCATGAAAACCCAGCATAAATTAAATAATTGTCTAAAGTTAAACCTCTCTCTTAAACCAAATGCCCATCCAGGCTCTCTTTCTGATTTGCCTGGGTAGTAAGATTTTCAAATCTATTCAGATACTTTTTGGGAGAATTCCTTGCTCTGTCTCAAAAAAATAATCGTCATGTGCTATGTATCATTAAAACAGCAACCTCCAGTGCCCTTTTCAGAAATAGTTCTCCATTTCTTACCAGTTGTAAATGCACACTATGTGTGAATAAAACGTTCATATGGTTATAACATATCATTCACCCCAATACGTAAAGTACTTAGTTGTCTTTCTTCACTACAGAAAAATAATTGAGGGTGATTTTCCAGTCCTGGTGAAAAAAAAAGCATTGCAGGAAATGAACAATGGAATCATAGGCACTCAAGAGGATCACAGTTCTATGGCTACTGTACGTAGCGGTACTTTGCTGAGCAAAAACTCTTGAACTGCTTGACAAAAAAAGGAGTAAGTCAATTGATGCAATGGATTTATTAAGATTTTCCAAGTGCAAAGGTTTCTATGGAATGTCTTTTCAAAGCTTTTAATCTCTTTGTGTCTTTCAGATTCCATGGTACATTGCGGTCTAACTGCTGCCGTGCCGTAAAATTCACTAGGAATCATTTTTCATTAGAATTCATTTTTCTTCAGTTGTTAACTGTTCCGTGGTCTTTTCTGATGGAAGTTATAAAATAAACGCTTTTAGGAAACTTGTGGCTTGTTTTTATTTCTCATGGGATTCTGCCAAACTTACTGTGCTTTTTGGAAAAGTGATCTCTATTTTCAAATTTCATCTCTTTCAACTCCCAACTAAAATTCAGCAAATCTTAATTTCAGAATGGAAAAGCTTTTCTTTCTTTTGAGCCTAAAAGGTTATGGTTGAATTTATAAAGTAATTCAAGTAATATTTCTTGTATTCCAGGAATAATGCTGTTAAAAATATTTCTAGTTCCCTTAATGGACATTTAAGAAGGGAATTGTATGTAAATAATCTTTTTTTTTTATCAGAATAGAAGCAACAGGCAATATTAGTAGTTATTTCCAAAAGGTGGATGAGTTTATATTTAGCCATAAAAGTAACAGCTAAAAAGAGGGGAAAATTACTGTTTTAAGTTTCATTATTATTGTTAAATCTTATGTAGAACTAGTTTATTAAAAAGATTTATATACACAGCCTCCCCTAATCCATTGTCAATTTTTATTTTTTTAATGATAAGATTTTTAACTAATATGTGATATTGGTACATTGGCATAACATTAAATAAAAAAAAATACCCTGATAACTGTTAGTATGCAGATCTTTAAAGTAATTCATGTGATATTCTAGAAAGTCTAATGGAAGCCTACAGGATTAAAACATCTTTTATTTTAGTATTAGCATTTAGCTTCTATATACAATATATTTCTATACTATGCTCTGATATAAAATTCATATATAGTTTCTTAAGTTCTTTTAAACTCAAGGTACAATTTGGGTGTGATGGCATCTTCTCAGCAACCTGGGTTGTACAAGGTGAAAGACATCAACATTTCCTTGACTTGAGGACTGTTCCACAGTTTGCTTAGCTGCACACCAAAACTGAGAAGAGCTTTGTGAAATTGTGCCTTGAGCATCTGGCATCCATTTACACCTGAACCTTCTTTAAACCTTAAAAAGTACAAAAAAAGAATCAATATTTTGACTTCACCCATTTTAAGGGGACAGTTGGAAAGCACCAAAGATATGCTAACATGTGTGGCCCCTGGGACTCACTTTTTGATGGTTGTTCTAGGTTCGTGATGGTGAAACTATGGCACGCATGCCAGAGGTGGCACACAGAGCCGTCTCTGCTGGCACGTGCGCCGTCACCCCAGGTCAGATCTCCGTCTCGTTTCTTTCGTGAGCTTATGTTTCCCTGCAAACAATGAAACAAGCTCACGAAAGAAAAAGATCTTACCTCTTGCTGCGCTGCTGGTTTTGGGATGCCCCGCCTCCCACTGGCCAGCTAGTCTTCAGGTCTCTGCTGCGCATGTGCACATCTACACGCACATGTCTGCGCATGCACGCATTCACACATGTCTGTGCATGCGCACGTTTGCATATGTTCACACAAGCACATGTTCTCGCGTGCACACACACCTTTCAGTTTGGGCATGCGCGCGCGCAGTTTGGGCACTCAGTGTCTACAAGGTTCATCATCACTGTTCTAGGTGATCACATAATTTATAAGATATTGCTAACAGTGTTCTAATACATCTTCATTCATCATACTAAATATATTTTTACCAAGTATAGTTTAAAACGTAAAGCATGGTACTTTTTTATATATATAAATGCATAAAATTGATACAATGTAACTGGTTTGTCAACTTACACATCATGTGTAATCAAAATAACCCAAGCCATAATCTGCAAAACATATTTAGACATTACACCAAATCATTTATTAACTTTCTTAGTCTTGATTTTGTAAAAGGAATGTTGAGCCATCATTACTTGAAGTAGATGCTGGTAGATCAGTACTTTTTGGCTTGTGTAGGCAGAGCAAAATTCTAACTATGATTTATGATTTACACAGCATGCTAAATTGTAATACCATAAACTACTGTAGTCTAAGCTCCGACTATACTTTCTATTATAATAGTTCATATTATATTATTATTAATATTATTCCAAGCCATATATTGAGTGGATTTTAATTTTGCATGATGTTTTGACTCTACAAGATTATTTACTTATTCATAAATATTTTTTTAATTTATTGACTATATTTTGCAAAGAAAGGACTCATTTACTCATGACATGGGAATTTCTCTTACTCTCTTTCAAATTTCATGGGCCTATGTGGATGCAGACACATGTATGCCTTTGTAGATGCCTTAAAACAGGGCATACACCCAACCCCCAGTCCATGGACTGGCACCAGGCCGTGGCGTGCCAGGAACTGGGCCGTGCAAACAAGCAAAGCCCCATCCGTGAGATGCAGGCAGCATGCAAAACCACAGTCCCTCCAGTCCGCGGAAAAAACTCTCCACAGAAGCGGTCTCTGGTTGGGGGCTGCTCCCTTAAAATGTGTCCCAGAGATGCCCTCAATATACTGAATCAACAGTTGGAGAAAATATGGGGGTGGGAGGGAAAGCGGCTTCTCATTGGTGTACATTTCCCTCTTCAAATATAATTAGATGCACTCATAACACCCTAGTAAATAAATATGGAAAGAATGTTTTTGCCTTTTAATTAAAATATTTAATTAAAAATAAATATTGTCTCCTTTTATCATCTTATATTCAGATTATAGGGGCACAGTTACAGCACCTGTCTGCAACTTTTTAAAGTAGCCATATCTTTTCCTAAGAGAGCAGGGATGTGTTCACCAGGAAAAAAAGCAGCTGTTCTAAGGAGTGGCTGTATTGAGATACCACAAAGTAGCTTCATAATTAAATCCAAAACTCTGTAGCACATGTGCATATGGACACACGCTGCATTTACATCAAATAATTATTGATTAAACATAATTGAATATATTTATTTAATTAATAAATAAACCCATAACATGCTTTAAAATGCAACATGTGATTTTAAAGATTTTTTTTTTAGCCTTTTATCAGGTGGATTGTATTGGTTACAATTCAAACTTTATTGTAGATTAGGTTGGATAATAACTGGTGTTATTTTTTCCAGCTAAAACTTGTATCCAGTCTTCTACTTACTTGTGTTAAGTGTAGTACTAATGTCTTATTCTTCTCTTTTGAGCTGAGAAGTTTTCTGGTTTGTTCATATGGTTTGAGCTTAAAATGAAATGTGTGTATCTATGTGCATGCACGCACACACACACGCATATGTTTGCATTCAAGCAATTTATTTTAAAATATTTTATTTTCATTCATAATTGATGAAAAAAATCTACTTCAGATAGTACTTTCTACATCAGGGGTGTCAAACTCAAGGCCCGCAAGCCAGATCTGGCCCTCGGGGTGCTTAGATCTGGCCCGTGGGGCCGCCCTGGAAACAACGAAACAAAGGCAGTGCTACTGCCAGTAAAAACGGAGCTCGGGAGGGCTGCGTGCGGCCCTCCCGAGCTCCGTTTTCACTGGCAGAGCGCTCAGGCCGCCATAGGCGCTCCCGACACGAGTGACATCAAGCTGGCCACGCCCACCCTGGCCACGTCCACTTGGCCCCCCCAGGTCAAACACAACCCTGATGTGGCCCTCAATGAAATCGAGTTTGACACCCCTGTTCTACTTTATACCCTTAGGTACATTAATTTGTATTTGAAGCCATCCTTGTAATAACTAACTTTTAGTTGCATTGTGCAGTAGTAAATTACTTTCCCATATTTACTTATATAATTTATTTTTCCTGTAACTATAATGTCACCACCTATTTCCCTTAAATTAAAATATTTGGGCTGGCACTCAAGGGACTGCTGTTTTTTTCCATGATCCATTTAGAGATTTCAATTTCCACCCACAACATTGTGAAACTCTTCCAAGTTGTATCCAACAGCAATTGCACTGGAAGCTCAATGTGCATGGAAAGCAGCTCTTTGAATACCAGCTTTAATTGTCCAAAGTTGCTGCTTCTTTGTTTTATCTGATCGCCAATGCTTATCTTTTTTTGCTGATAATGGGAAATAATTAATATCAAATTAATATAATAAATATTTAAAACATAAGTAATATCATACCAATGGGATAATTAAACTGTAGTACATAATAATTTTTGAAAAGTTTTAAATTTGGTGAAATTTATATCAAGAAACTTATATCGAGTGATCATGGGCTACATGCTACTATTACTGAAATAAGTAGGGGTTAAGTTTTTCAGATTTAACTGGGGCAGGTAAACATACTATATACTTCCTCTTCCATTCTTTGTTCCCCTTTTTCATACTGAACCTCTTGAAGTATGTAACTATCCCTACATATGGTTTTGCAAGTCTAAGGACAATTATGTCAATGTTTTCAGAGTCAGATATGCAAAAGTTTTAAAATGAGTTTTCCTTTAAATGTAATTCATTACATTATTAATAGCATGCCAGTTTTGAGTTATATACTGTCTTTAAATTTAGATTATCACAGGTGCATATTAAATAATAGTAGATATATGTTTATTTTGCACTAATGAATTAGGAAAAACAGACTAATGAAGCAACTGCTGGGAATTTTATGGCATGAGACTTCATGTCTAGAAATTACCTATATAATTTCTTACCACAGATACATTTTACACTACTGATGGTGGTTTTGTAATGTGTGTATATGTACAAACATAAATCCTAACACGTACAGACTCATAGGCCAGCATGTGAAATCACATCCCCTCACAAGTTTTATGTTTGCATGGTTCTTATCATACAGCATTTGAAAACAACCACGTGCAGAAGGAATAATATTTGCATAACTACCCCCAATTGTGTATTGTACCTACCAGAAGTCATTATATAAAGGTGCAATGGAAATCGCACCCAGTTTTGTATTAATTATTTTGTTGGTAGTTTTTATCTGTATCTGTCTTAGGTTTTCAAAAACTTCTGCCATATCTGAAGCATCTTGAATAGTGTAAGAAGAAGGGGCATGATGCAAACATGAGCTCAAATGCAGAGCAACAAACTGGGTCTTCAAGACAACCCTCAAGTGTATTACACTGTTGCATTGCTAGCTGTATTTATTGTACCCAAAGAACTTTCCATGTATCTCGCAGCAAGAAGATCAAACCTACTTCTACAGTCCTGATGTTCATATGGGGGGAAAGGGAAGAATATATAAGGAAAAGAAAGTGATCCAATAGAGATGAAAATTCTGGTGGGATCTCAAAAGGAGGGCCTCTGAGAGCAGTGCATCTCAGGGGAGGGATCAGCTGCCAATACAAGTGGCAGGTAAGACTCAAGATGGGCATAAAGAGTCTACTATTCTCAGTGAAACCAATTAGGTTTTCTTTTAAACTACTGTAATGCCTCTATTGTAAAAAATGTACTTTAGAGTCTACTGTTTCTATAGACTTTCTACAGCTAGGTTGTCCTTGCTATTTTTTTGTGGATTTTAAATCATAAATAAATTATAATATGTGTCCTGCATTTACTGAGAAACTGTCCTGCATTTACTGAGAAAGTAAGAAAATGACTATTCTGGTAATGACTTCTGTGATGCAAGGAGCCAGCAGTACTCCAACACCATGATTCTACCCAAGCATCTATGGAGGTGGTGTAGTCCTGACTTCTGGCAACATTTGACAGACATTCTATCCAGAACGGAGTCCTTTCATAGGGAAGGACATGGGCAAAATATGAATAATCAACACATGCACATAAGATATGTCAAGGTTGTCACTCTTTTTACCAGAAGTTTATAATTCTTGAAGCAGAGAATCTTGAGATGCAATCTTTCTGAACAATATTCCCAAGTAGAAATCCAATTGTTTACGCCATCATAGAAAAGAAGAAGGCATCTGATCAGTCAGAAGAGGGAACAATCTTAACATGCCCTTATTATAGAGTGGTTTATTGTTAAACAATCTGAACACTCCGGATATTGTTTTGCTTTGTTTATAAGTTAAACACAACATCAGATAAAAAATAGTGAATAATAAGTCCAAATTATCAGATCTTTGGCCCAACCTCCCCCCCCCTTTCCCATTCCCAATCTACTTCATATACATCTGTATAGTTAAGCATTCTGAAACGTGTGTGGAGATAAATTGAAACTAAGGAATATTTATGAGTTCAGATCTTTAGGAATCAGGAACCCATGTCTAAAACAGGCTATGGAGATAGAAAGCTCTGTGAAAATATATTGAGGCAGAGTGCAGATATATTCAGCTGCTGATTTTTTAACTATAGTTAAAAGGAATTGATCATGGACTCATAAACTCTATCCTCTCTTTCCTTTTGTCTGAGGCATGGTAATTTTCTTTTACCCCTTTTGTCAGCTTTAAGCATGTTTTATCATTTCGCTTGGTTTTGTTTGCTTCTTTCTAATGTTTATGATTTAATTCATTTTAAAGCTCTGTGTTTTGTTGGCAATTGGTATCTATGTATCTTTTTATATAGAAAGTAAATTGTTCCAAACTCTGTTCCCTTTGGAATGTGAATTTCGATTCACATAACGATTATCTGCAGTGCTATTAACCATGGCTGTGAAATAAGTTACCAAAGTCAGGTTTTTTTTTATCAGGTTTGGAAGTTGAGTCTATTTGACAATGAAGTCCTTTAGCATTAGCTAATGGTGATCTCTTTGCAGATATATCAATAAACCATGCATAAACTGGCAAAGTAAGAGAGGAGGTTGAAGAGGCTCATATGCCTATAAGTTACTCCTTATTTCTTAACTATGATTAAGAGATCAGTAGTGTTGAATCTGCACTAAACATGAATGATAACTTCAGCATAGTCTCTACATGCCACATAATGTGTTGCCATGTTAATGTTTATTCCCTGTAGTTAACAATTCTTAGACACACAAAATTAAATGCAGCACTTAAAAGTTTGAGTCTTGATTCTGGTCAAGAACCAGTCAAGGATCTGAAACTGAAGCATATCAATTAGGCAAATACATAAATATTGGAAGTGTGTTTCCTAATCATGGGGCCCAGAGGAGCAAGCCATCTGATCATCCACTTCTGCCATTAGACAGCAAAATTATTAGGCACACAAAATTTCCATTGCTTCCATTCTGTTAAATATACTTTTTCCACACCACCAACACAGCAGCTAGTATCATCTTAACAGGTTGAAATCCTGATTTTATCATATCAATCTGTAAACAGCAGGGATAACATCTATCAAACAGAGCCTGATGAATTCAGTGCAGTTTTGCTCAGTTTTCTTAAGTTGCCATGATCACTGAATGAAAAACAGGCTAAAGTCATTCTTGCAAAACTATTTTTGTTTTTTGTATCCATATTAATAGTAAATAAATACTGCAATCCTGTTAATTGGAGTTGCTTTTACTATTTATTGTTAATGTTATCTCTTGATTAAGCCTGTTCCTTGTTAATAGGCAGTTTTACAAATCATCTTCAATGTATTCACGGATCCTAAATATTCAAGAGTGATATTAGAACTTAAATCCACATAGAATTTGTCGTTTCTGTTCCCCCTGGTGGTTATTTATGTGAGTGGTCACACATGCCATGTAGCAATGTGTCTTCTCTTTCTGATTAGGAGACAAGATATTTTACAGATATTGCAACAAACACCTATATTTGTAGTAAACAATTGTTTCAATTTTATGAAATTGATTCCTGGCAGATGAACCACAAACACAAATAACATGTTTTCCCCAGTAATTACGTGATCAGAATATTTTAATCACAGTTCAGGCTTTTAAGTTCTACCACTTTCCATTTTGGGTAGGTTCACTCTAAACAACAAAACCAAAAATATGAAGAACGCCTGACAATATATGAACAAAAAAAACATTAATTATGAAATGCTTTCTTTGGAACGATTGCCAATTTCCGCATTGTAAGGGACAACTCTGCCTCCAAACTATTCCAAACATTCATAGAATATTTTGATGTCTCATTTGACAGTTTTATCGTTAGTAAAATGTTATGTTCAACATGACCCAGTAGGAGTAGTACTTTATACGGTACTTACAGTATGCATATGGTAAAGTTGTGTTGAAAGCACAACATTTAAAAAATAGGAAGTAATCTAATACAACTCTTTTAAAACAGGTTTCTTTACATCTCAAACATGAATGATTAAAATAGTAGTAGTATAGTAGACCAAGGTGGTCTGAGCAGAGACAATTATTTTTTAAAAAAACTGATTTGCTCATTTGATTAAAAAAATCCTAATTTTTTAATGCATGAACTTGTGGCCCATTTCTCTGAGGAAAATTGGAGTCAGTGGTCACAGCTGATGCTGTACTAGTGAAGCAAAGGTGGGGATAAAAATGAAACAGCAGCAGATATTACACCGAATTTACCCACAAAGGCCCTTTTAAAAAAATTCCATGCAGTGGAGCCTCCAAGGTTTGCATGCCACTAGGCACCCCCACCTCTTCCATTTTCATCAGTGTCTTCTCATACTTCTTATAGAAACACAACTTCATCCTCAATTTTCATAAAACATGCAACTGGACAGTCTACACAAACACAAACCAAATATGAATATTTTAATTTCAAGATGGAGAAATAATTAGTTTTTACAGTAACATTTATTGTTGAGATTAACTCTTCATTTTACTAGTATCATGAAGTACACAGTGTCCTTTAAAAATACATGGAGATAAGATCTTGGGTGGTAAATTACAATAACATTTGGAAATTTCCCATAATCATAACAGGAATCCTCTCCTTATTTGAAATTACAAGGGATTTTTTAAAGGAATAATATATAAAATCATCCTTTTTAATATGAGACATACATATACCCATGCCCCTCTAGCGCAAACACATAACTCCAGATAAAGTTGATAAGAGCAGCATGTGGTGTGTTTCAATGAGCAGGAGTTACACCTAACAAAATTCAAACATTTGAAAAATCATACAAATTGGTGCAAATTGCTTAGCACCAACTACAAAGTTCACTAGGAATGATCAGAAGAAGCAGCTAATAAAATTTATGTTCACACACAACTCTTCTTAAAAGTGGGAAGTGTGATAATTTAAAGCAGTGATTATTATGATCATTCCAGCGGACTTCTCAGAAAATTGTAAATGGCTGAATTGTCCCTGAGGCAGAAGGCTTACTTTATTTTTCCAAAACAAGATATTTTCTCATTCTTTGCTAGTCTCGATATGCTAAAGAACTACTGTGCAGATCATAATAGTCTGTCTATGAATTGCATGCATTTTATAACTATTTGCAAGTGTTCAGGAATACATTTGATTTAGTGCACATGTGAATTGACATCATTTGTAAGGGTTCCACTTGATTTAGTATTTAAACTTTCTTTGTAGATTTTGTCAAACATGAAAATTTTTTTAGTATTTTCTTTACAAAATTACTCAAGTGAGGAATCAGGAGAAGCACAAGCCAAATAATACTTTCAAAGAAAGAAAAACTATCCTGATGAACAATGCCCACAGTATAACTACCTTCTATTACAAATAGCAGAAAGGAAGTAATGTATACAGACAATGAGAGGCTAAGAGACATTGTTCACAGGATAAATTTGATTAATGGTCACACTGATTTTGTGACAATAATTCTGGAAGGGATTTTGGGCTGAGATGAAACGACGGACAAAAGAGAAGATAGCAACCAGTGCTTCAATGGCTGCCATACAATCCAGTGGTGGAGCTCATCTGACACCACAGGAAGCTCAGGTCGCTTGGACAATTGACCCAAAGTTCATCCCAGAGATTTCTGACTGTGACATCACTACAGTGCATAGGTGAGCTTTTTGATAGGTTCACAGACATTTATGTCACAATCACAAAAAAGTGTATTGAAAGTTGTGCCTTGGGATCCAGCTTAGTTGTATGTGTTATGGGTGCAGGACAGTGTGCATTTTATGATATTTTAATAATTTCAGCGCTCCCTGCACTTTTCAGTCTCTACATTTTAGACAGCCCTAACACAAACACTCTGGTTTCCCAACTGGCTTCTTTTTGTGTGTTGTCCAATGTATGTAGATTCCTCCATCTTCCTGGCCTCAGATACAGTGGTTGTTGCTCCTCTATTTGATTGCCAGATGTCACTGGGGAACAAGATGGGGAGGTTCCTGGATCTTCGGGGCAACCCAGGCACCAGAGAGGAAGCTCACCATCTACACCTGCAGAAGATCAAGAGTCCTCAGTGCCTGCTTCAGATGAAGATTCACCAGCCAGAACTACAGAGAGTTGGCCATGGCCACTGTCATCATCTGAAACACCCAGCAATGTTGGGGAAGATTTTGAGGGATTTCCAACACCAGAGCGGACTCCACGGTGTACAATGGACATACAATCTCCTGGCGATCACTCTCTCAGTAGAACTCAATATGAAAGTGACTCTCTTGAGGAGGGGAATATTGAAATGAATGAAGATCGCCATGGTGTTCAGGCTGTCTCTAGGGATCAGGGTTGGAGAGGGCAAACCCAGCTGACAGAGGGGGAAAAGCTATTGATGGAAATCAACAGTAGGATTGTGCAGCTGCTGGAGAACATAAAGAGAGAGCATGCACAGTCCATGGGTCTCATGTCACAGTCCATGGGCCGGATGGAGTTGCAGCTAGGCATTGTGGCAACATCCACAAGAGCCATTCATAACTACCTGTCTGAGATTTTAACTTTCCTCAAACAACCAAGGACACAGGTCCTTGAAACTCGTATCTCCCAAAGAGCCACCCCTCATGTTGAGTTAACCAGTGCCTCAACGTGGACTGGTGAGGATGCAGTGGCAATGTCCACTGTGTACTTACCAAGAGATGAAGGGGTTAATGACTCTCAAGAAACACCGCAAGCCACAGTGCCTCGTCGCAGTGGCCGAATGCAGAGAGCCATAACCGAGAGGGCATCTTTGCCCATGCCCATGCGTCAGGCAAAAGGGGGAGGGAAGAAGAAATAAATTATCACATGAGGGATAGTATTTTTAAGAGGTTTTTTTTAATGTGCCTGTCCTTTTAATTCTTAGCCATACAGCCATGAATGGCAAAACTTGACCATTTCTACATTTGGCTAACGTTATATTCTGGCTGACTAGATTAGTCTAACATTTTGTAGTTTCTATTTGCATTGTTAACAATGTGTGCTGCTGGTATTTGAAGAACATTTGCTTCTGTTCTTTCACTTTAGCTTCATGAGAACATTTTTTTACACTGTGCCAGACATTCATTGCTTTTCTTACAAATACAAATCATTTCTGGACACAGCTGCTTTTTGAGTTTTCTTTTTCCATGATCCCCTTCCCTCTGAACAAGCATACTGAAGTTCTTGGTAAGTATGTGGATATTGACAATCCCCACCTTAGAAACCGTGTTTGACTAGTCTCTTGCCTGGTGTTTCTGGCATGCTGGCCTGAGGTTAACCTGTAAGTGCCTTTTTGAATCATGATCATTCTTATCCTCTGTGGGTCTGACCAGTTTAATCTCTAGCCCATAGCCAAGCCTATCTTGGCTTGTTTATGCAGTCTACAACATGCCAGGACTCAATTGCAGCATTTGTGACTTATACAAAAATGTGCCAGCAAACTTTTTTAGGCACAGGAATGACATTTTCAGAAGTTTCTTTACTTGTCAGGGTCTTTTGTGGGTAACATGGTTATCCTCTGAGTTTGAATATTTAATAATAAGAAAAATAATATGTGCTTACACCCTTTCAACAATGAACAGTATTTGTAGGAGAAACTATATTTGATAAGATCATAGATATTGAATTATGCAAGTTAAAAGTTGTCACTCTCCTTACAGCCAGACCTCGTCAGAATGTAAGAGTCATGACATGCTGTTGAGTACTGTGCCACAATGTCTGAAAAATAGCTCAGCATCATTATTGGATGTGTTGTAATAAAAATCTCTCTCCTCTCCCTTCAGGCCAGGGAGCTCCAGGCAGATGAATAATACAGTAAGGGCAGAAAAACCAGTTAATATGGTTGGGACTGGGCTGGTTAATATTATGGAACTCCAAATCGACTCTTATATAGATGAAGAATACAAGATGGCCCTCAAGGTGGTATCCTAGATTATTGTTTAAAGATCCCCTTTTCAGGAGCAAATTGATCTTTGAGCGATACCACTGTGTACAGGCCCTGAATAGTTGACCTTTGAACCTCAGTGTTTAAATTGACTTTCTTAGAGTCACCAGAATATATTGTCAAACCCATAAGTAAAACCAAGTTTGTGCATATATCAGTGTTCTGTGTGCATATATCAACGGTCCCCTCTCTGCTCCCTTTCGTTTTGAGTCTGAAGGGAAATAGTCAGGAAGCATTTTGCTGCAGTACAAACCAGCCATGTGTGTTCCCAAGTGAAAGAAATGCTTGTGGCTGCTTTTTGCTAAATGACTGAGCTAATGATGAAATGCAGCTGGTGTGAGCTAACCTTCTGACTGCAGGCACTTTGCAGGCGCAACTTTTGAGTCAAACCCTTGTCCTGAGAGAACCTAGACCCAGTAGCTCTCAGATGAAGAGAACACTTCCAGGGATGTTCTGTCTTGGCCATGTACTCAAATGCATCCTACTTGGCAGGTGTGGCTTTTCACACCTGTATGACTTGCGCCCCATCTGTGCCTGTTTTTATTTATTTTTGTTTGTTTAACATGTTAACAGAAACTTTCGTAAATAAACTCTTTTAAACTGAAGCATGTAAGACTCATTCTCACTGATACAGGAACATACTTTCTTCCAAAAATGGCATTATATTAATAGTGTGATAAAAAGTCCACTTTGACAAATATTTTAAGGTTTAGCTTTCAAAATCTGACACAGAGACAAAATACACAGGTCTTAACGGGAAATGACATAAAATTTCAGAAACACCTAGAAGACTATTTCAGCATAGCTATGCAATATTGTTATATTTTTTTATTTGCCTTATGTCACTTTAAAAGTGTGGTAAAAGCTGAGAATGGAGTCAAGTCAAATTATGTTTTAAAAAAAGTGAAAATTATGCAAATTTTATAATACCAATGAAGTATGGTTGCAAATTGTAATTATTTTTCAGTTTCTTCAAAGAAACAGCATATTTTTTTATTTGAAAGAATGAACTTCTTTCTGAATTTAACACATTTCTTTTAGGGATTTATTTCATCCCATTGTACAGGTAGTCCTCGACTTACAACAGTTCATTTAGTGACCGTTCAAAGTTCCAACTCCACTGAAAAAAGTGACTTATGACCTTTTTCACACTTATGACCGTTGCAGCATCCCCATAGTCACGTGATTAAAATTCAGACGTTTGGCAACTGACTCACATTTATGACGGTTACAGTGTCCCAGAGCCACATGATCATCTTTTGAGACCTTCTGACAAGCAAAGTCAATGGGGGAAGCCAGGTTCACTTAACAACCGTGTCACTAATTTAACCACTGCAATGATTCACTTAACAACTGTAGCAAGAAAAGTCGTAAAATGGGGCAAAACTCACTTAACAAATGTCTTACTTAGAACCATAAATTTGGGTCTCAATTGTGGTCGGAAGTCGAGGACTACCTGTATTACTTTACTATGGTGACTTTTTTAAAAAACAAAGAAGCACACAGTTGCAAGCCATTTAGCACCTAGCAATGCTATCAGAACTGCTGTTGGAGTTTCTACTCAGCCAAAGTATCCAGGCCCTTTTTTTCATACTATCTGGAAGCCAATTTACTTGTCCCATTCCAATTTAAGTTCCAGCTATTCTTATCTACAATTGGAAAGGTGCATAATACACCCACTGAATGAAAGAAATTGTTGGACAAGGGAAAATAAATTGAGAACAGAGGCTGTAAGATCAACAAAAGATAGATGCCAATGATATAATGTGTGGCTGCAATACATGAATGTATCAGAAAATATTTGCAAACTTTTATTGTAGTCAAATCTATTGCTTTGGTCAGACTTTCAGTACAGTCTTGCAAAATCAGTAGCATGGTTCTCATAATTTTGCAGTGATTATATCCATGCTTTTTCAAGTGTCCGTCAAAGCCTCTTCATTGTTTTCCTGCAGCTCTCATTATCTGACTAGTTATAGGGTTATGGCTGTCTGTTTAGTTCTAAAAACAATGAATTGTTTTGTGGTATTTACAGATAATTTACAGACTTTAAGTGACAGATCATTTCAATTTTCAAAATAATTCTAACTTGATCCCTAGAGTATTTTATGGATCGCTGATAGGGCTGGAGAGACATAACATGAAATCTTCCTTCTTGAAGTTCTTGGTGGTGGATATGCCAGCATACCCAAATGTTTAAAATGAAGTCAGTAGATAATATGTTTTACTTCATATCCAAGGGCTTATCCTAGTTTGAAAAAACACAGTTTACTGCTAAATTGAATTAAAATGTATCTTTTAATCTTGCTTGAAGGAGGTAAACAAGAAGTACAAGATGTAGATACTGGCATGATATTTGCTAATGGTTCTGTCAATGTTATAATAACATTGACAGAACCATCAACAACTTAAGAGGCTCCTTTTCCAGAGCAGTTATCCAGTACTAAGAAAACTAACTTCATTAAAGTACCATTGACTTGATCCAGTTAGTCCTATGGGCATAAGGACTATAATGCACACACCAAACTCAACTAGCACAAGATCTTCCCTATTCATTTCAGTAGTTAGGGCATAGTTAAATACCATTGATATTATATGCAAAAATGCTCACAGACCACCTCCAACCATTGGAGGGAAGTAAATAACATCCACATATATAGGCACCACCATGTGCACATTGCATATTCATAAGATCCTAGGCTGGGATGTATTTCTGCACTTAACTAGAAATGGTATATTAAAATCTATTTTCCTTATCCTACTCTAATCCAAATGTTTAGGGAGTGAATGTGTATGCAAACATTGGGAACACTATGATAATGCCTGTACTTTGCATGGGTGAAGCAGCCATTAAAAAATTAAGATAGCTGTTTTAAGCATTAAGATGCCATTTTTTCTTTCCCACAAAGTAATTTGTAGAGCAGTTATTCTAATTTTCACTGAAAGAAAGAAAGAAGAATGGTCAGGAAAACTTACATTTTAAATTCATTTTGCTAATGAGGTAGAAGTAAGAAATTTGATAAGCTATAATCTAGCTGTTATTCAATTTTTTAGGTATACATATTTTCCGTGTATACAAGTCCTAGGTTAAGAAGAGTTGTGTGTTAATTTTATTACCATTTCCTAGATTTTTTTTCAAAATGGATGTCCATAAGTGGTGCTTGTAATTTAATCTGACTGAATGTTAATATAAAAGGTATTGCAAAGAAAATATTATTAGTATAGGTTGAATCCTAGTCTGTAAAGAGGCTTGGTCTTATTATTAGTGTAAAGGAATGGTTTCACACAACTGTAATGCTGTATTTCAACTGCAGTCTAACTCTTGATGTAAGCATTTCTCTTGTATCTTTAAAAATAACACTCACAGCAGTTCCCTTTGTTTTGATATATGGTTATAATTAGGTGTACCTTGACAATACTACAAGATCCAAATTTACCATATTGCAAAAAAGGTAGATAAAATTGATGCGGTTGAGATCTATTTTGCATTGAGGCCAAGATTCATGACAATTTTGTCTATTATAGTCTCTTTCCTTTTCTCCAGCCCAGATCAGTTTTTCCACCTTTTGTCCATTATGAAGTCATCATACCATGACTGCTGTCATGGTCTCAAATTTATAATTTGATAGCAGTACTCAGCATACACTTTAAAGATTTGTTGTCAGATTCAGTAATTGAATCTGATTCTATGGTTATTCTCTCATGACAGCTCCCTGATGGACAAACGCACAGTTGTATTTCAGGCTGAAATAAAATGGTTCATAAATAGCAGTATGGTTATGAGAATTCGTTGTGAGAGACTGATTGTCAGGCTCATAGGAAAATTCTCATTGAAGCTTTCAAAGCCCCCTCATTGGACCTAAATAAAATCATTTTAATACTCAGAATATTAATACTTACTACAGAAGTGCCAAATAGCCTAACGTCCGTATTTGATAGTAAAGCAGTAATATATAGGGCACTCAAAATGCCTACTTTCGTTTAAAAATTCAGTAACATTCTCATGACTACTGTGTGGAACAGTTCTCTGCAGATATACTATTTCTAAAGGTTTTCTTTCCATTTCTATATAGATATTTTCCCTTCACATTTTGAAGGTTTGAAGAAGAGGATTGTTTTTCAAGTCACACTAAGTAAACATTAAATGCATGCAGGCTTAAAACTAAAGCATGCATGTTACGCAGCAGCAATAAAATTGCTCGGCTTGCACGACTTACAATGTTCAAGCATTGCCTTGTTAAAATGCCAAAATCCCCTTTTTCTTTGCATCTTTAAAAAAGTTAAATTATATTTTACATCGCAACATTTAATTTTTTCAGTCTATGGACAAGTTAAATTTATTTTAGCATATAATTTCTGTGTTACAGATAAAGCTGATGAAATAGTGCCAGTTTCCAAGCCATCGAGAATTCCAGAAAATGCAGTTGTGGACTCCAGAGTGGCAACAATTAAACAACGACCTTCTAGTAGATGTTTTCCCTCAGCTACCGATATGAATGTGAGTGGTGTCTATAATAAATTTCCTTTAAATTACGGGGGCTTTGATTCAGTAAGGATTTTTTCCCCAAATTCCTAATACGAAAAAGTGCTCTGATGTTAATTATTCTGGGGATTCTGTAATGACTACTCAATATGCACTCAGCACCTAAGCTTATTCCTCTTAAATTCACCATATTTTATGCAATATTATGATAAAGAACATGACAACATAAACTGGCACTAAACAGCAGCAATAATTTTAAGGGACATATACTGTATATCCTTCCATGATCTTTTTAAAAAAAAATATTTCTATATTTGTAACTTTCAGTTCAGTGGTATTCATTATTATTTGCATGAGATAAACTCATGTGTATACAATAATATAACATAAAATATCCTCTTTTCATACATTGATGTTGTATTATTTCCTCTTAAACTAAATATTCAAGTCATCCCTTTAGATATTTATTGTATTTGTTGGTTTATAATAATTTTATGCCACATGTTATTGAGATTGAATTCAACTGCTATCTCTCTAAACAAATAAGGATCTGGTGTGAAAAATTGGAGCAAAACAGATACAAAACACTCTAGAAGAACTATATCTCAGTAATAAAAATCCATAGTACCTCCAGGCATAGCCAGAAATAGTCTTATTCCAAAACCTAGATAGTCATAAGAAATCAGCATTAGAAATATTGAATTTGATGGATTCATATTCTGACTTGGTATAAAGCAATTTGCTAAGTAGTTGATACCAATTACAGTTTATTTGTGAATATAAAACATTGTTTTAATTATGAAGTCATTAATGAGGCCACTAAGAGATCAATATCCTACACAATGTCTTGTTTCAGAACAGATAAGAAAAATATATACTTTCTTTAGAAAAGTATATTTATAGTTTCTCTTTTCTGTCTTCATTTTTTCCCAACACTCTTTTTTTAACTGGATTAAAAAGCATATTTGGACATGTGGTTATGACTTATTTTGCAATACATTTCTAGTTATGTACGCTGCCAAAAAGATTAATTATCCATGTGAACTATGGGTGACTAGAAAGTATGAGTTTCATAATGCACTCAGTCTCAGGCTGTAATGAAATAATTTTTAGGGCCAAGAGCTGATGCAGGATTGTCAGACCACTTCAGTTTTGCAACATCAGCATGTACAAAGGTTTTGTGTTGCTGTTGAGAATTAAATCTAAAGTCTTATAATGGATAGCATTCAGTTATGTCCATTCTCCTTCCTTAAAATTAAGTACAAGGATTCTGGGTCCACCCTAGATTCCTACATTTCAATAAATACTAAGATTGGGTAGGATTCCATTACTAAATGCGATGTTTAATTTGACCATTGTGGCAGGATTTGGCTTCTAGAAAGAGCCACAGAAAATTACCTGAATTCTCTTTGCAGCTTTTAGTATAAATATGTAGATTCAAAGTGCATTTAGAGAGGAATAGATTAATAAAGCAAAAGAGCATTTAGATTTGGCATGAGGAAAATAGAGGTTGCTATTTTTGGTAATCCCATCTCATTATCACTTGTCAGTATCTTGGATCTCAGTAATAATTAGTATGATAACATCCTTTAGGAATGGCTTTTATAATATAATTATGATGAACTTGAGTTTCCACAGAATTGTTTGGCTTCTGTTTTACCACTAAGCCTTGGCTATCACAGTAACAGGAACCAAAGAGAATAGAAACATTCCATTAACAGATGGGTGGGAGGTTCACTTTGATTTCTTGAGTAATTTTGAAGTCACTTCTGGTAGTGTCCTATTTTTCTTTGAATAACTTGCTGATGTTTAATGTGATTCATATCTCCCTCTTCCTTCTCCTCTTCTTCTACTACTATATCTATTTATTTTGAAACTGACATTTTTTCTTATGACGCAATACTTGCTATTAGCCACAGTGTGGGTCCTTTGTTTGGCTTCTGTGTACAAGTACTTATGGCCTATTTTTTCTTCCTCTCCAGGGTATTTTGCACTTTCTTCACATGTATTATATCAGATACATTGCCTCTAAGGGAAAAATTGAGTTTTGTGTCTGGACAAGAGGACAGCCACAAAACCTTCAAAATTAAAACCCCAAAAGTCAACTGTTCTTGGGACATAGAGTAAAACTGCCCTGTCAGAAACCCATGAAACGTATTTCCCCCATGACGTCTAGAATAGAATAGAATAATAGAACAGAACAGAACAGAACAGAACAGAACAGAACAGAACAGAATAGAATTCTTTATTGGCCAAGTGTGATTGGACACACAAGGAATTTGTCTTGGTGCATATGCTCTCAGTGTACATTCTATGCAGCATTGATGAGACAAGTTGCACTTCAAACCGAAAATGTGTGCGGATTCAACAATACTAATATTGGTAGGATAACTACGGTATGGCTGTGCTGTTTGTAGTGTTGTTCCCGAAGATATCTGTAGGTATTATCAGCAAAATATTGCTGTATGACAACGATTATAGGGCTAATCAAAAAGGTATAGAGAAAGTTCAGGAGAACAGTGCCCAATTCTTTCTGCACTTGCTGTTCTTCTACTATTCATAACTGTGCCTAAGTAGATTCTGTTGTGCATTACTAGAATATGAGTACATATGAATTTTAAATTCCTCTGGAAATTTCTCATTCAAATATGGAAAGCTATTCAGAATCAGCGAGAAGTCTTTCGTTTCCAACATAGTAGAAAACAAAAAAGCATTAAAATCCTGCTTCTGAATCTAGTCTAATTAGACTGGAATCCATCCTAATCTTCAGATGGTATTAAAGTTTGGGGGTGGCAAATAATTTAATCAGTGGAATGAGGTGCCTCCAGAGGTTGCAGGTGCTCCAACACTGGAGGTTTTTAAGAAGAGAGTGGACAACCATTTGTCTGAAATGATATAGGCTTTCCTGCTTGAGCAGGAGGTTGGACTAGAAGACCTCCAAGGTCCCTTCCAAATCTGTTATTCTGTTATTCTGCTTCTGCTAGCCGAACAGAATATGAAATGCTTTGCAAAAGGGAGAGAATGATAAACACCTAAGGGGGGTGAGTGAGATACAAGATTGCATCCTGTACTCTACCGCTTTTTCTCTTCGTCCTCTCATAGGGAATGAGTTTCTTCTAGATGTCTTCCTGCTACAAGTGGTAGCAGAGTGCTAAAAGCAAGAAACAAAGAGACTATGGCTCAGATTTTTCGAATTGCTTAAAAAGCACCAAGCTCTTATGGCAATTAATGACTCACACATTTTAGTACTCGGATAACCTCATGTGCACAGATGACAAGACAACTTACCAGGTTAACATATAGCAGGGCTAAACATCTATAACCATGATGGCGAACCTATGGCACGCGTGCCACAGGTGGTACACAGAGCCCTCTCTGCAGGCACGCCAGCCATCGCCCCAGCCCAGCTCCACTGTGCATGTGCGCGCCTCCCACCGGCCAGCTGGTCTTCGGGTCTCTGCCGTGCATTCGCGGGGCGGGGCATTTCCACGTACTGCGCTGGGGAAAGAAATTGGAATAGATCGGAGAAGGCACGGGAGGAAGGATTCCAGGAGGAAACTAGCGCGCGCTGGGGAAAAAAATTGGGATAGATCGGAGAAGGCATGGGAGGAAGGAATCCAGGAGGAAACTAGCGCGTGCTGGGGAAAGAAATTGGGGAGATCAGGGATCGCCCCGCCCCGGTTTTGGTGCTAGCAGGCCTCCCTGAAGCCTCCTGGGACTAAAAATGGGGCGTGGGGGGTACAGCGCCCCCCTTCCCGTTTTTGGTCCCAGGAGGCTTCAGGGAGGCCTGCTAACACCAAAACGGGCTGCGGGGGGTCACCCGTGCATGCGCGAGGGGCGGGGGAGCACGGGGGTCACCCACGCATGCATGGGGGGGCCTGCAGGGCAGCATTGCATTGGGGGCGGCACACACGCACACGCTGTCGCGCGCATGCACGCTTTTTTGGCACCCGAGGAAAAAAAGGTTAGCCATCACTGATCTATAAAGACCTTCCTGTGTTCTATCCTAGTTTCTGCATCTTTTTAGAAGGCAAAGCATTGAAGGTTCTCATTAAGTTGACAGTAAAGCAATTACTTTTTCCTTACCCGCTCCCCTGCAAAAGGGGATAAAACTAGATAAAACCATTCATAGTTCAGGTAGCTTTTCCTTCTTCAGACATCTAAAGATTATTGCCTCTTCACACAGAGTGCTTTTTCACTGTGAAAGAAGAATCGGAGAGAATTTGTTCCTCACCTTTTTCTGAATTAAAAAAAAAAGTGATTTGGTTCTTCATACATGGATTGAAAGAAATTATTGTTTATTTTTCCTTCCATGCACCGTAAAGGTTTATACAAGGGTAGAACATTCCAGAAGGATGAAACTTTTGGGGCCTAAGTAGCAAGGCTTTGCATGATCAGCTCTTCTTCTCTGACACTTTGTCCATGACCTCATTCAGCAACTAAAGAATAGCATGAGGACAATCTAGCCATTGGGGAAAATTCAGCTCCTCACTCATGTTATAGGTCAGCAGGATGGGGAGAAGATGGACTCAACAAAGCAAAGCACAGAAGAAATATAGATGGTTTCATGTAAAATAAATGCTAAATGTCAAAGCACAACTTAAATATTGTATGTTAAATCTTTTAACATTTTTTTTTCCTAGTCCATGTATGAAAGGCAAGGGATTGCTGTGATGCCACCAACAGTACCTGGAAGTCCTCAAGGCCCATTTCTGGGTGTGCCACGAGGTACAGTAAGAAGACAAAAATCAATAGGTAAGATATTATATGCACATCAGTAAGGAATACTAACTTTTTAAATAATAAATTGCTATTACATGAGAATATCAATTTATTATTATGTTTGTCTTTAACCCTGACTGATTATTAGCTGGAACTAATATTTTTTAAAAATGTCATAATGGATTGTGATGATTAGAACTTTAGTTAATACAATGAAAGAACTAGTTTTTGGTGTTCTGCTGGAAAATGTTATTCAACATCCTATGCAACCTCTTTTTCTGATTAATACTTAACTTCTAAGTTTCCAGCATGAAATTTAGAATCTCATTCAACATTTAGCAGCCTTAATGCATCGGTCCTTATAATATTTGGATAAACATTTCACAGTTCCTCTAAATTATGCTTTTTGTCATGCATTATGAATTGTTTTATTTTCTTTCATGCATAGCAACCTGTTCCTTAATGGCCGCAGTGCATAAATACATTTTTTTTAAGTGCTTCATTTTCTTTTTAATTTTGCATGATCTCTTTTTATGCATGCTTTAGAAAAAGAACAACTGTCTGCAGGAATTTACAAGGTTCAGTACACAAAAGATAAATGAAAAGTCCCTGAATCAAGTTCTAGTACAGGGAAATACTACAATAGACATATTATAAAACTGTATGATGCACAGTATGAATAATATTACATTTATTTTATATGTGATTATGTTGGATTGAAAAGAAATGACAAATTAAACATTATATCTTTTTTTAAAGGGGTAACAGAAGAAGAGCGGCAATTTTTGGCTCCTCCCATGCTCAAATTTACTAGAAGTCTATCAATGCCAGATACTTCAGAAGATATTCCCCCTCCACCACAGTCTTTACCTCCATCACCACCACCTCCTTCTCCTTCTCTTTACAACTCTCCCAAATCTCCACTATCTAGAATGTATGGCACAATTAAGCCTGCTTTTAATCAGAATCCAGGTTCAAAGATAGCTGTTTCAGGTAGGTCTGAAAACATGGGGACTGTGATCAGAGACAAAGGCATATATTACCGGAGAGAAATGGACCGTTATTCTCTAGATTCTGAAGACTTATACAGCAGAAATGCCGCAACTCAGGCCAACTTCAGAAACAAGAGAGGTCACATGCCAGAGAATCCTTACTCAGAAGTTGGAAAAATAGCCAGCAAAGTGATGTATGTTCCAGCCAAACCAGCCCGACGGAAGGGAATGCTAGTGAAACAGTCTAATGTTGAGGACAGTCCAGAAAAAACTTGCTCCATTCCTATTCCAACCATTATTGTGAAAGAGCCATCTACCAGCAGCAGTGGGAAAAGCAGTCAAGGAAGTAGCATGGAAATCGACCCCCAGTCTTCAGAGCAACCAGGACAGCTGCGACCCGAAGACAACTTGACGGTCAGTAGCCCCTTTGCAGCTGCCATTGCTGGAGCAGTGAGGGATAGGGAGAAAAGATTAGAAGCCAGGCGCAATTCTCCAGCTTTCCTTTCCACAGATTTGGGAGATGAGGATGTTGGATTAACCCCTCCAACTCCACGTATGAGACAGTCTAAGTTTAGCGATGAGGGGCTCTTTGGTAACGAAGAGGGTCTCAGGCAGCTTGTATCGCCATCTCCTATCCCAGCACCTAGAGAGACTGAAAATATTTTCAATGGCAGCGAATCAAATAACCAAAATAATGCAAGGACACCAAACTCTTCAGTCCAAACCACAGCGAGTTCTGAAAACAGTGCATTGACAACCCCAAATGCTGGTTTAGATAATTATGTTCATCCCCTGACAGGGAAAATACTGGACCCCAATTCCCCTTTAGCCCTTGCCCTCTCTGCCAGGGACAGAGCCATGAAAGAGCAAAGCCAGCCGATTCCAGGGAAAGGAGACTCCAGCAAAGCAGATCTTAACAAACCCCTTTACATTGATACAAAGTTGAAGCCCAGCACTGAAGCTCCATTCCCAGCAACAGCTACCATTGCTAGGCAAAATACACGTGGCCCACTAAGGCGCCAGGAGACGGAGAATAAATATGAGACAGATGCAGCAAAAGAAAGGAGGTCTGAAGAGAAAAAGAACATGCTAATAAATATTGTGGATACCTCGCAACAAAAGTCAGCCGGTCTGCTCATGGTTCATACGGTGGACACAGCACAAGTCAGCGATAACCCTGAAAAAGAAGAGAAAAGTGCTGAGATGGAGGTGAATGTTGAAAAGCCTCCGTCGGAGATGCAGGAAGAGACAGAAGCGGAAGAAAGTGGATTGGATGACCCTGGCCTGCTTCCGCCACCGTCCCCGTCCTGCAAAACAATTGTAGCTGTTAGCTCCATCGATGATCCGATCATTTTGCCATTTCGTATTCCTCCTCCCCCTTTAGCTTCGGTTGATCTTGATGAAGACTTTATCTTTACTGAGCCATTACCCCCTCCTTTAGAGTTTGCTAACAGTTTTGATATTCCTGATGACAACTCAGTCCCAGCCTCTGTCTCGGCCCTAACAGACTTGGTCAAACAGAGAAAAAACGGAACTCCGCCTGCTTCATTTAACCCTATCCAGCCCTCAGATTCATTAGACGGTAAGAAATCAGGGGGTCTTTCAAACTGTTTGCCTCCCTCATTTTTGCCACCCCCTGAAAACTTTGATAATGTCCCTGACTCTGGGATTGAAGAGGTGGACAGTCGAAGTAGTAGTGACCATCAACTAGAGACAACCAGCACTATCTCAACTGTGTCCAGCATCTCTACCTTGTCCTCTGAAGGTGGTGAGAACTTGGATACTTGTACAGTCTATGCAGATGGGCAAACATTTCTGGTGGACAAACCCCCAGTACCTCCTAAGCCAAAAATGAAGCCCATAATCCACAAAAGCAATGCACTTTATAAAGACGCGCTCATTGAAGAAACTGTGGATAGTTTTGTTATTCCTCCTCCAGCCCCGCCTCCTCCTCCAATCAGCGCACAGCCCAGTATGGCTACAGTTGTACAGCAAAGGACCTCTAAGCTCTGGGGCGATGTCACAGAAATTAAAAGCCCAGCTCTCTCAGGCCCAAAGGCAAATGTTATTAGTGAACTGAACTCAATACTGCAGCAAATGAACAGAGAAAAATCCTCAAAGCCAGGAGAAGGATTGGAGTCCCCTCCAGGGACAAAAGTTGCCAGTCTCAGTACAAGGTAAATGCAACTCCCAAGTTTTTAAAACATTTCTATTGCTTGCAAGTTTGAACTTATCTTGCTTGTACTGCACACTGAGACGTAATTGTGCTGAATCATATTTAAATATAGTAATTCCAATATGTTCTCTTTTTCCATTCCTATCTATTGAAAAGTTAAATGCATAATAAGCTAGCCTTTTCCCTTATGAATGTAGATACAGTGCATTCAGAAAGTATTCAGACCCCCTTCACTTCAATTTTGTTATGCTGCAGCCTGATTCTACAGTTCTTGAAATTCATTTTTTTCTCATTAATCTACACTCAATAGCTCATAATGACAAAGTGAAAATGGAATTTTAGAAATGTCTGTAAATACTAAAAAGAAAAAAAACTGAAATATCGCATTGGCTTCAAATCCTTTACTCAGTACTTCGTTAAAGCACCTTTGGCAGCAATGAGAGCAGGGGTGTCAAACTGGCGGGCCACAGGCCAGATGCGTCATGTGCAGGCCACGGCCCCCCCAGCTCCGCGAAGGGGAAAAACGTCGCGATACATCACGTGACAGCAACGTGATGCTGTGAGTTTGACACCTGTGAATTAGAGCCTCGAGTCTTTTGGGCTTTGACTTCATGGCTTTTGCTCTGCTACGGTATGCATTGTCAGCTGTGAGGCCTTCTATAGAGAGGTGTGTGCGTTTTCAAATCATGTCCAATCAATTTAATTTACCACAGGTTGATGCCAATCAATGTTGTAGAAACATATCAGCAATGATCAAGAGAAATGGGAGGCACCTGAGCTAAATTTCAAGTGTTGTTGCAAAAGGTCTGAATATTTATGCCAATGTGATATTTCAGTTTTTTTCTTTTTAATAAATTTACAGACATTTCTAACATTCTGTTTTCACTTTGTCATTATGGGGTACCGAGTGTAGATTAATGAGAAAAAAATGAATTTCAACAACTGTAGAATCAGGCTGCAGCATAACAAAATTGACAGAAGTGCACTGTAAATACAGCTAGAGATATAAAATATGTAAGTAGAGGCTGAGATCCTAAGGTTTAATTCTATATATAAATCAAAGTTTTTCTGATTCATACTACAATCCAGAACCTGATCCTGAAAATCTAAGTGCTCTTTGGAATAGCATGGAGTGATGTAAAAGATAATGGGGAAAGAAATTATAATCCCACCTGAGCATACAGAAATGTTTTCTAATCATACCTGGAGCTGTTTTATCCATTTTTTACAAAGAACATTTATATTTTAGCTATGCTACTACCCACTACAAATTAACTTGTTTGAAACTTGTGTGAAATGTTTATTTTATAGGTGTAACTATCTATTAATACATACTCACAAAAATGATCCACCGCTCCTTTGCTTGTTTGCTTATTTCTTAAGGCATTGTATAAGTTTAACCAGTTCAGTTGTTTTAATTTATACAATAGTTCAGAGACTTGAATATATATTAAGGGAGTTGAATTAGTTGGATTGAACTGTTTGGATAGGCCTAGCTATGAAACCTGACTCTGAGGCTTTTATAGACTGACCTATTATTGTTAAGAAGGTAAACATTTGCTAACTGGAACTTGTCAGACAGATCGGAATCCGCTCTATTTCTGAACAATTTATTTTATGGTTAACTTTTGGATAACAAAGCTTATTGAAGCTTATTGAAGTTACAAAATTTCTAGAGACTTTGGAGAGGCCCATTCATTTGGTGATGACTAGCATCAAAACTTAGTCAAAGAAAGTATAATCCAAGACACAGGAATATCACATTAATATATGAAAACAAAAATTCTGTATCCCAGGCTGATTTATTTGAGGTGTTCCATGTGAGTCTTTTACCAGATGGTGCCAAACATTAAATGACAGAGAAGTGGCACGAATGCTTCTCCAGTTTCCTGCACATCTTATAGAAATACCCTAAACGGAGCCTAACCCTAACCTTAACCTTAACCCTAACCCTAGAATAGGGGTTGGCAACCCACGGCTGTGGAGCCGCATGTGGCTCTTTTAACCCTCTGCTGCACTCCCTCCTTTCATTCCTCTCTCCCTCTGCTGCAGAGAGAAGTGGCCAATGCCATTGCTGTTGCTGCCTCCATGGCCTGTTTGCTGCTCTCGCAGCACCTTGCGCAGCACAGTGAAATTTAGCATGCTTCACAATGGGGGAGATGGGGTGACCCTGCCCCACTCGCCCCTGGCAACAGCAGCGGCATCGGCCGTGGCGCAGGACAGGCCAGTGTCTTGGGGCGGAGAGCAGGTCACGCATCTCCCCGAGCGACTGAGGCACATCCAGCACCAACAAAGGCTGGAAGTAACCACCCACCGTTTCCTGCTGCAGTCTGTCGGGCAGCTAGAGAGAGACAGAGAAACACACAGGGAGAGACAGAAACAGAGAGAGACACACACACACACACACAGAGAGAGAGAGAGAGAGAGAGAGAGAGAGAGAGAGGTGAACAACACACCTGAGGCCAGGTGTGGCAAGAGGTGACTGGGAGGGGAGGGGTGATGTGGGGCCGAACGTGGCAAATAATTTAACAACCAGTTCTCTGTCCTAATGACCGGCTGGGTAGGCGTGACTGGGGGGGTGTCATGTGACTGGGTGTGAGTGAGTGACATTGAGTTGGCCACGCCCACCCAGTTACACCAGTTGTTAAATTATTGCCTCCCGGTGTTTTCTTTTCTGTGGGAAACGGGTCCAAATGGCTCTTTGAGTGTTTAAGGTTGCAGACCCCTGGCCTAGAAGCACAATTACTGAATTTTTACAAGAGTTCCTTTACCAAGTAGGGTGGAGGTCAGAATTTTTAATGGCCCCAGTTCTAGCTATACTTCACTGTATTTTTCAATGTAGTGATGGGATGCATTCTTCTAGAATGCTTCCTGTGATATACAGTATATTTATGTAACATAGTCTGCAGCTTGTGGCAGATTTAACCTGCAATCTACACTTACTCAGTTACATCCTAATTAAAAAAAAAACAAACAACTTTGAAACAGAAAAATAAGAGTTTACATGTTTTAGAAAACTTGAGTTGTGTTTTACTATGATAGGAACTCTTAATTGATCCAAAAGTGGCTATAATACCTTCTTATTTATATACTTGTGCTGTAATCGGGTAAGTTTTTTTTTAAACACTTTTCTTGCTTTAAGGAAAGAAAGAAGACTTTAAAAGAATAAAAATGGTTAAAAAGAGACAAGAAAATGTTGATAATGCATAGAAAGCAATGTGGTGTTTAAACACAGCATTACATTTTGACCACATGAAATAATATTACTTTGATGCCCAGCTTGATATGCATCATCAATTCAGGATTGTAAATTCAGGATCGCATTATCTTTCCATCATAAATCATGTTTTCCTAATCCCATGCCTTGTAAATCCTTCGTTCTTTATATTTGTATATATTTATATTCCAATTTTGGATTTGAATTTCAAGTTCACATTCATATGTTTAAGCCACATTGGAAAATATTGTATAAAAATAATAATTTCTTAGTTGCTAGTATATGAAGTGTAATGTTAAAAAAAATCAAAATATTGGTGATTTATTAAATCATAATCATTGTATACTTTATCTCGAACATCCTTGATAATGGAAATAACACCTTTTGCTGTTTCAATCAAGAAGCCAGTAATTTACTAGATCCTTCTACTCATTCTGAATTCTCTGCTTTATGCAGTTTAGTATATATTCAGTACTAAGTATAGAAAGGGATTTGGGTTCCTGTTTAACTGACATAAATCCTTGTATAATTATTGTGTAGGTTGTTTTATATGTACTGAGAAGTGCCTTAATGTTTCTGTTCATCTGTTTTATAAAAATGGTTATTTTAATAATGATGTATCTAAATGCCATCTTGAATAACTACAATTACTTTTTCTTATGGTAATTGACAAAATTTCTACCACATGAACAATTATTGCAGTAGAGCTAATACAGCTTTTATCTATCCCTTCAACTAAATATTGATATACTAAAAATAATCAAGTCAGGAAGAAATATGGCATGAAGTTGGGGGGGAAATATGTGTTTGCTGCAAAGAATTTGAGTCACATATATCTACCAAACTAAACTATTATATATAAGCTTGTAATGCTTTTTATGTTCAAAAGTTATACCGGGTTTCACCGAAACTAGGACCTGTCCGGATAATAAGCTCAATTGGGCTTTCAAGCGCATGCGCTAGAATAAGACCCCCTGAAAATAAGCCCCCCCAAATACTTAGACGCATGCGCAGCTGCCGCGCAAACAATACGACATGAGGAGGTGAGGCAGGAAAGGGAGGGGGAACATGCCCCATGCGCTCCACACGCACCTGCCATCCACAAACCCTAGCTCGCGCACCCTTTCTCTTAGTGGCAGCTGCAAAAAGAGCGGCCGTAAAAAAACTCTTCCCAGTCCTAGCCCTGTCGACCTGGGACTGGGGGTAGGGGGACTGGCACTGGAGCTCCAAGCAGTGGCCGGTGCAGGCTGTCTGCACAGCCATGAAGCGGGATCGGCATGGCTGGTTCTTGCCTGCAGCATTGCCGGCGAGGATCGGGTCAGAGCCGCTGCCACCTGAGATCAGCAGGCCAGATTCGGTGAGCCGGATGCACCACTGCCACTCAGAAGAAGAGAGAAAGGAGGTGCTGCGAGAGAGCCCATTTCTCATGTTCTTCTCCTCCCGGGTGGCGGCAGCACGTTCAGCTCCCCGAATCTGGCCTGCCGATCTTGGCCGGCTCAGTGGCTTTTATTATTTATTCGGAATCAAGCCAGCCTCTCAGCGTAGCCCAGTGCCGAATCCCGGCTCCTTTTCAGGGCAGGCAGGATGCTCAGGGGACGCGCATCAGTTGCTTTTCCTTGGGGGGGATAGCCAGAAACCCAGCGGCGTCCTCCAAGCAGAAGGAGACAAATTTCACCAAGGCTGGGCTGCATTGTCTGCCAAAGCGGCAGGGTTGTCTAATGCTCCAGTTGGAAAGGACGTCGGGGGTGTGAAAGGGTGGCGGCGGGGGGGGGCGGGCGAGAGATAGCCATGCACTCTCTTCCCAATGATTTATTTAAACAGCCAAGCGCCGCCAGGAAGACTTTTTCGCCTGCCAGTTGGAGCAACGGACAGACCCCGCTTTGCCTTCTGCGAATGACCAGCGCCCAACTAACTAAGTCTGGGGGAAAGCCGCAGATGGGGAAAAGGGGCGCGCGCAGGGAAGGTCGTTTTGTCTGTGGCGGAGTTTCCTGTTGGGCTGCGCGGGCTCCGGAATCTTCAGAATTAATGGAGCCTGCGAGGACAGACCAAAACCGAAGGCAACCCCAACCTACTCGCTCTCTCACACACACACATGCACACACGCGCGCACGGACACACACACACACACACAAGGAAACTCCACCGCAGACAAAATGACCCTCCCTGCACGTGCCCCTTTTCCCCATCTGCGGCTTTCCCCCAGACTTAGTTGGGCGCTGGTCGTTTGCAGAAGGCAAAGTGGGGTCTGTCCGTCGCTCCGACTAGCGGGCGAAAAAATCTTCCTGGTGGCGCTTGGCTGTTTAAATAAATCATTGGGAAGAGAGTGCACAGCTATCTCTCCCCCCCCCCCGCCCCCCACCCATGAGCCCCCCCCCCCTCCTGGCCTCACAGGCTCCGTTAATTCCAAAGATTCTGGAGCTCGTGCTGCCCAACAGAAAACTCTGTCGGACAAAATGACCCTCCCCGCGCGCGCCCCTTTTCCCCGTCTGTGGCTTCCCCTGGACTTAGTTAGTTGGGCGCTGGTCGTTTGCAGAAGGCAAAGTGGGGTCTGTCCGTGGCTCCGACTGGCAGGCAAAAAAGTCTTCCTGGCGGCGCTTGGCTGCTTAAATAAATCATTGGGAAGAGAGTGCACGGCTATCTCTCTTCACCCCCCGCCACCACCCTTTCACGCCCCCCGACTTCCTTTCCAAGTGGAGCATTACACAACCCTGCCGCTTTGGCAGACAATGCAGCCCAGCCTTGGTGAAATTCGTCTCCTTCTGCTCGGAGGAGGACGCCGCTGGGTTTGCAGCTCTCCACCCCCACTTCCCCCCCCAAGGAAAAGCAACTGATGCACGTCCTCCGAGCGTCCCGCCTGCCCTGAAAAGGAGCCGGGATTCGGCGCTGGGCTATGCTGAGAGGCTGGATTGATTCTGAATAAATTATAAAAGCCACCGAGCTGGCTGAGATTGGCAGGCCAGATTTGGGGAGCTGAACACGCTGCCGCCGCCCGGAAGGACAAGAATGTGAGAAATGGGCTCTCTCGCAGCGCCTCCTCTCTCTCTTCTTCTCCCGAGTGGCAGCGGTGTGTCCGGCTCACCGAATCTGGCCTGCTGATCTTGGGCTTCCAGCTCCTGCCATGCCCGGCGAGGGGGGGGGGGAGAAGAGACGGCAAGGGGAGCCCTGTCTCGCTCCATGCTTCTCGCTTCTCTGCTGCCCCACCCCTCCCCACCTGCCACTCCCCCTCGCCGGCCGAGATCGGCAGGCTAGATTCGGGGAGCTGAACGCACTGCTGCTTCCTGGGAGGACAAGAATGTGAGAAATGGGCTCTCTCGCAGCATCTCCTGTCTCTTCTTTTCCCGAGTGGCAGCGGTGTGTCCAGCTCACTGAATCTGGCCTGCTGACCTCGGGCGGCAGCGGCAGCGGCTCTGACCCGATCCTCGCTGGCAATGCGGCGGGCAAGAACCGGCGACGCCGAGCGTCCTGCCTGTCCTGAAAACGAGCCGGGATTCGGCGCTGGGCTACGTTGAGAGGCTGGCTTGATTCCGAATCAATAATAAAAGCCACCAAGCCAGGCGAGATTGGCAGGCCAGATTTGGGGAGCTGAACACACTGCTGCTGCCCGGGAGGAGAAGAATGTGAGAAATGGGCTCTCTCGCAGTGCCTCCTCTCTCTCTTCTTCTCCCAAGTGGCAGCGGTGTGTCCGGCTCACCGAATCTGGCCTGCTGATCTCAGGCTTCCAGCTCCTGCCATGCCCAGCGAGGGGGGGAGAAGAGACGGCAAGGGGAGCCCTGTCTCGCTCCATGCTTCTCGCTTCTCTGCTGCCCCACCCCTCCCCACCTGCCACTCCCCCTCGCCGGCCGAGATCGGCAGGCTAGATTCGGGGAGCTGAACGCACTGCTGCTTCCTGGGAGGACAAGAATGTGAGAAATGGGCTCTCTCGCAGCATCTCCTGTCTCTTCTTTTCCCGAGTGGCAGCGGTGTGTCCAGCTCACTGAATCTGGCCTGCTGACCTCGGGCGGCAGCGGCAGCGGCTCTGACCCGATCCTCACTGGCAATGCTGCGGGCAAGAACCGACCACGCCGATCCCACTTCATGGCTGCGCAGACAGCCCACACCGGCCACTGCTCGGAGCTCCGGCGCCAGTCCCCCTCCCCCCAGTCCCAGGTCGACAGGGCTAGGACTGGCAAGAGTTTTTTTGCGGTGGCCATTAAGAGAAGGGGCGTGCGAGCTAGGGATTGCGGGAGCGGCCTCTGCGAGGCCGTTCCGCGTGGATGTCAGGTGCGTGTGGGGCATGTTCCCCCCTTTGCCCTCCCCGCCTCGCCTCCTCATCTCTGGAAGCAACAAAAAAGCTTCCACGATTGCTAGAGGCGGTGGCCTGAGTGGCACTGGCGAAGCAGCTGGTTGGTGCTCCGGCACCAGTCCCCCTGTTTTGGGCTGAGGTTTAGGGCCTCCTGCACCCCCAAAATAATAAGACCCCCCTGATAATAAGGCCAAGGCCATATTTCGGGGGTTAAAAGAAAATAAGACCCTGTCTTATTTTCGGGTAAACACGGTATCTATCTGGAACAAGCTAATGAAATATCTAAAACTTGATAAAATCTTCAGACACAGCTATCTGATTCACAGACAAATAAAAAGTTATTCAAAACACATGAATGGGATGACAGTCTACTTTTAGGAACAGATTTGCACCCTGGTGGAGTATAGCAATCCAGTGCTGATGCTGGACAGTCACTAAAACTTTGGTGGCAAGGACAGTTCTTTAATACTTACCTGATTAATGGCTTACCTGGTGGAAACAGCCCTGGCATAGTCTTATCCCAAGACAAAACAGTGTTAGTGTTTGCTGCCTGCTGCCAGTGCTGAAACATTTTGAAATATACTTTCTCAAAACATATTTTTATATTGCTTGCATTCTAATAACTCTTTCCACTTTGGCAGCCACATGACTAACAAATAATTAACTAAATAGTGTATAATCTTACAAGATTGCCTAATCTTCTACTATCTTCACTGCATTCTTTGACCAGTGATAGGACACTATTTTGACTATCCTGCCTCAGTTATATTTGACATCAACCATTAACTGAGCAAGCTGTTAAGATGGCATAGGGCCCACTTTGTGGAATGCATATCACTAGGGTTGAACCAAGCCCTCTCTTCATTACAGTTTAGAAAGGACCTCAAACTCATATTTTTCCTTTTAATATTTCTGTTTTAATGTTTCTATTTCATCTCTGTTACATTTTAATGTTCTTTTTATAAATGCCTTTGCTGAAAGCAACCCAATGCCATTAATGGAGTGTTTTTGACATATATTGTATTTTTCGGAGTATAAGACGCACCTTTTCCCCCCCCTAAAAGAGGGTGGAAATGTTGGTGCGTCTTATACACCGAATACAGCCATTTTTGGCCTCCCGAAGCATCCAATTTTTGCGAAAAATGGGCCCGTTTTTGCCTTCCCCCAGCTTCCAGAAGTACTCTGCAGGCCTCCCAAACCCTCTGCGCGCCCTGTTTTTCTCAGAAATGGGCCCGTTTTTCACCCGTTTTTGCGAAAAACGGGGCACGCAGAGGGTTTGGGAGGCCTGCAGAGTGCTCCTGGTTTTTTCTTACTTACCTCTTCGAAATCTTGGTGCGTCTTATACACCGGTGCGTCTTATAGTCTGTAAAATACGGTAGTTTTCTATGTAAATAATAGGAACCTGTGGTGAAAATGGGTTTTAAGAACTATTGAGTGAGGGATACATGCTGTATATATAGCACTGTAGAAATGAAAGCAATTTGAATCAAAGGAATAGGAGGGATGTACGGATTAGCAGAAAGGAAATTAACTGTTTAAGGATGACAAAAGACCAGAGAGATCGTAGACAGAGAACTGAAGGCCATGCAGTTAATGGGAATAGAGCTCTTCCCAAACTGGTACATGACAGATATATTGAGATTACAGGTTCTCAAATGCCTAGCTAGTGTGTCCACTAGAAAGGTAATTTGCATGAAAAGATAAATAGCAGAAGATAGCAGTTAATACATGGCATGTTTAATATGCTCTTCTGAATAAAATCTCTGAAAGACCATGAGTATCAGTTGCTACTGGTATTCTTAACTACTCACACTCACCTGTGTGTGAGTTGGGTGGCCATATAAATTTGTTAAATAAATAAAGCCCATTTTGTAAGTAAAATTTCCCTTGACATTTAAAACTTAAAAGGGAAGTAGCTAGGAATATTTAATATTAAGAGTCTGGTGGCGCAGTGGTTAGTATGTAGTAGTGCAGGCTAATACTGCTGACTGCCGGCTTCCAGCAGTTCGGCAGTTCAATCCTCACCGGCTCAAGGTTGACTCAGCTTTCCATCCTTCTGAGGTCGGTAAAATGAGGACCCACATTGTTGGGGGCAATAGGCTGACTCTGTAAACCGCTTGGAGAGGGCTGTAAAGCACTGTGAAGCAGTATATAAGTCTAAGTGACAAGTGATAAGTACCCAGGGTTGACCATGTCAGGCAGATCTTCTGCTTACTTTCCTGCTAATTAAAGATGTTGGCTAGAACTACCTGGGCACAGTTCCGTATTTTTCTAGTTGTAGAATGTGGGTGGCTATGGGTGGCATGTGTTTAATTCTCCCACGAGGCATTTGGGGTGTGAGATAGTGTAACTACACTAAGAGCAATGTGAAGAATTAGAAAGCAGATCTAGCCATAGATTTTGGGGCAATTGGTATCCCAGCTTACAGCACCAAGGAGAAGGCACAGTGCTGAAGTCAAAAAGTTTACTGGAATTATCTATGAAAGCCCAAAACCTGATGCTGAATCTGTTATTAGCAATAGCAATAGCACTTAGACTTATATACCGCTTCATAGTGCTTTACAGCACTCTCTAAGCGGTTTACAGAGTCAGCATATTATTATATTATATTATTATATTATATATATTATATTATTATATATTATAATAATATTATATTATTGATGTAATAATCATAACCGATATTGTATTGGTGTAGTGACTGCTACTCTACCTTAGTGCAGATGCAGATTGTACGACTATATATCAATTCAACTATATTGAATTGAATTGAATTGAATTGAACTTTATTTGGCCAAGTGTGATTCAACACACAAGAAATTTGTCTCCAGTAAATATTGTTAATATAACTGAAATAAATGAAATTTAGAATAAGTTTGCATTTTATAGATAGAACTCGTTGCTAGATAATCCAATAGACTGTTACTGGGCGTCACTGTGATTCACTGGAACTTATTTTGAGTTTGTTGCAAAGGACTGCAGCTGTAGTCTTCTCAGAAGGTAATTCCATTGTTTTAAATAAAATCTTTTGCCTGGAAAAAGAAAGAAAATACCTCAATTTAAATGAAACTGATTGCACTTAGTATGCTATCTGCTGTCTGGTAATCTTGTTCTCGCTGTTTTTGTCTTCCTTGGTCATTTCATCTCCAGTAGGGTGATTTAGAATAAAGTTCACAGGTTTTCACATCTTTGATTGAATTTAATGGAAGTTTCACGTGAGAATTTAGATGGAATTTGCTTTTAAATTGATAATGTTCTGGGAAAGAATTCTTAGTATTTTGACATAGGGGGATATATCACTTTCATAGCTTTATAGTCTTCTTACAGTTTCTGGTGCGAATGATTCTGACGGGTGTTTCATAAAGCAACCTTTCACATCCAATGTTTGAGGCAGCAAGGGTGGCATTCCTTCATAGCTTGGTGTGGCTGGATCAGTGAAGACTTGGAAAGACTTCCAAGCAGCATCACTGAACGTTTGAGAGGAACAGTCTCCTTGATGTGCGAACTGGCTATATGCCCATGGAATTATTTGCCTGATCCTTGTAGCTGTGTTAATTTGCTGCTGCAGCTGTAGCAATAGCAATAGCACTTAGACTTATATACCGCTTCATAGTGCTTTACAGCCCTCTCTAAGCGGTTTACAGAGTCAGCCTATTGCCCCCAACAATCTAGGTCCTCATTTTACCAACCTCGGAAGGATGGAAGACTGAGTCAACCTTGAGCCTGGTGAGATTCAAACTGCCAAATTGCAGGCAGCCAGCAGTCAGCAGAAGTAGCCTGCAGTACTGTATTCTAACCACTGCGCCACCGGGGCTCTTAAAAGACTTTCTTAGAAGAAAGTCCAGCAACCCTTTAAATAAAATTGTATCACATAGTGGAAAGAACAAACTAGAACTAAGAAGAAATTTCCTGACAGTTAGAAAAATTAATCAGTGGAACAACTTGCCTCCAGAAGTGGTGAATGCTCCAACACTGGAAGTTTTTAAGAAGAGATTGACAACCATTTGTCTGAAATGGCATGCGCTTTGGGCACTCGGTCCGGAAAAGGTTAGCCATCACTGCCCTACACCAGTGATGGCTAACCTTTTTGCTGTTGTGTGCCAAAAATGGCAGCGCGTGTGCGCTATTTTGCATGTGTGTGCCAGTACCCATAATGCAACACGCCCCCCACATGTGCGCACAACCCCCCTGCTCGCGCGCCGCACTGCGCATGCGCACCATTCAGAATTTGCTTGATAAAAATTGCGGAGGTGCAAAGTCAACCGCAGGCGGTGCGGTGCCCCCGCCTGACCCCCGCCATGCCTGCCGCCAGCCGAGCCGAGCCGGGGAAAGAGCAGAGGGCGGGGCAGGTGGCCAACCAGCCAGCAAATGCTGCCCTGTGCACCTGAGCTGGCTCCCAGCGTTCCTCCTGCGGAGCCCCGCCACCCCAGAAAAGCAGCGGCAGCTGCAGGGGGAAGGGCAAGAGCTACCAGCCAGCTCAGGTGCACCTCGCCCTCCTCCGTGTGTATGAGTTTTTAGTTGGTTTTTTTTAATGTTTTAATATGTTTCTTTTTAATAGTTTTTTTATATTTTAATAATGTTTTTTATTGTTGTAAGCCGCCTAGAGTCCTCCGGGAGTTGGGCGGCATAGAAATATAAATAAACTTGAAACTTGAAACTCCCGGGCTTCCCTCGCGCGTCCCATCTTCTTATCCACCTTCGCCGCTGCTGCTGCTTCCACGAGTGCACGCGCCCGACTCATTTCAAAACACAAACAAAACACAAGGGGGTGGGGGCGGCCAAGCCAGCACTCCCAAAACCTGGGGCGGGTGAGTGGGGAGACCAGCCAGGGTGGTCTTCTCACCTTAGTGGCCATGGTGGGCTTTGGCGGCATGTCTCCCCACCTCGGGAGGGAGCCTGACTAGCGACTCAGCTTTTAGGCTCCCTTCTACTGGGTGGAGGCGGCGCTGGGGGGGGAGGAAGGCGGCGGTGGCGGCGCAGCTCTGGCTCCGTTTTCAGGCCAGCCGCCACCTCCCCTTCCCTTCCAGCCAGACTTCCAAGCCACGAGAAGGCGAAGAGCTCCTGAACTGGCGGCGAAGCAGAATCCAGGCTGCCGAGCATTGCCTGTGCTTCCTCTCGCCTCCTGCTTCTTCCTGGTCGCTTCACCCATAGCCAGGGACGGGGTTTCCACAAAGGTGTCCTAAAACCCAAGCAGGAAAAGGGAGAAAAGGAGCCCAAGCTGAGCCTCCCAGCCATTGCCTGCCGCTGCTGCTTCCTTCCTAGAGTGGCGAGGAGAGAAGGAGGGCGAAATCCAAAAGGCAGGCAGGCCTGGCCGGGTCGTAGCCTTCCTGTCCTCCTCTCTCTCTCTCTCTCTCTCTCTCTCTCTCCACACAGGAGGAGTGGAGCAAGCCAGGGAGCCCTGCCCAGCTGCTGCCTGACTGGTTGGTTGGCTGGCGAGCAAGCGAGGCCGGGCATGATGCATCTGCACCAGGTGCTCATCGGAACCTTTTGGATCTCGCTCTCCTCTCCCCACTCCAGGAAGGCAGCAGCGGGAAGCCTGTTTGCGGCCACAGCGGTGGGCGATGGGCCCAACTGCAGGCGACACGGCGCCCCCAGCCAACCCCCACCATGCAAATGCTGCCCCGTATGCCGGAGCTGGCTCCCAGCATTCCTCGTGCACAGCCCCACCGTCCCAGAAAAGCAGTGGCAGCTGCAGGGGGAAGGGCTTCCCTCGCGCACCCCATCTTCTTCTCTGCTTTCGCCGCTGCTGCTGCTTCCACAAGCGCACGCACGCCAGGCCGCTGGCCAGCTCGCTCGCCTGCCTGCCTGCCTGCCTGCCCCACGGTTGCTGCAAGGAGAGCGAAATCCGAAAGGCAGGCAGGCCTGGCCGTAGCCTTCCCTTCCTCCTCCATCTGCACCAGATGCTCACTGGAGCCTTTCGGATCTTGCTTTCCTTGCGGCAACCACAGTGCAGGCAGGCAGGTGAGCGATCTGGCCAGCGGCCAGGCGCACGTGCGCTCATGGAAGCAGCAGCAGCGGTGGATAAGAAGATGATGGGGCGCGCGAGGGAAGCCCGGGAGGAGGGCGAGGTGCGCCTGAGCTCTTGCCCTTCCCCCTGCAGCTGCCGCTGCTTTTCTGGGGTGGCGGGGCTGCACACAAGGAATGTTGGGAGCTGACTCAGGCACATGGGGCAGCATTTGCTGGCTGGGCGGCCACCTGCTCCGCCCGCTGATCCTTCCCCAGCTCGGCTGGCGGCGCAGCGGCATGCATGGTGGGGGTTGGGCAGGGGCGCCACGCCGCCTGCGGTTGACTTTGCACCTCCACCATTTTTATCGAGCCCCCCCCCCCAAAAAAAACCTGGACCCCAACGAACATCCATTTTTTCAGCCAAAATGGAGTTTGCCTGTCACTCCCTCGCAGACCGACTCCAGCCCTGTTGGCGTCCCAGCCCCTTACCTTTGGTGCGCCTTCATAGCTGCTCTGCTGGGCCCTTTCGGCTCTGGCACCAGGAAATGGCTGACATCGCCTCGCTTCGTCCCTCTGGCGGGGCAGCCCGGCTCTGGCACTCCGCCGCTCAGCACATACGCACAGCTTTTGGAGGAGGCTTTCCTGAAGCCTGGGGAGGGCGAAAACGGCCTCCCCTCTCCGGAAGGCCAAAAATCAGCTGGCCAGCATGCACATGCATGCTGGAGCTGACAGGGCAACACCTCGCATGCCCTCAGATATGGCTCCGCGTGCCACCTGTGGCACGCGTGCCATAGGTTCGCCATCATGGCCCTATACCATTCCAGAAAAGTGGCTGTCCGGTCTCTTCTTAAAAGCCTCCAGTGATGGAGCACCCACAACTTCTGAAGGCAAGCTGTTCCACTGGTTAATTATTCTCACTGTTAAGAAATTTCTCCTTATTTCTAGGTTGCTTCTCTCCCCTTGATTATTTTCCATCCATTGTTTCTTGTCTTGCCTTCTGGTGCTTTGGATAATAGGTTGACTCCCTCTTCTTTATTGGAACACTGCTATCATATCATCCCTAGTCCTTCTTTTCACTAGACTAGACATACCCAATTCCTGTAACCATTCTTTGTATGTTTCAGCCTCCAGCCCCCTAATCATCTTTGTTGCTCTTTTCTGCATTCTTTCCAAAGTCTCAACATCTTTTTAATAATGTGGTAACCAAAACTGGATGCAGTATTCTAAGTATGGTCTTACTGAGACTTTATAAAGTGGTAATAACACTTCATGTGATCTTGATTCTATCCTTCTGTTAATGCAATCTAGGATTGCATTGGCTTTTTTGGCTGCTGTTGCACACTGCTGGCTCATATTTAAGTGATTGTCCACTAGGATTCCAAAATTCCTCTCACAGTTATTGGTTGTATTAATTCCATGACCACATAATATTTATTTTGTAGTGTTTTATGTGCTTTTAATTTATTTTTATGTTTTATGATGTACACTGTCCAAAGTCATGTTGAGATGGGTGGCTGTGACTGTAGAAATCAAATAAATAAATACAATTTCCCATCTTTATTAAATATTTGACCAAAGATTCAGATTCACCTATAGCAAATGGTGATCACATGATCACAGTGTACTATGATGGTTGTAAACACTGTCAGTTGCAAAGTGCCCAAAATTTGATCATGTGATCCCAGGGATTCTGTGATAGTCATAAGTGCAAGAACCAGTCATCAAGTTATTTTTACAGCACCATTTTAACTTTGGGTAGTCATTAAACAAGGTGAGGACTATCTTTATTTATATTTTCTTGCTATAGTTTTGTTTATAATAATTTGTAATTATTTTATCTCTTTTCCTTGTTGCATCATCGGTTTTTATATTTACTGCAAAACATTCTGGCTTTTGACCAATAACATGGCATAATCAGAATACAAGCAACATATCACTACAACCCATCTTTTACATTTATTTATAAATGCAGCCAGTTGGACATCACATATCCTTACTTGCTCCCTGGTCAGTGTTGGATCACTTGCTAAGCTTATTTTCATGCAAGCTTTACTTCCATCGTCTCCTGTTCTCATTGCATTCATCAGTGTTCATTTCTAACTATTTCATGGTTCAAACCTATTCACTTATATCATAATCAGGAAATATGCAATACATTTTCTCAATGACTACTGAATTAAATATGCAGCCCAACATAAATTTCCCTTGAACTTCCCAGATTTTTCTCATTTTTGCCTCATTTTAGTCAGAATTCTGCCAAGCACCTTCCTAGAGACAGTTAACAACTTAATCCCACTGTAGTTTTTGCATTCAATCTTGTTATCTTTCCCTTTAAATGGGGAGCAGAACCACATTTTGTTAAATTTTAGTAAGAGCATTCTGTTAAATATTAAACAAGATGCTAGTTCTTCCACAAGAAAATGATATATTTTTAGATCCCTTTTGGTTATGCCAATTACATCTTACCATTTCCCAGTATTCTTATAATATTTAGGTTTTCCTTTTAATTGGTGTTTTTCTTGGACGTTAACATTTCTAGGTATATTTGAATTCTATTGTTCAAAGTATCTAGCATCCCCATGTACATTTTAAAAATAGTCTTTAGGAAATTCCCTCACTTCAGTGTCATCTCAAATTATATCACTTTTTTTTTAAAAAAAGGTTTCATTCACCCTGTTAGAGGCTTTTGATTTAGTCCTCTTCTCAACTCCTTCCAAAGCAATTTTGAAATTTCCTTCAAATCACCTACCGTATATGTTTTACTACCTTAAGTTTTCAAATTCAGCTGATTTCTCTGCTTCATATCCAGAATGTTCAACTGGTATAAAATATTAGAATTTGCTGTCTAAAAACATGCCAATACTTTTTTGCAATATTGCAAGCTGTATTTAAATTTAGTGCTATTCTGTATATTTTACAAAGCTTGTGGCATATATTTTATAATTACTTCTTAATTTGTATCTTGCTGTAATCTCTTATACATATTGCAAGTTCCTTCCTACGACACATGCGCAGTAAACAAAAAGTACATTAGAATAACAAAAGTATCATTTAATTTAGGTGATTGTGTCATATTGTTCAGTTTCTGAAGAACCTCTAAACCAGGAGTGTCAAACTGGTGTCCTGCGGGCCGGATGCGTCACGCGCAGCCCACGCCCACCCCAGCTCCGCAAATGAGAAAAACATCATGAAACATCACGTGACGGCAACGTGACGCAGCGAGTGACACCCGTGCTCTAAACAAACTATTGTCTGATTCTGTTTGACAAGCATTTAATGGCCAGACAACTGAGGATGTTAATAATATATTTAAGATAATAGCCTTTAGTTTTTAAAACTTTTAAAAGTTGTTCATGATATTGATACTGTTGTTTTGATAAAGTTGTATGTACTTATAATGTGTGTGTATTACTTTTAATATGGAATAGCATAAGGAGAGTAATCTATGTGACTTAAAAAAAGTTTTTCGTTCATTTTTATTTTAGGAGCACAGAGGTCATGAGCACAGTCTCAGGTACTCGGAGTTCAACCATCACTTTTACCGTTCGGCCTGGAACTAGCCAGCCCATCACACTTCAGAGCAGAGTGCCAGACTATGACAGCAGGACATCAGGAGCCAGACATGCTCCAAGCCCAGTGGTTTCACCAACAGAGATAAGTAAAGACATCCTGCCTGCTCCTCTGACTGCTGTTGTTCCAGCTGCATCTCCTTCTCCGACTCCTTCGGATGTTTATAGCCTACCCAGCCAGCCTCCTTCCGGAGACCTCTTTGCTTTGAATACAGGGCGCAGCAGGTCTCCTTCTCCCTCAATATTGCAACAGCCAATCTCAAATAAGCCTTTTACAACTAAACCTGTCCACCTGTGGACTAAACCAGATGTGGCAGATTGGTTGGAAAGTTTAAACTTAGGTGAACATAAAGAGACCTTTATGGATAATGAAATAGATGGCACTCACTTACCAAACCTTCAGAAGGAAGACTTGATAGACCTCGGAGTGACTAGGGTTGGTCACAGAATGAACATAGAAAGAGCCTTGAAACAACTATTGGACAGATAAGAATGGTTGGTCTTGCCTCACAAACCTTTGTTATAAATAGAGATAGGCTGGTATCAAAACACCCCAAATGCCTTGGCTCCCCAAGAGTAGCACCAAATTGAAAAGCATCCATTAGATTGCAAACTTATGTCCAAAATCAATTCCATGTCAATCCACATTAATGGGACCAAATCTTTTAAGAATGGATGGGGCAAATAAGAGAGAAGTATGGAAATAATTGTGAACTTTAAAAAAACCAAATTTGTAAGCTCCGACCATATTGATATTATCTCAAAAGTTTATACTTTAATTGCTGGTACACACACAACTAATCACTCCTTTTTCAATGTATGGATTGGTTTTTCTGTTAGAAATGCCCTTCGGCTTGAAAAATAATGTGTCACCTCTTTTTCATTAAAACCCACAGGTATTTCTCCATATACTAGAACATGTGTCCAGCTCTTTTTGCAATCTGCTTTCATATGACTAATATTTCATATGATTGTTGGACTCAGTCCCATTGTTGTGGTCAGACAATTTCTCCTTTCAGTTTTTCTAAACTGATTCTTGGTTAGTTCTGCCACTTAATTTTTCTGCTAACGTTCACTTTTTCCATGATGTATTTACTGATTTTTGAAAAACTTCTATACATTCACAGCATTGCCAGAGTTTTTTTAAAAAATGTCAGATGTTTTTGGCTAATTATTATGTTGATTTCTTTGGAAGTGAAATTAGTTTTTGTCATCCAGTGTAATTCTGTTATTTGACTTTTAAGATTTTATTTTTCTTTCCATTTATGTTTAGTGCCTTTCCAAATTGCCGGATAGTTATTAGGCATGCTCCCCCCCCATTTATAATGCAGTATAATGTGTGAAAGCTATGTAAGAGATCTTAGTTGCCTAAAATAAAAGTAAAAATATTTGTAAGAAATTGGAATTGAAGATATCTGTGCACAGAAAGATGGTAGTTCAATTAAGATCTTTTCCACATTTCTTTGTGATTGACTGGGATGATAGGTAAGTAATTCAGGGTTATATTTTCAAAATAACGATCATTCATCAAGCCTGTTTTAATTTCCCTCATATAGGATTGAGTTGTTTGAACAATATTGCACAAGACCTTTTCTTTGAGGTGGAAACAGGTATCAAGATTAGATGTCTTCTCTTTTTACAAGCGCATCAGCGAGTGTGGATGGGGGGGGGGAGAGAGAGTGATGTTTTGGCTTCCCAAAAAGAGTTAAGTTCTAGTTTTCAAAGAACTGTGTTTTACATAAAGGTTACTTTTGCTGGATCAAAGTGATCACGTGTGATAGTGGATTTTATTACCATTGTGATCCCCCTAATATCATAGAAAGAATAGTGAATTTTCCTTCTGCAATTTTGTATGTGGATGCACAAATGCAATGCACAAGCTGCAGTCAACAGTAACTGCACAGAGGTGGCTTCTTCACCTTCAAGAAGGTCTTTGGATCTTTGACCTGCTTATTCTTTCCTGCTTAAGAAAACCAGCTGTTGATGAATCTGCGTGGCACAAGCCTGTTTATTTATGGAAATGGATTGAAATCTTCACTGTTTTATCGTATTAGGAAGATGTTGCCTGGCATCTATAAGAAATATGAAATGAAAATATCAATAACAGTACATGTTACAGAAGTAGTTTTATGAAAACAGTAGGTACCTATTATATATGCAAGGGACATTTTTTTCTAAAAATGGAGATCAAGGGTTTTCATCCTAATAATAATGTTTTGCTTAAAATTAAACTGCAGGATTGTTCTGTGCTTCCTTCCCATACAAACTGCTGTGTTTTAGGAGAACCCACTTAGCGTGCAAATTAAAGGCAAGAAAAGGTTGAGACAAAATCACATTCAGAACTGTTTATGAAAAAAATGAGTGGATTTTTAAAAGCATGGTCTTTTGGCAGACATGTATATTTTCAGATTTGGTGGCTTCTATGAAATTTAGAATACTCTCTTCCCACCATAAATAATCCACATTAACAATGTTGTTGGTTCACAGTGTCATGAATAATTTAGCCTGTACATGTGAGGTTGCTTAATAATTTAATTGGAAGGCGTCTCAGTTCATTTTTTTTAATATGTCCCAGCCTATCTCTAATTATAATTTTATTTTCTCATAACTGAATGTCTAATTTGGGGCCCGCGACAGCCCTAGGATTAGTACATAAAGTTCAGCAATTTCAATATCTTTCTTTACTTCTTTACTATTAGTTTAAATAGTTGTACAGATAGTTTATAAGCACAATATTTTAAGAATATAAGTGGCTGGTCTACTGGGCAGCCTTTGTGCCACTTCAGTGCTAGAAATAATAAAAAAAAAACTTTTGTGGTTTACTACTATTTCTGTGGAATAAGTATTAAGTCTTGACCTTTTTAAATCAATATCATTTGGATGCATCTGAACCAGCAGAGCTGTGTTATATTTTCTATCTTTGCTAAAACTTCTTCAGATGATGTGTCTCCTCAAACATGGTAACAATCAACAATACTTGGGTAATTATTAAAAAGAAAAAAAATAGTCACTCCCCACCCTCCTTCCGCTATCAAAACTGGTCCTTTAAGTTATTGTCACTTAGACCCTTTTCAGATTTCTTTCAACATTTGCATACTCCAATGGATTTGTAATTAAAATCAAGTTTCAGTGCAAAAACTTTGAAATATTGATACAATGTTGTATCTAGAGGACAATATTCACATATTTGATAGCAACACAATTTTTCTTTTGATGGGGGCAGGGGAAGGGTGTAAAAGAAAGATGATTTTGACATCATTGTCTTCCATTTGGTGATAATGCAGAAATCAGTAAATAAACCATAATGCCATGCTCCTTTTTATTTCTTTGAGTGCAGTTGGTGTTACCTCTATAATGTGCCAGAAAATGCATTAGGACAAGTGATACAAGAGGGAAAAGGGGGGGGGGATTACTTTTAAGCTGCTGTTAATCATAATATTTTACTGTTTAATATATAACGTTTGTTAACAAATTATTGGTGATGGTACCCCCTTTCTTAAAAGGGGTCTCTTGCCCATGTATCTTTTCAGGCACTTAAATAGTGAGTACAATATAATTATTAGAGAAGATTTTAAACATCAAAGAGCTAATGAAATGATTTATTTTTTAAATAATGTTGTATGATCTAGAGTAATAGGGCCTACAAGGAATTGCTTTATATCAAGAAAAAACACCTTTGGCAAGCTGAAAGTGTCTTTAGCGTTGTTTGATGGCTTTATAATAGAAAGCAATAGTAAAGGATGCAGAATTATCTCCTAGCTGGCATTTTGGTCAATACTGAAAATGTCAGGAGCAGATTGGCCCTTTTAATGTTATGCTACTTTGATGGTGCAAAATACAGTGATTAAAAATAATCTTGTTATGATATTCCAGGTTTTAGGAACAACTTTTGTTTATATACTGTAATTTAATAAATTGCATTTACATGCTTAGTTTCTGTAATATTTGTGTATACAATACCAAAATCACACAAGATGTAAATTGTGTATAACTACACAGACTCCTTTCCCTAGGTGTCTAGTTTTGATTCATATATTATAAAATGACTATATGTGACTGTTGATTTACAGAATTTACATATCACAGAAGCTAGCTCTTTGTGGTACCTAAGTTAATAAAAGTGATTTTTCTGAGTTCCTTTACAAATAAGCATTATCCAGTTGATCTGGCAATGACTCTGTGTATGAGCCTAAAATAATGATAATTTTCTCATTACATCTTTTTTTTCTTTTTTTAGAGAGTAATGTTTTTGCTATGGTTTGTGAAACAACTATGTTCACGTTATCTATGTTGCTGTAATTTTTTGTGCTTTAATTCCTCTAATTTCCAACTGATTAAAACAAATCAAGCTCCTGTAACTTGCACTTTCCCTAATCCTTACTACTCTTGTATGGCAACCAAAATTACTGTAAGAAATAAATATCATATTGCACTAAGGTTGTGATTCTGATTACAAAGAGCAAATCCAGTCTGAATTTTTTTTTATTTCTAAAAAGAATTGCCAAACTTTCCACTTAACATTAAACTGTTTAAAGTTCCTTTTTTTAAAAAACCTTGTCTGTGATTTCGATGGAATTTACAGTTGAAGCTCTCTGAAATTGATCCGGAATGAATTCCTATTCCAGAATGAGAAATGCATTATAAAGCGCAAGATAGAAAACATTGATATATCTTGGACTGATTTGTTTTCTTGTTTTATCAGAAAAAATTTCAACAGAAGGATTCTGAACTTCTGAAAGGTTTATCATCATTTCAAGTGATCATTAATATAGTGAACTGGTGAAACATTGATTGAAAGAACAGGTTAAAGGAGGGGGGGAAAGACCTGGATCCAGAATTTTTATTTATTTAAAATGTATTTCATTTATAAGCCTAACCAATAATAATGGATACCACCAGTGTATCACCAGCAGAGATGGCTCCCTCTGATAGTCATAGTCTCTAGTTTCAGAAAGATAGCATTGCCTAAAAGCTATCAAAATTAACCAATTTGATCAGCTGCTTCTCCGCATGCAAGTGTAATATATTTCTATAAGCCTGAATGGACCTAATTCCTGCTCCCCTTCTTTGCAATTATCTTTTGACAGATGGGCTTACTTATCTGTGTGAAAGTGATGTTCTTGTTAAGGCTGTACTTGCTGCTGGGATTTTGTAATGAAAGTAAGTTACATATCTGGTTTGTAGGTAATTTAGGTTCCGTTAATACCTAAGCAAGGCTTCAAATTTCTTTCCAACTGTAAAAGCATATTTAATTTCTACAATTATCCAATCTTTTCTCCAGCTCTAAATGGTTTATGTGCTAAATGATCCTGTCAGGAGATCTTTTAGTTGTATTATTTTCCATGAACAGAGGAGCTTTGATTTATTTTGAGTTTAACATCCTTTCCAAGTAGTTTTTCAATACATTTGAATAACTGGAATAACAGACGAGATCTGCATATCTTCTTTCTTGTTAATGTTTAATTTGATTCAGTTATCCTTACCACCAAGAGGTATTGTTATCTTTATATAGCTAGAGATATACTTTCACTGATTTTTTTTTAAAAAAAACAAACAAATATCCACAGCTTCCCTACTCCAAAACCATCAGGGCTATGTACACTTCAAACTTAACTTTCCTGAAATAAACCTGATTTAAACAAATTGTTTCTTCTAGTTCTTCTCTTTCAAGAGGACAAGACTTATGTCAAGAGGGTTCTCAAAAGCGGTGCCTTAAGTTGTATACGGATATAACAGGAAAAACAAACCAAAGTACCCAGTGTAACTCTCAGGTGTTTTGAACTGAACTGTAAGAAATAATGTAACAAAAGTGTACTTTTTAATTCAAAGGGCCAATTTAGCATCAGTGCATCATAGTAATAGCACCTTGCTCTTTTTATCGATGGATTCTATCAGTGAACATCTTTAGAAAAAGGTCCAGATTGTTTCATGTTTGGAAAAAGCTTTCAATTCTTTTCAGTATTAAAACAATGATTTGATGAATCATCAAAGCATTTTAAATTCAATAAATTTACAGGTGTTCACATTAATAAATGATATTTACACCCTGCAGTGTGCATGGCCTAATTGATGTACTTTGATGATAGAAATGCAATAGTTTATCTGTCATGTACCAAGCCATAGATCATTGTTTTTTAAATGTGGTAATTTTGAAATGAGTAGATTTCAACTCCCAGAATTCCCCAACCAGCATCTTAAAGGTACCAAGTTTGAAAAATGCTGCCTTAATTAATTATACTCACTCTTGATTGCATTATCTGAAGAATGTATTCCGACACAATGTATATAAAGGTACTGTGTTTCTTTAGAAACCTTTTTCTATTTTATTTAGTTATTTTTCTTATTTTTTTTAACATGTACTTAATGAAGTTATTTAATGGTACAACTCTAATAATTTTAGGGAAGTAGAATATATGGTGGAACTTAAAAATTACAGGTAGTCCTCAACTTACGACCACAATTGAGCCCAATTTCTGTTGTTAAGAGAGATTTGTTAAGTGAGTTTTGCCCCATTTTACGACCTTTCTTGCCACAGTTGTTAAGTGAATCACTGCAGTTGTTAATAACACGGTTGTTAAGTGAATCTGGCTTCCCCATTGACTTTGCTCGTTAGAAGGTCACAAAAGGTGATCAGATGACCCTGGGGCACTGCAACCATCGTAAATATGAACCAGTTTCCAAGCATCTGGATTTTGATCATGTGACCATAAGGATGCTGCAATGGTTGTGTGAAAAACGGTCAAGTCAGTTTTTTCAGTGCCATTGTAACTTTGAACAGTCACTAAACAAACTCTTGTAAGTTGAGAACTACCTGTATTGGCAAGTTGAGCATGTTATTATAAATCTCCAGCTTAAATCGGTGAATGAATAGATCTGTCTAGACATGTTTTAATTTGAAATTTGCTTATCAAAATAAGCAATAAATAGGCTTGTGAGATATTAAATAGACGGAAGTTATATGTAAAAATCCACATATTTCAGCTTTGCAGGACTTTGGTTCTTTACTGGAACATGGAAATCTACCAGTGAGGTTCTGTTCAGGATGGTAGAAAATTCACAAATGGGAACTCCAAGCCTCACCTTCAACCTAAAACCATATCCTTGCTTAGCAGGAGGAGAGGAACACATATTTTTTTGTGGAATTAATGAAGTTAACATTTTTCATGAATCCAAAAGGGTATTGTCAGATGAAGCAAGCCAGCAATGTATGGTTTAGGACAGGAGTCTCCAACCTTGGCAACTTTATGACTTGTGGACTTCAACTCCCAGAATTCCTCAACCAGCAAAGCTGGCTGAGGAATTCTGGGAGTTGAAGTCCACAAGTCGTAAAGTTGCCAAGGTTGGGGACACCTGGTTTAGGAGGCCGGCTATTTCAATGAACTAGTGGTATGAAGCAGGGTTTTGTCCAAGTCAGCAGAGAAATATTTTTCAATTGATTGCACTCTAAAAAAGTTATTCCAATGTACCCTGATGCAGAAAACTGCAAGCAAGACACGTCCTAGTTTATCTACAGAGTACTGAAATGTTCATGATTGTATTCTATTTGTCCAGATGAACAAGCGATTGTAGCAGAACTCAAACACCAGAGGGAGTTCCTTCAATTATTTTTGAGAATTGTTAGTTTCTTCATCTTAGTTCATAATTTTAAGTGGCATAAGGTAAGGATTTTGGAATTGTATGCTCTTTGGAGTATATCTTGGGGATTAATAGTTTTGTTCTTTCTGGAAAGCCAACACAAAGACAAAATAATCTGATTAGGGTGTCTATGTTTACCCTTAGAAATAAGGATATACTCCAAGATTGTGGCCATCCTTCCTACAATTATCAACCAAGCATGTACTTAGAATCCTTGGTGAGAAAAAAGCTAGCAAGGATCTTCATTTTTTACCATTTCTCTTGCAAATTGTCCCAGCCATTCCCACTGAGTAGCCCAGAAGCAGCACCTGGCTTCAAAGATCACTAGCATTTTACAGTATATAATTCTGATTTCCAAATAGCAATAGCACTAGCAATAGCACTTAGACTTATATACCGCTTTACAGTGCTTTACAGCCCTCTCTAAGCGGTTCACAGAGTCAGCAATATTTCCCCCAACAATCTGGGTCCTCATTTTACCCACCTCAGAAGGATGGAAGGCTGAGTCAACCTTGAGCCGGTGAGATTTGAACCGCCGAACTGCAGCTAGCAGTTCAGCTGAAGTAGCCTGCAGTACTGCACTCTAACCACTGCGCCACCTCGGCTCTTAATAGCTTCTGATTCCAACTAGAACTGTGACAGGCATAACACAGCTGATTAAATTCCACGCATGAGCCATCAAGTCTAGGTAATAATGATACTTTCAAATTATGGAACAAATCCTTGCAATACGACAGAGAATATGAGCAACACAACCAGTTACGTTCTGCATATTTTGGATGGCATCTCCCACTGAAAGAAGCTGAAGCATGAAAAGGCCTGCAATTTTATTTTTTATAGTAGGAACACAAAACATTTCTTTGGTTATAATTCCATCCAATCAACAACTTCTAATTGAAATAGAAAAGGATCGTCTCCTATTCTATGGTTTTATGGAAACCTCTGCTCCAGGTAGTTGAGAGAAACTTCAGAATGTGCTTATTGATGAACAGAGAGAAAAGCACATTTTGTATGCATTTAGTTATTTAGGATCCAATCTGGGTCGGTCACTGGGACCAGAGGTTTTGTCTTCTGAATTTTTGGACTTGTGTTGAAGCCCATCTTCAGGCAACTTCTAGCAGAGTGTGTGCTGTTCTATGGTATTTATAGTGCCTGTTGTATGTGACTTGTTAGATGTTGATTGGGGTGTGTTGATGGCTGGCTTTTAAGTCGTTAGCTGTCTTTTGCTTGTGGTGCCCAGCCCTCGTCTTTTAAGTACTTGATAGGCTGGTGGTAAATCAGCACTCCTGTTGATTGATGAGGGGGCCAGTTTCCCAGGCTTCACTCACTTCCCTGGCTGTTTTTGTGCCTGCTCGTCCAACAATCTTAGTAGCTGCAAAATTGAATGTTCTTGTTCATTGCAGTGAGGCTACCAATGAGTTCAGATCTCCTCCTCTGACAGCTCACTTGTGTTCTTGCAAGCTGATGGTTAGCTTCCTCCCCGTCTGTCCTACATAGTCATAGAGGCAATCCATGCAGGGGATTTGGTAGATTACATTGGAAAGTATCTCCCGCCTCCAAGTGATCTTTACAATGCATAATTTGTCCTTGTATGGTAGTCTCTGGGCAGTGTGTGATGCCCACTTGCAGATCTTGGAAGCTGCGTTCTACAGCTTCCAAAATGTTTTTGATGTATGGCAGGGTGTACCATGTGGTTGGTCTTCTTTAGTTATTCATTCGATTTCTATAGCTGCCCATTCTCAGGTCAATGATTCAGGGTGTTATTTCATACTCAACTGGTTTGCTTTTTAGTGTATAGACAACTACTGTCCTTGATGTAATACAATTGAACCCCAAATTTCTGTTGCTAAGCAAGGCAGTTGTTATGGGAGTCGTGCCCTATTTTACAACTTTTTTGCCATGGTTGTTAAGTGAAGCACTACAGTTAAAGTGAAATCATGCAGTCAAGCAAATCTGGCTTCCCCCATTCACTTTGCCTTGTCAAAAGATCGCTGGGAAGGTTGCAAATGACATTCCTAGGATCCTGGGACATTGCAACCATCATAAATACATGCTGCTTGCAAAGCACTCGAAGTCTGATCATATGACTGGATGCTGCAACTATCATAAGTGAGAACTGGTTGTCACTTTTTTCAGTGTTGTTATAACCTCGAACAGTCATTAAGTGGTTGTAAGACAAGGACTACCTGCATTCAATGAACAATTTTCCCCCTTCTGCTATCCAAGAAACTCCTATTTTCAGAACACACTAAAACAACCGGAATTTTGAAGAGACCAGTCCTCCAACAAACATTTCCACCTCTTCTCTCTTTGGGACTGTTCCACAAATTACAAAAGAGGGGCTGGCTTCCACTTTATATTTGTCCCCAATGTACAGGACTATTGAATCAACTACTCTCTTGGAATAATTGGTGCAAGAAGATGCTCCTTTCGGTGACAGATAATTTAAAAACCAGGGCAAGAACATCCTTGTCATGTTTTTCCCACTGGGACTCCGCTTCAGTAACTGAAGATAAGGTAGAATGCATTTCACCCAGCAGAAGGCAATACGTTAACATTCAGTTTGTGGCTTAGAATAGTTCAGACACAAAAATATCCTGGGAAAATGGTTCCAAAAGTTTATTTGAATATTTAATTTACAAAAAAGAAAAACAGGAATCATATATCCTAGTTGCTGTCCTATGCAAACTGAATAAGCTAAAACTGCATATGAAATCCATGCCCACTTAACATACTATTATCAATGTAATTATGAGAAAGCAAGGAACCGGTGGGGAAGATAATAGAAAATAAACATTACATACATTCTTCTTAAGAGATTGTCTAAGTAGCCAATCCCATCCAAGATCACTTCTCTCTACATTCCATATTTCCTTAGATACACTGCATGTTACCAATTCAATAGAAATATTTTTTTTATATTTTATTCAACTTAATTGCTAATCTTTTTTTCATTCACTTCTTTCCTTGACCGATTTATCCCTGAATTTCTCTTCCCAAACAGAAATGAACAAGAAACACTGAAGACACATATACTGTATGCTGTCTTTGGTAGGGATGCTTATGTGGTTAAAATCAGTAATTAATTCTCAATTTATTTTACAGAAGTCATGGCAAGAAATTCAGCATTACATTTGGCAAAAGACAGAGAGATCTTTACAGTTTGCTTGAGTGTTACTGGCAGTCAGAGCTGAATATGTAAAATGAGTCATCTACATTGTTTAAAAATAGCAATTTCCTCCAAGGTTTTAACGTACTTGAAAGAGCAATATTCCTTTAGTGAAATATAGCCAAAAAAGAGATTTACTATAGAGGAATCCATCTCATCCCATTGTCCTCTTTGCAAATCATACAAACTGGAATTAGTGCTCCCTATCCTGCCTGTTTTATCATCAAGGTGACAGGCTGAGAGAGCTAGAGAGGGCGTGTAATGGAAACTTCCAAATCTCCAAGACCAAAAATTTCACAGTGTTCTAGGTGCATGAGAGAAAGAGCAGCATAAACAAAACTTACATCGCAAAGCCAGGTGAGGCTTGCATCAGTTCCTTATCAGAACTTCTGGAAAAGTTCAACGGAAGTCGCACAACAGAGCTTTTGACTGGACTGTGCACTTCCCAAGAATATGAATGAAAAATAAGCATAGTCTTCTATACTGGGTCCTTTCTGAGATTAATATAGAATAACTTCCCATGATTGTTTACCACTAACTGCAAGCCAGCTAGCATTTTCCTCTATCCATACCTGCCATGTTCCCAGTAAGTGGAAATGTGACCTAGATACGACAGGTGGGAGCTGGAAAACTGACCATGTTCAGTACACCTGGATATAATTTGTACAGTACAAATGAAACATGTACTACTGTCAGAGAGAACTAAAAACTCTAGAGCGGGGAAAAATCACCGTCACCAATTTGGCAAAGGAATCAAGAAAACCTCTTTTTCAAAATGCATTTAAAAAAGTATGATAACAGGCTGCGGGGCAACATAGAGTCACAATATATTAGCAATTTCTGGACCCATAAACATTTATAAAAGCATCAGCAAAGTATTTTAAATATAAAAGGAGTATGAATAGATCCTTTCAATCTCTTCTCCTGCACCAAAAAAAAAAAAAAAAAAAAAAACCACCATTTGTTTGGTAATAATTAAGTTAAATCATCAAAAAAAGCCCATGATTTGTAGTGTAATAAGTCAGATGAATGATCATGATATTAAGGCATAAATGGTAGACATCCGTTTCTATTGTCTCAGCTCCACATAATTAGCTGGGAAAAGCCCATATCTGCCTTTGCAGACTCCTCTCCACCAGCCATCATCTATCATTTCAATATTGGTAATGATATCATCTGGATCAAAGGAAATCTCATCATCCCCAGCTGTGGAAAAAAAAAACCAGAAATGTTAGAAGGTTTAGCAGAAGGACTTTGAAACTCAAAGTTTAGGTCAGCTGATTTTGTTTTTCTATACCCCCACCCTACGTTTCAACTCCCGTCCCATCCTAGAACGAACCATCGAATAACAAAAGGCGTGAAGAGAATCATTTTAAAGCTGAACAATTGAAACCCAGAGAGAAACCCCCGAATAAAAGGAAATCATCTCCACCAGACAGAAAACGAATCTAGCAAGAGATCAAGGTAGCAGCCTGGATCTTTCTGAATTAAAAAGTATGTCTTTTGATTGTGGACAGGAGAACAAGTCCCACTGAGCAAGAAGGAATTCCAGTGTTTGGGAGTAGTCACTGGCTACACCCCTTTCTGTGGGCGCTGCCTCGTGGATACAGAGACTCCACAGACTTTGCTCAAAAGGGAAACCATGTTTTCAAGCAAAATATATAAATTTGTCTTTCACAGATTGCAGGTGCTGGGAAACAGTCCGGAAACATCTTAAAATTCTGGGTTTTTTTTCCAGCACCCAAAAGTCAGAGCTTATCACCACCTCCTTCCAGGTAGGTTATAGTTTATAAAGCACTTTTGGCATTCACAGGTGATCTGATAGGATCAGCAGAAAATGCACAACCCAGAAAAGTGAGAATAGCTGTTGCTCAAAACTTTCAGCAGTGGCTCCTCCTCCTAACTCAGAGTAGCTTTCTCTGTAGATAATGCACAGGCAGAGCTTCTGATTTAACACATCAGGCCTGGTGGAGACTTTATAACTAGACAGCAGCTTCTAGAAGAGCCCACTCTGTACCTCGTTCTACGTAGGTCGTCCTCAACCCACGACCACAATTGGGACCAGAAATTCCGTTGCTAAGCAAGACCGTTGTTAAATCACGCCCAACTTTTTTCTTTTTTGGCATGATTGTTAAGCGAGTCACTGCAGTTAAGTGAATCATGTAGTCATTAGGCAAATGTAGCTTCCCCCCCCCCCACTTTGCTTGTCAGAAGCTGGCTGAGAAAGTCACAAATGATGCTCGTATGACCCTCAAGACACTGTAATCATTATAGATACATGCTGGTTGCCAAATCTGGATCACGTGGGGATGCTACAACAGTCGTAAGTGCGAGGACTGGTTGCAAATCACTTCCCAACGATGTTTTAACTTTGAATGGTTGCTAAATGAATAGTTGTTAAGTTGAGGGTTACCTACAGAAAAATTCTATAGAAACAGCTCTTAATGAAAGCATGATGAATGGACATGAACATAGCAATTAAACAGACCTTGTTTTGGTTCCAATTAGCAAGTAGCCCAGGAGGATATAAGCAGCACATCCCAAAGTCAACTGGTGCCATTAATAGTGCTATTGCTACCATTATTATTTTTTCCAGAAAATCCAGAAAAGGTTATTTGGAAGAGTGTGAACCTCTAGTTCACCGAACAAATACAGACAATTCTGTAGAAATCTGAGCCTAAATATGTTATGAACTAGAACTATAAAAGTAGCTATTGTGTTACTTACCAGCCTGATAATCATATAGGGCTATAGCTGTTATTCCAAGGTCATTTTCATATTCATAAGTAGTTTCATCTAAAGAAAAAGATACATTTCACTACAGGACTTTCAAATCGTCTACTTTGTACACGGTCTGACATTTATGAAGGTGTCTCCTTATTGGTACAATTAGATTGAATGCTGAGGAGTCATCTATATAATATTGGCATTTTTACTGCACCCATTGGGAACTGCTAGTTAAGCAGCACCCTCACAATTTACTCTTTGTTAAGTTCCATGCTCCTTGAAGAGGCTTCCTTTCAAATATTTGTGTTATTAACTAGCATCGCTTCACCTATATCGAGCCCTGCAACCAGGGGTGAAATGCTCCCGGTTCGCTGGTGCCTGTCGGTCGCCATAGAGCCGGTCGCCAAGGTAGCGCGAGGCTCCGCCCACCCGCTGGAGTTTGGGTTCTTTTACCCTCTGCGCATGCACAGAACGCTTTGCGCATGCGCAGAGGGTAAAAGAAACCAAATGGCGGCGTCCGGGCAGGTGGTGGGAACCTCGCGCTACCTTGGCGACCGGCTCTACGGCGGCCGACAGGCACGAGCGAACTGGGAGCATTTCACCCCTGCCTGCAACCAAGTGATAAATTCGACAGTAAATACGTTTTTTCTCAATTTCGGCCTATTTTGCTTCTTAACATTTCTATCTTGCCCCTAACCTCCTAAGCAGTTTAAGGCAGCATGCTGAGTTTTCCTTATACTGGCCAGAGTCGTGTGATCACATCCTAGAGCAGTGATGGCTAACCTTTTTTGGTCCGCGTGCCAAAAGGGGGTGTGTGCGCGCGCGCTAGCGCGCGCACGTGCCCACACCCATTCCCTCCCCCCACGCATGCGCACAACCCCCCCACGCTGCCCCTGCGCATGCACCCCCCAAACACACACATACGAAAAAGAAGAGG